>CM049384.1:23769489-23941989 GCA_026937815.1 Etheostoma perlongum | reverse complement strand
CCTGTTGCAAGCCCTGAGCTTGAGCCATGGGCAGCAGCTGTTCCACCTGTAAGGAATGCGCTTTTCACACCCGTTTATAACGGGTGTGAAAAGCGCTTTTGAAAAGCGCTTTTGAAAAGCTTTTGTTTAGCCTTGTTAACACGGCTGTTATTGGCCTTGGATTTGCATAATGTCGTCTGGACTTCAACTTTATGCAAATGTGGCGTGGGCAACTCACCTTTCAGCTTCTTAAAGTTGTCGCAACACTGGAAATGATACTGCCAGCCAACATGCATCATCAGAGTCACTTGCTGTCATAGGCAGGTGGCAGGGTACTGTACGGGGAGCCAGGGTAGTAGAAATACAACACAATGACACATGCAGACTGATATTTACAGCGTTAAACTCTGTCATTGTCCTGTTTGATTTTGGATGTTATTTGGCAGTCAATCACAACATGAAAAACAACAAGAAAACTGGCTCCTAAACGGATTTGAATTAGTGAAAGAGAGGGCCATTCTAAGGCCATTCCCCTGTAAAACTTGTATTAAAGTTTTTTTATGTCTTACATAAAGCAGGATGAATAGAGCTCAACAGTGTGGTTCTGGAATTAAAAATGCCATTATTTTTCTCCATAAGGATTTTGATTGTCAGCCATAAAGTCTAAACCATCCGAGATAGACTGACAAGCTCAGAGTTGTTAAACTTCTGCTCCTGTAGAAGTTGGAATTCGGTACAAAATCAACCTTGTTTTGTCACGTTATGGAGTCTAGTAGTTACTAGACTACCCACAATCACAAGCGTAACCGCAACATTTCTGATTGGTGGTGCTTACTGTTACCATAGAAATATTTTTAGTGTCCCCGAACTCGTGAACAGCTCTATTGAGCTGATAACACTGAAGTCTCAGGGGAAAATCACTTCCGGAGCTATTTAAAAAGGGGTTGCTCATTGTTGAGGTCTATTGCTTTGATGTTAAAAAGTGCCACAGAAATAAACATGCCTTGTTGTGCCTACAGTGTAAATCACTTGCATATTTGAGCAATGTGGTCATCAGTTTGTTGGATTATGACTGTGGAATAATGTCTTGGTCAGGAATGGGTTCCCATCATCAGACACGACATGCTGTCTCAGAGGAAGATCAGAAACCAGCCGCCGCTGTCTGACGGCTACCTGCATGGGATGCCCGCCAAGAGGAGGAAGGTGAGCCATGCACGTCATCAGTGTCTCACTGAGCACTAGACTGTGAGAAACTGCCAGCCTTGTTTTCGACAATAGCAATAGAACAGAGTTGTTGCTGTAACACATCCTGACAAGATCTCTGTCCTGGACACGCAGAGATGTCAAAATGTTCCTTTAAGGGGAACTTTGTATTTTTTCAACCTGTTTTCCAAAAGTAGTAGGGCATTTTCACACTTATAGTTTCTTATAGTTTGTTTGCTTTGGTCCGAATCAGGTAATGGTTTGGTTTAACACCTTTAACACAGTGGCTTGTTTGACCACAGAGATGCGAGTGATGGGTGATGGGAGGCTCAGATTATTATTCCAAGTGTCTGATAACATTATGGTAAGGATCCCTACAGAGATATACCTTTTTGTTAAAGAGTAAAATCCTCCTTTTTTAACATGAAACAGCCCTGAAATCTCCATCACCAAAAACACCACACTCCATGCCCTAGCACCGTACGGAGCGATCATACTAATCAACGAACCAGACAATAGGGTCAAATGTGTTCAGGCACGGTTTAACTGGGCCAAGTGTGTGTATGCCATTAGACACCAATGATTGGAAAAATAGGCTCCTGTTAAGAATGTTTGTTTGTTTTCAGGAGAGTCACAGTAATGGTTCTGTCCTTAGACAACCCAGTGTGAAGGACCACACCTGTCCCTGTCCGATGCAGTGAGTCGAGCTGCCCGTGCTGCAGGAGCCCTGCCTGTCACCACCCCAAACTGCCTGCAGGGAGAGCTGGAGAGGCTGCAGGAAGCATACACCAAACAGGTAATGCACTTTTGCTAAACTCATTCAGGCTAGGATGATGTTAGTCATCTTAAATCATTGTCATCGTTCATTGTCATGTAGCTGAGATAAGAAACTAGGGCTGCACAATTAATAACAATTTAATCAAAAATTGCAATATGTACCAGTGCAATATCCAATTCGTAGGGGGGCACAATATTTGTAAAAGGCGAAATATGTGTTGGATCTAAATCCTGCTCCATTCTCAGGGTTCATTCAATTAGTAGTCAAAATCTCAGATGTTGAAATGTGAATCCATTTATTACATAGGATATCCTAGAGACAAAGTTACCTGGATCAAGCTGTCGCAGCTCTCCCCTTCCTTTGTCTGACTCTTTGGCTCTTGGACCCCCAGTATTATCTCACAAAGGGTGGGGTCTTGTGCTTATTCCTTATCTTTTAGTTGGGATATGACTGAGGGTTTATGACCCTCGGGACTTGCAAAGCAACAGAGCAGTAGGGCCATAAAGGGTGACTGAAACCAGAGACAGGGTGTCTCTAACATCATCAATTCAGCTTCTAACACATTTGTAGAGCTGGGTTATAACAAAATATACCAGAACATTTTATATTATAAAACAGAAGTATTGCAAACAACTTAATGCGACAAACAACAAACTATATATTTATAACAACAAACTTAATGCATGACCCACATGTCTTCATTTATGTCGAAATAATGCTTTTACCTTTTAGCTTAAAAGTATAATGCAAATCACCCACAATGTTTAAGCACATATAAAATTTTAAATTCCAACAATCCCCTCTTTTGGTCTCACCTTTCCGTGAGACCACCTTTTATAGAGATCCTATTCAGTGAACACAATGAAATGACAAACATCCCAGCATTAATCATGGAGCACCCCGGAATAAAGCATGGAGTTTTACACTCCCCCTTTTCTATCTCACTCTGTGAGTTCATCACCTAAATGTTTACTCAATGTTGTCTACATTTTAAATCACAGTACTTTGCAAGACCTGATCTATTCCTACCAAATCATCTTTTAACACTTTATTGAAAATGTGAGAACTATGTTTAACCCATCTGTATTAACATAGTTGCCACCGATCTTGCTTGAAACTATAACAGGAAACCTAATGCAAATGTTACAAAATTTTATAAGCCCCCCAAAAATGTAATTTTCCATACCAAATTGCTTATATCTTTGAGGCATGTCTTAACCCTTTATACATGTTTGTTTACACGAACTTTACCTTATTTGTGGAGTAAGAATAAGTAATTCTAAAATATTAGTTTTTCCCAGTATTGTATGTGTGTTTTCCGAATCTGAGTCTGTAAGTGGCAAATCTCCCTCCACGTGTGCGTCTGAAGTACCAGAACCAGGAGGTCTCTCGCTCCCCCCTTCTCCTTATCAGTCCATCTTCTGGTCGGTCGTACCTCAGTGTCTCTGTTTATGGTGTAGCAGGCCTCAGGGTCACATAGTTGACCCCTGCAGAGCCCTCTCACCATCAGCGTCAGCAAGGCCCCACTGCTTGCTCTGCGGTCCAGCACAGCACACTTACAGATGTTGCAATCACTATCAAACATTTAGCCCTGGTCCACTTTTCATGTCACTTTGGGCCAAGAATTGCAGCCAGACCATGAACCTTTATGGTCTTTAGCTGTGCTGTGGTCTGAGGTGCTGTGATGGTTGTTGTCATTCTTCTGGTACAGATTGTCTCTGATCCTGTAGCTGGAGGAGCGAGATGGACCGGATTCTGACACAACGAGGCACTGTGTGGCACAAAACAGAACTCCAAAAAGCATTATCTTTTCTTTTATCAATACTCATTTAGTGTATGTCACTCATTATTATAAAATAACATTTATTTCCCTCTTGCTGGTTTAACTCTATAAAATCCATACAAACATTCTAAATAGAAACATTGGTTTTGGAACTTATCTCTTCTAAGCCTCAGTTTACATTATGGGTCATGTTTCTGCACAAATTAAAACAAAATTGTAGAGTAGTTTAATATCCTTGATGCTGTGGACACTCTTTTTGAGTTATGTCTCCTACAACATACCTATTCATAAATAAGTAGTTTTACCCATTAATACACTGTCTTGAGTCACAAACTTCATCTTGATCTTAAAAGCAACAAAACAAAAAGTCAAAACAGAAAAAGAAAAGAATCACCCAAATAGAATGTTTTCTACATCTACTTAATAGTTTAAACAGTTTGTCATATAAAAACTCAAAATACAAACAAAATCCACAATTAAGCTTCACTTAAAAGCTCATTTGAGCACCACATCAACTGTACATAGAATGGAATCTCATATCAGCTTGGATAGGTTTCAATCTTATCTCAACCAATAAACTTAGATGAATTATAACAAAAAGAATGTTTCTTTAATTTTCTATTTTTAGGTTGCAACAAAAATTTGTACTAATTAATGTCTAATATGTTCTTTATGACCTGTAGTCCTAGTAACTGTAGAATCCACTGGAGCACCTAGTGGTTCAGTCTATCCAGTTTGTTACCTGATATGAGAACATATCTCATAATACTGTGTAATTTATGATCAAAATCTTCACTGAGCTGCAGGTCTACCGCAACCCCTCTTTACTTTATGCATAACTCTTTTTTATCTTATCCTTCTCTATACGTGTGTGTGTGTTTTCTTGAAAGAACCCACACTTCAGCTGTCCTCTAGACCTCTGGAAAGAAAGAATTTGTTTTCTTTTGTTTCACTTTACTTTAAAGAATTCTTAATCTATGACATTAATTCAAAACGTTTCTACAGTAGGGTCAGTCATATTAATAGAAAGAAATATCATAATTTCACTGTTGTAAGTTTAAAATCCCAATTCCAAACTAATATCTTTGTATTTCTGTTACCAACAAAATTCCCCTAAAATATTGCTCATATAAGAAAAGTATCACAAAAGTACTGCATGTACTTAAGGTAGGAAAATGTAACAATATAGGAAGCCTCACTTTTTTTTCTCTTTAAACTGGAAATGATCAAAGCCGTTTTCTATCACCTTAGTGATTTTAATCAATTAACTCTTTCAATTGGATTTTTTAAATCAATACATTAACTTAACTTTGATTCTTTGCTTCACCTACATCTTCCTCTTCCTCACTACAACATCATTATAGTTTAATCAGATCTCCTTTTTTTTCAATTTAATTTAACCCTTGTGTTACCTTTTGCCCTGCAGAGGCATTTTGGTTAATACTCGTTACTGCCAGACCAAATCTTTCTCCTTATCTGTGTTTTTTACAACTCTCTCTGTGGAAGGGTCAAAAGGGCAGCCTGCCTCTGCAGCACCCTGTGTCCCCCTTCCTTCCCTTCAACTCATGTTAACATAGAATGTTTAAATAAACATTTCCCCATTATTTTCTCTACTGACATTAATAGTACCTTAGAACTTCTGTTGTATAAGATGGATCCCACATTGGATTGACTACTTTTATCTCTTTGTTTTTGTTTTTAAACCAAATTTTCCCTCATTAAATCTGAATCCTTTTTTCCTGAAACGCTACACTATTTCCCTCTATTCCCTAGTTGGACTTTTCTCAGCCTCCTTTAGTACTAGGGTCTGACATATTACTATAATTTTGATCCATCTCCTAATTGCAGACATACAACAATTAAAGCAGGACAAAACATACAGACATACATAGAAACATATATCAACTGTACCCAATGTTGTTGCTCGCTCTCGCTTCGCGGAAGTGGAGTGGGGCTCTGGGGCGCGCATTTCTCGTCTCCCTCTGAAACATCTGTTAACACGGTGGTATCTTTGTGCACAGTCACTCCCCCTTCATGTATGTTTACTGCTGGTTAAATTCAATGTGTGCCAACCGGAGAATATGGTGGCGGTCTTATGTCTAGATTTTCTGGAAATGACTGATAATTTTTCTGTCTCTGGGTTTTATCAACCCTGTCTTCCTTATCTTGTGTCCGAGTGTCCCTTATGGGGTGTGCTGCTCCCTGCATGAGCAGTAAAAGACAGTGGAGAACAGCATTTTTACCTTCTACCTTCATTATTTTATTTCTCAATTTGGCACATGATATGAGACCCGCTGTTTTGGCGTTGTTCACTGATTTAGTTAGATCATCCTGTAATTTATGCATTCCGTCCCACAGTGGACAGAACCACGGCTTCTCAGTATTTGTTGGGTATTTTTGTACTACAGGATCTAAATTGTCCTGTGCTTGTTTTATGCGCACATCCTGGTCTTTTGGAGTGCTCACGGCCACGTGTTTCAACGTTACCATGGTTACGGTCCTGATTCCAACAGACCCTCCTCCTGCGTCTTAGCCTCCACCATACTATTCCCTTTTTTATAATTTTTATTCATTTTTCAGACTACCTTCGTTTCTATTTATCCAATTTAGAAACTACTCTTCGTGCACCCGACACTACACCTTCATGTATCCCCTGTTTGAAATACACTACCTTTCATCTGATTCACCAGACTACCTTCATTTCTACGGCCCAATTTAGAAATTACTCTTCATCCTCCAGACGTTACACCTTCATGTATCCCCTGTTTGAAATACATTACCTTTCATCTGATCTATATACACAGACTACCTTCATTTCTATGGCCCAATTTAGAAACTACTCTTCACGTCCCTTTTTTGGAGACTACACCTTCATGTATTCCCTCTTTGAAATACATTACCTTTCGTCTGGTTTATCTTCCCACTGCTAATTGTCCAATTCAGCGGTGCCCTTCATGCTTACTTTGTAGAAAAATATCCCAAGGGATATCCTCCTGTAAGCACTACATCTTCGTACCTATTTTTTGCAAGTACTACGTTTTTTAAAACTTAAAATATATGTTACACATTAAAATTTAAAACTTTTTCACACATCAGCATCTTATCAAATTTGTCAATTTTAGCAACTAGGATACAGGCACGTTCCACATTCAGATTTTGTACATGTCCAATGCTGCAGATTTGATATTAACAGGTTCTGCTTTACCTTTCCTTAGTGCCCGGGTTGAATGTGGAGACGCATCTCGTCCTAGTTGTTCACTTACTCAAGGATGGGTCCATGCCTTCCTCGAGCCCCACGTTGGGCGCCAAATTGTTGGATCTAAATCCTGCTCCATTCTCAGGGTTCATTCAATTAGTAGTCAAAATCTCAGATGTTGAAATGTGAATCCATTTATTACATAGGATATCCTAGAGACAAAGTTACCTGGATCAAGCTGTCGCAGCTCTCCCCTTCCTTTGTCTGACTCTTTGGCTCTTGGACCCTCAGTATTATCTCACAAAGGGTGGGGTCTTGTGCTTATTCCTTATCTTTTAGTTGGGATATGACTGAGGGTTTATTACCCTCGGGACTTGCAAAGCAACAGAGCAGTAGGGCCATAAAGGGTGACTGAAACCAGAGACAGGGTGTCTCTAACATCATCAATTCAGCTTCTAACACATTTGTAGAGCTGGGTTATAACAAAATATACCAGAACATCTTATATTATAAAACAGAAGTATTGCAAACAACTTAATGCGACAAACAACAAACTATATATTTATAACAACAAACTTAATGCATGACCCACATGTCTTCATTTATGTCGAAATAATGCTTTTACCTTTTAGCTTAAAAGTATAATGCAAATCACCCACAATGTTTAAGCACATATAAAATTTTAAATTCCAACATATGTTGAATGTATTGTGGTGCTGTAGAGGCATCCTGGCCTACAAACCGTATCCTACAGATTTAAAGGTTCTCTGCCACATGTATTTCATTAATTTGTGGGAATGTCTGAAGTTCTTCCATGGACTTTAAAATTTTTTTTGTGGAAAAAATGCCTTGTTTCAAGCCATTCTAGCATGGTTCTCATTAATGTTCAACAAGCTTAGCTACTTGACTCTAATTGGCTAACGGCTAACCAATGAGAGCCTAGCTATCAACATCCTTTACCCAGCACAACTGGGCGAGCTCATGAATAGTAATGAGCTCAGGTAATATGACGTCAGACTGACCAGCTTTTGGCCTGATTTATCCGCTTATTTGTTTTCAGTGGCTAAACCTGACAGAGGAGCTAGCAGTTCATTTTCACAAAACACATATGGACCTGACATATTTCAAAAAATGCAAGTAAAAACGGTTTTGTGTGGCAGGGCACCTTTTTTTTAAAGAAAAACATTATTTTTGTACTGATCCTCGTAAAAATCACACTATAAGATGCACAGCGTGCATTTGATCAGGTGGAATGACCCTATATGTTGTTTACTCTTAAAATTTTGTTTCGGGCCATCCTTTATGAAGTGGATTGAGATTATCTATTCACACCCTACCGCCTCTGTTATAACCAACCAAAATGTCTCAAGCCCTTTTACAATTCATGGTTACAGGTCGTGGAACTCGTCAGGGGTGTCCCCTCTCCCCTTTCCTGTTCGCAATTATTATTGAACCGCTAGCAATCAGTATTAGACAAAGTCGTCTAATTTCCCCTATCAACATTTATGGACAAAAGCAACCTATTTCACTGTATGCGGATGACATTCTTTTATTCATTTTCCACTCTCAAGCCTCAATACCTCATCTTTTGTCTTTAATTAGTAATTTTGGCCGATTTTCTGTTAACTGGGATAAAAGTGAGTTGATGCCAATTTCTAACTCCTTTTAAAAAAAACTTTTAAAGACTTTTCATATCTTGGTATAACTGTGACTAAATACCTGATGACCTTCTATGGAAAAATTGGGTTAATAAGATTGAGTAACTTAAAAAAATTGCAAAACTAATTAACTGTACTGTCCCGCAGTACTTGTCCTTGTAGGCTATTTACAGTATATTAAATTGTTTTTGACCTAATTATTTTGCACTGTAATGACTCGTCTGTCGGCTCTGACAGCGCTGCGTCAGCGCTCTGTGCATGATCTCGCACGGAGCGGCTGAACATCGGAGCTCGGCCTCGCGGCTCAGACACGAATAGACACTCAGAAGGTCAGAGGACAAATAGAATGAATGAAGATGGCGCCGGTGTGTTTGGCTGGCCGTCTGTTCCTCTCTTTGCTTTTCTTAGTTTTATTGATTTCGGAGTTTGGTATTTCTGAGATCAAGTCAACGTTTGTGTATGATCGCCAAACACCTTTGAATCTAAGGTTCCACGTTAAAGATGTGTTTACCTTTGACAATGGAGGAGAAAAAATATGGCCCCCGTTTCTCTCTGAAATCCCAATCGATCTGAGCCGAGTCCCGGTGCCTGCTTCCAGGAGAAGACGCCGCCGCCGTGGTACCCGAAGCGGACGGCTGGTAAAGCTGAAGATCCGCCTTAAGAATTCGGATACTTCCCGGCCAATGTGTGGATTGTTTTCCAGCATGTTTGTACCACTGCGTCTGTTGGACCCGATGGATGCCTGCCTGGTTCCTGTCGGCGTGGATGCGGTGGTCCAGCCCCGCCTTTGCCCTTCCAGGCTCAGTTGTCGTGGGGTGAATCCCGGAAATCTTCGCCCGTTGTGCCGTGTTCCCCCATCGGCTGGAGCCCCCGTTCCTGCTCCGGCCAGGGTTGGCTTGGTTAACGCTCGATTGCTGGCCAATAAATCCTTTATTCTTAAGGATTTCTTTTGCTCCCATGATCTGGACTTTCTCTGTATCACAGAGACGTGGCTGAATGTGGGTGAGTCGGGCGCCCTGTTGGAACTTTTACCAGCGGATTGCTGCTTTTTTAATACACCACGAACGTCAGGTCGCGGAGGAGGAACGGCAGCGGTTTATAAAAAACATTTGTTTAAATGTAAACAGCACGTTCAGCAATCCTCTTTTACTTCCTTTTGAGCTAACTACTTTTGAGGTGGGTCGTTTTGAGGTGTCAAATGTTTATAGCGTGGTTTAATATCGAGATAGGCGTATCCTCCCTGTCCCTGTCTACCATATGAGTTACATAGGTAACCATGATGACAGGACAGACCCTTTGCATGTTAGGGATGGGATACATAAAATATCAGGTGAAACATGATATTGATATTGATGATAGTCCTTCATGCAGTGCCATCACATAGGTTACACACACACACACACACCGCCGTGAGGAATACTAATCAACCTGTTCGCCGTTAGAAGCGGCGCACAATTTAGGACTTCTCCATCCTGAGACGTCTCCGTTGGATTTATTCTAAACATCCACCTGCTAAATTTCATCGGGTTTTTGTAGTGCAACCTTCTTTGAACAAACTGCGGCTGTTATCATTCTGTCTCTTCTGATGTGCGACAGGAAGCCAGAGAGAGGAGTGGATTTGGAGACAGACAACCCACTCCCGGGCCGCTTCTAGCAAGGGAAACCCCCCACGCGTTTGCGCGCCTGGATCGCCAGTAGAAATTGCGCCGCGGAGTGCGTGTGCATGTGCGTCAGGCACTAAATGTGTGTGTTCGTGCACGGCAAAGCCCCAGGCTCCGTCCTCAACAGTTGCTACCGGAGCGACGGAGAGGTGGAGAGCGAGAGAGATAAGAGACTGAGGACAGACGGACGCGGAGCCCCAGTGGAAATCGCTCAGCCCGGCTCTGCTCCTGACATGCAGTCATGTTAGGGATGGGATACATAAAATATCAGGTGAAAAATGATATTGATATTTTATGTATCCCATCCCTAACATGCAAAGGGTCTGTCCTGTCATCATGGGTGTTATTTTGTGTGTTTAATAGGTCACAATAAACAACCTGACACAATTTGGAGAGGTTTGCTGTTGTTTATCAAAAGTTACATATAGGGGATACCCAAAATATCAGGTGAAAAAACGGCCTGATATTTGAGTACCTCCTATGTAACTCATATGGTAGACAGGGACAGGGAGGATACGCCTATCACTCGATATTAAACCACGCTATAAACATTTGACACGTCGCCTTAATGTAACAGACAAATACACGTATTTATGTAGTTAACTGAGACCCATGTTACTATGGAAACCCTGCTGAGTCTTCCACGTCGCTGTTTGTTCCGTTTAATTCAAAGTGCAGCAGTTAAACAATTCGAAGGGCAGCAGAAGCTCCGCTCTGTGTGCATGCGCGCTCCCCGGCCAGGGGATACACGAGTACATTGGCACGACACCGCTGACTGAAACACACTGTCAGAGCGTCTAAACGAAAAATTATGAAGTCAATACTTTGGTGTTTTCAAAAACAGTTGCTAAATGCCTCAGCTCACTGACAACTTCACCGTAGGTAGCCATCTTTGTTGTGTCTGTGGCTGGTGGCATGTAGATTGACCGAGGGAGTAAAATGCTAACCAACCAATGGGCAGAAGTTAACCCCTTAAGACCCGCCCCTCCTCATTTGCATAATGAGGCAGAAATGCATGAAGAAATGTAAAAGTGACAGGCAGAAATGTAAAAGTGACAGGCAGAAATGTAAAAGTGACAGGCAGAAATAAATACCAGGGGTGAAAATAAATAGGGTAGAAAATGCAACGGAAGAATAAAACAGACAAAAAAATTAAACACACACAGAAATAAATACATTTAAAAAATAAGTAAGGAATAAATAAAGTTGAAGATTATAACGGACAATAAATAAATAAGGTAATTATTACAAAGGTGAATAAATAAAGAAGCTAATTAAAAGAGATATATACATTTATGTCTCACTGTATAATTTAATTTCTACCTACATTTATTTCTTCATTGTATTTTTTGGGGCAATTAATTGTGTGCTTATTTATTTATTGAGCATTTATTTATTTCTGTATTTATTTTTAAATATGAAAGACCTGGTCCTCCATAGAGCTGGGCCCTCTAGCCTCATATTTTAAACCGACAGTATTAAATCTTGGTTTTAGACTGGATAGTGATTTTAAACTTGATAGCCAAATCAATGCCACAGTTAAATTAAGTGTTTTTTTTCATCTAAGGAAGCTGGTAAAGGTGAAACCTTTCCTTTCCAGGCAGCAGTTAGAAACCGTAATCTATGCCTTTATTTCTTTACGGCTGGATTACTGTAACTCCCTTTATTTTGGACTCAGTAAATCCCTACTCGCACGGCTACAGCTAGTCCAGAATGCTGCTGCACGGGTTCTGACTGGGACCCGGAAGAGAGAACACATTACTCCCGTCCCATTTTAAAATCCTCTTGTTTACTTTTAAAGCTTTAAACGGTCTTGCCCCGTCTTATTTAACTCAGCTGCTCAACCGCTACACTCCCTCCCGGTCACTCCGGTCGGCTGACCAGTTGCTCCTGGTCGTCCCCGGATCCAAGCGGAAGCTTAGGGGGGACAGGGCCTTTTCTGTTTGTGCTCCTAAGTTATGGAATGCCCTACCTTTGACCATTCGTCAGGCTTCCTCAGTACCGATTTTTAAAACTCTTCTTAAAACTCACTTCTACACTTTGGCTTTCAACCCAAACTGAGACTTGATCCCATCTGTTTTTGTTATTGGGTAGATTTTCACCCCCTGTTTATTATTTTCTGACTGTTATTTTATTTGTTTGTTTGTTGCCTTCATGTACAGCACTTTGTTCAGCTATTGCTGATGTGAAAGCGAAAGTGATGATGATGATGAATTTAAAGATTTTACTCTTAAACACAAAAGGCACGTCCACTTTAATGTATATTTAAACATATCTGTGGTCAAGCTCAGTGCCTCACTGTGTTGTATTAACTCTGAAACTTTCTCTTTGAGTCCCTCACATTTTGCGTGATGGTGTGGTGTGCTGGCGCTGTATATTAACAAGTTCTTAAAACCTCAGCCCTCCACAACAGCAATGGGCCTCATATCCTGAGCAATAAAGTCGACAATTCCTTCCGTGATATTATTTTTGTGTTTGGATGGTAGAGGCTTAACATCCAGTGGGGTCTGGGAGGGTCCGGGGGGTCTGGGGAACGCTACCGTCGTTGCGGGTGGGTGCGCCGGTAGATATAAAACAATTATTAGACTATGAAATATGCCAATTCTGATATGTTCATATAGCCTACTCAAAACAGACAGGGCAACCTAACGCAGACAAGTTAGCTTACCGTTTATAAGTGATATGCCATGTTTGTAGTCCAGCTGCAATATGCAAACTGTTGCTTGCAAACTTTGCATTTGACTTTTTTCCGTTATCTATTTTTGTAAAATGCTGCCACACTGCCAATGTCTTCGACATGGTAGAGGAGGACTGACTGTAAATTAAACACTCACAATTAAATAAATATTCATCAAACCACTAAAACAAGGCTTTCTAGTTCTATCTTCAATCTGTCCCCAGTGGGTTGGGCTAATCCAAAAAAAAGAGAAAACAAGGGGGGTGTTCTGAAGACACTGTTACCTGTGAAACAGGGGTGCTCTGAAAACACCCCCATTAGCAATTAGTGCTTTCCACCCATAGACTGTAACGGTCTATGCTTCCACCTGATGAAATTAACACGGCAAAAAATCGACCAATCAGAATTTTGGTCGAGCCAGAACGTATCGACCAATAAATCGACTAGTCGACTGGGAGAGTACAGCCCTAATTATGGTAATAGCTTTGTAATCAATGGCACCATGCGCATATGGGAGCAAATAAAAATGATATGGATATCAAGGCACCAATACTGCAATTTCTGAAAATCATGCTTTCATACCTGGCCTAAATGATATTGCTTTTTCTGTTTGGAAACAGAAAGGCATTAAAAGCGTAAATGATTTGTATATTGGGGGAAATTTTGCCTCATTTAGGCAGTTGCAAGCCAAATATAGAATACCGGTCTCAAGTTTTTTCAGGTTTTTGCAAATTAAAGATTTTGTCAAAAAAAACATACCAAACTTTGAAGTTCTGAACAAACATGATACCCTTGAGGCAATTAACAAATTTGAACCGGGCTCCCGAGGGGCAATCTCTGCTTTCTTTCGTATGCTTCACGGTGGAGCTCAGATGAACACAGAGGTGTATAAAGGGGCATGGGCAGAGGAGTTGAATATGGAATTAAATGATGAAATTTGGGAAGAATGTCTATGTAATGTGCAAAGGTGTTCAGTTAATACAATTTAATACAGTTTAAAACGCTCCATAGATTATATTATTCAAGAGAGGTTACACAAATTTTATCCTGATATTCTACCAGTATGCAACCGATGTAAGTCCCAAATAGGTACACTGGCACATTCTTTCTGGGCTTCATTCATATTGGAAGTGCATTTTTCTGTTTTTTTTTCTGAGGCTTTTGATAAGAATCCTCTGGTCCTGAAATACCTTAGAAATGTGAACCCATGGACGTTGTCTATTTTACAAGACCTCACTGTGAAAATTAGTATGTGATTTGTAAATGTCAAATTCATTTAACTTTATTATCTTAAGATGTTTTTGTTTATAGTATCCATCCTTACCATGACCGTGGAATATTGTAATCCAAGATGTGCTGTGTTCTTTATGTTCCGTATATTTAGTATTCTTTGTTAGGTTTTTATTTTCCTTTTTTCCCCTCTCCTCTTTCCTTATTCTTTTCCTTGAAAATCAATAAACATATTTTCAACAACAAAAAATCACACTATAATCATTTTAATTTCCTTTAATTTTTCAAACCACAATTCCATTGTTTGAAACGGAAAACAATGACTTTTCAACCTGTATACAATTTAATACACTGCAAAGACAAGATATTTAATGTTTAAACTAGTGCTGTCAAAAGATTAAAATATTTAATTGTGATTAATCACATTAATGCCATAGTTAACTTGCAATTAATCACACATTTTTATCCATTGTAAATGTCCCTTGATTTCTTTTTGTCCCATTATTTTTCTCATTTTAATGGTCTTATCAACATGGAAACTGGATCAGGGGGCTTCGTGCAAATGTTTTTTTATTGAAAACAACATTGGCATATACAGTGAGGAAAATAAGTATTTGAACACCCTGCTATTTTGCAAGTTCTCCACACAGAAATCATGGAGGGGTCTGAAATTGTCATCGTAGGTGCATGTCCACTGTGAGAGACTTGGTGCTTTTCCATTGCGTGGTATCTACTCTACTCGCCTCGACTCTACCCGCATTTTTTGTTTTTCCATTACGAAAAAAAGTCCCTGGGACCTGCTACCAGGTACTTTTTTTCGTACTACCTCAGTCGAGGTTCTAAGCGAGCTGATGCGATACTAAAAGGTGACGTGGAAACCTGCAGGCTGCTGATTGGTCGGATCGCTGCGTTGTTAGCAGACAAGAGTGCGGAGTGTGTGTCCAGAACAAACGGGACATTTAAAAAAAAAAAAATCTAGCCGACAGATTATCTACTCTCTGCACTATTCTCACTTTAACTGTTCAATATTAAGGGCTATATATTAGGGGATTTATGTTGTTTCCAATATTGCACACTGTTACTTTAAAAAAAAACAAGACAATATATCAAAGAAAAGTTTTTATTTAGCTATTCAAGTAGCGCATTAAACCCTCCCGTCCATCCCGGTCTTCTTCCCCTGCACCCTGTGACAGTGTCCCCCCCGGCTCTGCTGTCCCAGATGCATCCCAGTCGTTGTCATAAGCCATGACTGTCATAAAGATTATACGAAGCCCAGCCGGTCAGAACCAGAGATTTCACCCGTCGGACACCGAACGCCCACCAGACGGTCTACGGCGGCGGTTTTGCAAGCGTTAATGCTCTGAAACACAAACGGTACACAGCAGACATATTTTGG
Organism: Etheostoma perlongum; assembly: GCA_026937815.1. Classification (NCBI taxonomy): domain Eukaryota; kingdom Metazoa; phylum Chordata; class Actinopteri; order Perciformes; family Percidae; genus Etheostoma; species Etheostoma perlongum. The sequence continues at coordinate 23,926,428 of CM049384.1, read as the reverse complement.
TGTGTAATCATGGTTGCTAAAGTTCATGTACTTTATATAGCGTATAGTAAATACTGATCGGGGTCCCTAACACATGCAAATGTTAAATGTTAGACTTAACTTACCCTTTCGTGTCGCCAAACAGTCATGTCGACGTCTGAACACCGTCGGAATTCCCAAACTCCTGTTTTTTTAGCGGTGATTTTTCAAAACATTGGCGAGTAGCCGACGTGTTGTGAATCACGTTGAAAATTACGTCATCACGCGTAGCTATGGTAACCAGCCACGCTGAGGCGTTACTCTGTCTGCAATGGAAAACCGACCGAAAATGGGCCGAACCGAGTAAAGGCGAGTCAAACCGTGTCGAGCCGAGTTGTTACCATCAATGGAAAAACGCCAATAATCTAAAAAAAATATCCAGAAATCACAATGTATGATTTTTTAAACTATTTTTTTGTATGATTTGTATTTGAACACCTGTCTATCAGCTACAATTCTGACCCTCAAAGACTTAGTTAGTCTGCCTTCAAAATGTCCACCTTCACTCCATTTATTATCCTAAATTAGATGCACCTGTTTGAGGTCGTTAGCTGCATAAAGACACCTGTCCACCCCATACAATCAGTAAGAATCCAACTACTAACATGGCCAAGACCAAAGAGCTGTCCAAAGACACTAGAGACAAAATTGTACACCTCCACAAGGCTGGAAAGGGCTATGGGGAAATTGCCAAGCAGCTTGGTGAAAAAAGGTCCACTGTTGGAGCAATCATTAGAAAATGGAAGAAGCTAAACATGACTGTCAATCTCCCTTGGACTGGGGCTCCATGCAAGATCTCACCTTGTGGGGTCTCAATGATCCTAAAAAGGTGAGAAATCAGCCCAGAACTACACGGGAGGAGCTGGTCAATGACCTGAAAAGAGCTGGGACCACCGTTTCCAAGGTTACTGTTGGTAATACACTAAGACATCATGGTTTGAAATCATGCATGGCACGGAAGGTTCCCCTGCTTAAACCAGCACATGTCAAGGCCTGTCTTAAGTTTGCCAATTACCATTTGGATGATCCAGAGGAGTCATGGGAGGAAGTTATGTGGTCAGATGAGACTAAAATAGAAGTTTTTGGTCATAATTCCACTAACCGTGTTTGGAGGAAGAAGAATGATGAGTACCATCCCAAGAACACCATCCCTACTGTGAAGCATGGGGATGGTAGCATCATGCTTTGGGGGTGGTTTTCTGCACATGGGACAGGGCGACTGCACTGTATTAAGAAGAGGATGACCAGGGCCATGTATTGCAAGATTTTGGGGAACAACCTCCTTCCCTCAGTTAGAGCATTGAAGATGGGTTGAGGCTGGGTCTTCCAACATGACAATGACCCGAAGCACACAGCCAGGATAACCAAGGAGTGGCTCTGTAAGAAGCATATCAAGGTTCTGGCGTGGCCTAGCCAGTCTCCAGACCTAAACCCAATAGAGAATCTTTGGAGGGAGCTCAAACTCTGTTTCTCAGGTACAGCCCAGAAACCTGACGGATCTAGAGAAGATCTGTGTGGAGGAGTGGGCCAAAATCCCTTCTGCAGTGTGTCAAACCTGGTGAAAAACTACAGGAAACGTTTGACCTCTGTAATTGCAAACAGAGGCTACTGTACCAAATATTAACATTGATTTTCTCAGGTGTTCAAATACTTATTTGCAGCTGTATCATACAAATAAATTGTTAAAAAATCACCTACGATGATAATTTCAGACCCCTCCATGATTTCTAAGTGGGAGAACTTGCAAAATAGCAGGGTGTTCAAATACTTATTTTCCTCACTGTACTACTACTGTGGTGTTCAAGACCCCCCCCAGCATATAGCCTACTGTAGTATTAAATTTCACATGTAATATTCTCACTTGGAGCAAATAATCTCTCACACAATGTAACACTGTCCATCAATAAAAGGGTGAAAAAAATACTTACGGGGGGGGAGGGAATTCACATCAGCTGTGTGCTTGGCCATCAAGTAGTATTAGCTCAGTTCACAACAACCAAACACACAGATCACTTTGGTCTTGTCTATGGAACATTTGGCAACTTTTAAAAAGTAAACTTTCCATTCAGAATCTTATTGGCGTCTCGCGCTTGCCATCCACTCAAAACTTTTCACATTTCTTCAATCCTGTGATGGTCCTGCCCCAGTATCAGCCATAACTATTCAAAAATAATATTAAAATACAATTAGGCCTATGTAAAGAAATCTCCTGCTTCCTTTTACCTTGCTCCGCTGGTTGGATACACTAACACAGGCTTTTCAGGTGTTACAAAGAATCTGTGACCTATCAGAGTGTTACTGTAGCACCGCCTACCTGACGTAAATCATTCTGTGACTTTGCGTGCAGATGCCTTACAAAAAACTATATAACAATATTGTTCTTTTCACTGTTAGGGCGTTTTCACATTGACAGTCTTTAGTTCGGTTGAATCTAGACTAGAGTTAGTTTGCCCTGCTGGTGCGGTTCGTTTGGGTAGGCAAGAACGCGGCAATCGCACTCGGGTGCGCACCACCTGCTTGAAGAGGTGGTCTCGGTACGCTTTCAATCGAACTCTATAGTGGTTTGTTTGTGGTGAGAGCGTGATCTGTACTCAAATCGCACTAACTATACAAACTCACCTGTCTGAGGTAATGTCTTCTGTAGTCAGGTAGCTTAGCAGTCTGAGCTAATATCTCCTGTAATCAGGTGTGTTCAGCAGTCTGAGCTAATGTCTCCTGTAGTCAGGTGTGTTCAGCAGTCGGCCACCACTCGTATCTCCGTGGTCAAACCAGCTGCCGCTAAAGTTGGAGACAGACAGCGGCAGAGCAAAGTCTCGGTGACCAGAGCAGACGTAGTAACGTCTCAAACAATGTCTGACCAGTTTAATGAAATGAGCTGGTTTGACCATGGAGATGCAAGACGTATGCACTAGTCCACACACAGGGCCTTGTTATTGTAGTTACTTTCTTGCTCCTGCCCACAGAAACTTCCGACCAATAACAGGAGTTGATGTTCTTGTGTGATTTGTAACGGTGCATTTTGGTTCGCTTGGATTTTTCCAGGTTCACCGAACCAAACCGAGCAAAGGCAAATCACTCCAAGTTTAATCAGCAACTGATTCGGACCAAAGCAAACTACAGGTGTGAAAAGGCCTAGTCGTTTTCTTTTGCAGGTCACGTAAGATCAATGTTTGAAACATGACAGAGCAGAAACATTAAAAAAGTTAAAATATAGTCACTTTAAATAAAAATAAAAAATGTGAATAATAAAAATGTCAGTCATTCTATGTGCAACCTGTTACACATCTGTGTCTGGTTCTCTGTCTCCTGCCAGGTAAAGAGTGACATCAAAGAGCGAGTGAGAGACGATCCGGACTACAATGCCCAGCGATTTCCCAAGACACACCAAGCTTTCTCTATAGAAGACTCATAGTCATCCACAGCCCAGGATCTCCACTCATTATATATGTGCAGAATGGAACTCTGTTTCTGAACTCTGTTCTCTGACAACAGCTTAGGATTTCCTCTTCTCCTGTCTGCTTCATCAGCTTCTGTAGTAAGTTAGAATGGAAAAACCTGCAGACTTGGTTTAAGAAACTGTGAACTACTTGAGTCACCTGTTGCTAAAACATTCCCTTTGCTCTCTGAGAGACTAATGATGGAATCAGTTAGTGCCGTGATAAACACTGAATCTAAGACCAGATGTGACATCAGGTCAGTACAGAGGAGGACTGAGCCACAGGAAAAAATATCTTAAATAATCTCAGAACTAATCCTCTTCTGTAAAGCAGTCTAGGCATTATAGAATGGTGACATCACAATTTAAAGAATGAAGTGAATTAATATAACACATTAATTGTCTGTCCTAGTAAACAGTGACAGAAAACTCAAATCTTTTGCTATTACATATGTACTGTATATGGACCGTCAGAAAATGTGAACAAATGTAATGCAATCTACCCTATAATGTTAGGTGTTATTTGCAACCTTTTTCGAGAAAAAGGACACTTATAAAAGTGTTTTTACTCTCATTTTAACATGACCTTTTTCTCCAAATATTCTGAGATTGTTGCTTAAGAGTGGTCCTGATATTCCGTCGTACTGAGCACTTTTATCCTATGCTACAACTGTAGTTATTTATTATATAGACAAGGCGAAACTGTAAATGAGTTAAGGACAGTGATGTCATAGAGCATCGTCAGTGTCAATCATGTAAGTAGTGGGGCTCGCCATTGCATTAGATTTTTCATTTTTAGCATCATGACTATTGGTGCTAGGTATTTTATTCGTCTTTAAAATCTGTTACTGTGTTTTTCTGGGCAAGATGATGAAGACCCAGAGATGCTAATGAGGATAGCGACATCAACTATAAACTTGCCTCTTGAGGAATATTTGAGGAGATACCCAGGTATCTCCTCAAATACAAAGCACTTTCTCCTCCTACATCATCGAGAATGTCCTGTGAGGTAACATTAACTGACCGGACACTGTCATATCACAATTGATATCACAATGATTAGTTGATGTTTGTACGTTAGGGCATTATCTCCACTGTTAGATGCTTCCAGTGCAGTATAATAATGTGCCACCATGGTGATGGTAGAAGTGTGTGATGTTTGTCTGAAGCACAACAGCACTCAGTAGAGCTTTGTCAAACTCAGTGGTTACTCTGTGCTTGTTAACGTCTCTGAAATAAATAAACCTCTAAATGTACGTTCCTGAATTGATTTATTTACAAGGAATCTCCAAGTAAGACAGTTGTTTCCAATAACAGGGCCAGGGCCCCATGAAGGGTAACAAGATAGGACAAGGTAGGGAAAAAGAAAACTATCTGTCTAATCTGAGAACTAAAACAACTTTTGAACGTACACATGTTCCACCAAAACAAGTTCCTTCCAAGCCTATTTTGCAGCTGCACCGCTGCTTTTCTCCCGTGCTTAGCACCGTCCAAGACAATTGTGATTTGTTTAAGTGCCCATATTATATTTTGTGTCTCTGGTGCAATCCACATGCATACAAACATGGGAAAAAAAATAATCATGCTGTTTTCAGGTAGATACAGTTTCTGAATGTCCTCTGCCTTCAGTCTCTGGGTGAGTTGTTCAAAATCTGCATGGCATTAAGTCACACTTAATTAACCAATCAGCTTTCAAACAACACCTGTGCAGTCAATTGGCTTCCTAACCACACGTAAGCGTTCAATCAGCATAAAAGGACTCCAAGGAACAGGGCTCCTGAACACATTATTGAGAGGCTACTGAAAAGACTACTTTTACTCACCATGCCAAAGACAAAGAAAATCTGTCCTGAGCTCAGAAAGAAGATAGTGGAAGCTCATGACAAGGGGGAAGGCTATACTGCCATTCCCAAACGTTTCAAAGTGTCTAGAACCGCTGTATGGTGCCTCATCGCCTCATGGGAAACTAATTCTGTAAGAAACAAACCTTGGCGTGGTCGTAAGCGCCAGATTTCAAGAACTCTGGACGGGACAATAGTCAGAGATGTCAGAGATGTCAGCAAGAAGCCCCGGACATCTGCCAATATGATTGTTGCTGACCTGGCTTCTTCTGGAGTGGATGTTTCAAGGAACATAGTTGTGAGGGGTCAACTTTGCAAACTGCACTGAGTTACACTTTTTCTGTTGTAGGTTTTCTTTATGAGTTAGCACTTGCATATACATATGAAAATCTGCATCACAGCTTAGATTTTTTTTTAAACTTAAGTCTGACGGGCTTCATGGCCCTCGACCCAGAAGAACCCCTTTACTCAAAGAGCGGCACATCACAGCCAGACTGAGGTTTACCCATGAACATTTGAAAGGTAAAGATGAGTTTTGGAAGTCTGTGCTTTGGTCTGATGAGACTAAACTGGAACTAGTTGGGCACATGGATGTTGCTTATGTTTGTTGAAGAAAGGAAGAAGCCTTCAACCCTAAGAACACAGTTCCCACAATTAAATGTGGTGGTGGGAACATCATGTTTTCAGAGCTGCCAACTTTTCCAAAACATCTTGGAGTGAGATTTTGGGGGGGGCCAACCCATATTTTGCCGTGTACAAAGCAATTTCTTTCGCTCTTTCAGCATCATTATCCTTCAGGGTTTAAATTGGGATTTGTTATATGTGGGGGGGATGGGGGGCTCTCCCTAGGGGGGTCTGGGAGTATGCCCCCCAGGAAATTTTTTTTTGAAAAATAAACCATTAAATGGCACTTTCTGGAGAGTTTTGTGCAAAAAAAATGGAGAAATCAAGTCTTACATGATATGTGCAAAACTGTAGGGCTAAGAGCCTTTGCAGTGTTCTAGTATCAACAGGTAATACCTACATTCAGCATTTACATTATTCACATTATTAACTTCTTATGATATAAGAACTGACCGAGACAATGTGCCAAACATAACTTTGGTCCCTACACCAGGGACCCAAAAGTTAAATTAATGTTGAGGGATCAACTAAGACCACTGCAATTCTAAAGAATGAGAACCACTGATTTACATACATTCTAATCCTTTAACCTTTGTGCCATGGCTCAGTAATGTTTGGCCCTCATCCTCTGTGCCCCACTTACTGTATTTACTTTTTTGGGAAAATAAAAACAATTTGTTCATTTTATAAAACATTGAATGAATTATTTACAGTTACATTTAGAGATGCACCGAGGTTAGAGAAGCACAATAATGGCCCAAAATTGCAGTATCGTATATCTATATATAGTATAGTACAGCTCAGATGTGTTTCATCAGATTTCTGCTCATGTTTACAACTTTGTGCACATTCAAAATATAACTCCTCCCATCTCTGTTGTCCGAGATTTGGAGAGTTGTAATATAGCATTATAATATAGCTGTGCATTGCTCCGCTGATATGGTAGTCACTCAGACGGTCGCACAGACACAGAGGCCCATTTGGGTCTCTGACAAAGTTTAGAGGTGGCTGTACTGCTCATTATCGGAGGTCTACGCACAGATGCAACGCGTCACTGTCCACAGCAGAGCGAGTCCTAAGATGAACTGAAGTTGCTACACTACCAGCCACGCTGCTCACCACTATTGTTACAGAGAGAGTGGTCACCAAGCGACGGGCGGGTCTGTGATACTCAGAGCTCATACTTGAAGCGTGGGAAATGCACCTGGGATGGCTCGTGAAAAATAATGTTTTCAGTTTGCGACAATTCTAAACTTCCACAGACAGGGAGCGTTCTTGAACCCCCTCATAGTCTCTGAAAGCACAACTAGTTGATCATAAGGACAGGTAGATCTATAGATAAACTCATCTTTCAGAAATTGCCCGACCGGGTTGACACACTTTGTGTAACAGTTGGTCTGTAAAGAAAGAAGAGAAAAGGCAGATGCACGACAATCAAAAAGTAACACAAACACTGTTCACATCGCTTTATTTTATTCACACAACCAGGAGTCAAACAGGAGTTATTGCAGCAGTACAGGTGGAAATTAAGCAACATAGAAACTGACAAAACATGTTTCTAAACAGATATGAGTGATAAACACACCAGAGAATGTTCATTTCCTGATGTACCACAGCTACTGTTGCAGCATGCTTAAATGCTCGGCTTACAGAAGGACTCTACTATCGCTGTTCACAGTATCAGTGAAGTCACAACAAATGTGTATGCCCCGAGTCCAGCTACTTATTAAGCTACAACTTCACAAGCACATTTTTTTCACATTATGTACAAGTCAAGTCTTTTCCAAGGGACAGTTGGAGGTTTTCAGCTCGCTGTAAAGTCAACAACCTGCGTAAGTTTCAGTTGTATACTTTTATGATTGGTACCTGTTTTTACAACAGGTTTTTGGAAAGGATCACCAAGACTGGGTGTAAACTATTGTGAATTTGTAATGTGTATACATTACATATTCATAATCATGTAACTCATAGTATGAGCTAGCAGTTTTTGAAAGTTCTATGAAGCGTTCGCATCGCATTGGTTATGGTTTAAGAAAAATTCTGGCAATATTATATATTTATAAATAATATCTTATTCATGTCAATAGATTTCATGTGCAGAGCCGAACCAAAAACACTGGCTCAATCCCAAAGTGAGCCTTGAGGACTAAGGACTAAAGACTCAAACTTAATTGATCTCAGGTGCTATGTGAGTTAATGTGTCCTCACACATTAACTCACATAGCACCACATGGGCTCAGAAAGGTACAGTGAGGAAAATAAGTATTTGAACACCCTGCTATTTTGCAGGTTCTCCCACTTAGAAATCATGGAGGGGTCTGAAATTGTCATCGTAGGTGCATGTCCACTGTGAGAGACATAATCTAAAAGAAAAAAAATCAAGAAATCACAATGTATGATTTTATAACTATTTATTTGTTTGTATAATACAGCTGCAAATAAGTATTTGAACACTTGAGAAAATCAATGTTAATATTTTGTACAGTAGCCTTTGTTTGCAATTCCAGAGGTCAAACGTTTCCTGTAGTTTTTCACCAAGTTTGCACACACTGCATACGGGATTTTGCTCCACTCCTCCACACAGATCTTCTCTAGATCGGTCAGGTTTCTGGGCTGTCGCTGAGAAACACAGAGTTTGAGCTCCCTCCAAAGATTCTCTATTGGGTTTAGGTCTGGAGACTGGCCACTCCAGAACCTTGATATGCTTCTTACAGAGCCACTGCTTGGTTCTCCTGGCTGTGTGCTTCTGGTCATTGTCATGTTGGAAGACCCAGCCTCGACCCATCTTCAATGCTCTAACCGAGGGAAGGCGGTTGTTCCCCAAAATCTTGCAATACATGGCCCCGGTCCTCCTCTCCTTAATACAGTGCAGTCGCCCTGTCCCATGTGCAGAAAAACACCCCCAAAGCATGATGCCCATGCTTCCCCAGTAGGGATGGTGTTCTTGGGATGGTACTCATCATTCTTCTTCCTCGAAACACGGTTAGTGGAATTATGACCAAAAACTTCTATTTTGGTCTCATCTGACCACATGACTTTCTCCCATGACTCCTCTGGATCATCCAAATGGTCATTGGCAAACTTTAGACGGACCTTGACATGTGCTGGTTTAAGCAGGGGAACCTTCCGTGCCATGCATGATTTCAAACCATGATGTCTTAGTGTATTACCAACAGTAACCTTGGAAACGGTGGTCCCAGCTCTTTTCAGGTCATTGACCAGCTCCTCCCGTGTAGTTCTGGGCTGATTTCTCACCTTTCTTAGGATCATTGAGACCCCACGAGGTGAGATCTTGCATGGAGCCCCAGTCCGAGGGAGACTGACAGTCATGTTTAGCTTCTTTCATTTTCTAATGATTGCTCCAACAGTGGACCTTTTTTCACCAAGCTGCTTGGCAATTTCCCCGTAGCCCTTTCCAGCCTTGTGGAGGTGTACAATTTTGTCACTAGTGTCTTTGGACAGCTCTTTGGTCTTGGCCATGTTAGTAGTTGGATTCTGACTGATTTTATGGGGTAGACAGGTGTCTTTATGCAGCTAACGACCTCAAACAGGTGCATCTAATTTAGGATAGTAAATGGAGTGGAGGTGGACATTTTGAAGGCAGACTAACAGGTCTTTGAGGGTCAGAATTCTAGCTGATCAAATACTTATTTGCAGCTGTATCATACAAATAAATAGTTAAAAAATCATACATTGTGATTTCTGGATTATTTTTTTTAGATTATGTCTCTCACAGTGGACATGCACCTACAATGACAATTTCAGACCCCTCCATGATTTCTAAGTGGGAGAACTTGCAAAATAGCAGGGTGTTCAAATACTTATTTTCCTCACTGTATAAATGGGATTGGGACAGTACTTCATGGGATCACATTACCTTGGCGACGTTTAATAACAAAGATGTTGCTGACACTTGCCGGTTTGGGTATGTTCATTTTAAGTTTGTTGCTTCCCACACGGCCAACCAAAATGATTCCAAAATGTTTTCAAATTCTTGTTCTACAAGCTGGATAACAGGTCCGTTCTATTCCATAGTCGTGCTGTTGTTCACCTTTGTAATTTCTGGATTTCCTTATGGTCTCCATGGTAAATGTCACAGCGCTTTGAACTGTGGTGAAGTCTGCATCGATGCAGACTCATGGAAAGGGTAAGTGTGTACTCAAATCCTTACGCCCTTTGAAATTTGATATTGGGACAACCCTAAGCCCTTACAAATTTTGTGAGAAAGCGCACCAAAGTCTGTGAGTCTGAGTCCGGACTTTGGGATTGAGCCACTATCTGTTCTACTTACGAGTATTGCGTGTGTATTCAAAGCTTGGGTCTTCTTCCTCTGCGCCACAGAGCTCAACGTTTGTTTAAAACACATTAATGAGCCACACTGGCTGACATGTCTCTTCATTACTGCGCGCACACACACACACACACACACACACACACACACACACACACACACACACACACTAGTTTAATTTAACTCAGTGAGGATTCATCCACTGAAAATAATCCCAACAACTGCATGTCCTCCTGTTTGAGAAATGTTTGATAAAAACGACAGACCAGGAAATGACTAAGCAAGCAACGCAACACTGTGGCTGTGCGATCAGTTCAAGTCTGCAGCTGTCTGCAGACGCGCAGTGTGGAAAGTCAGAAGATATATTATCATGTAAAATATATATATACCTATATAGATCACATTTTGAAAAATATGGACATGCATGCTCCTATTTAGCATAAAGCAGCCCGGACCTCAACTTTAAACAAATGAGGAGCGTGCAACTTGACGCCCCTTCTTTCTGCTTACATAGACAATGAATAGGAAGCGTATATGTGATGCCTGCCGGTGGACACGGACCATGGGGGTAGGAGAGGGGTATTCGCTACCTTCGATCCGACCTCAACAGGGAGAAAAGGCCGTTACCTGGGGGGTTTGGGACTTAATAGTTTCTTTAATAAAAAGTAAAAATAGATTTTTCACAAGATTCAGGCCCATGGTGCTAGGAATGCTACATGTAAAGGAATCCACGTCTCTGCTGCCAATGACTAGAAATCTCACTCTGGCAAGTTTCTTCTCTCACTCTAATTCACAATGGGCTAGTTTCAAATTTCATGAAAACTGGTAAATCCTTGAGTTGCTGGTCCCTGGGACCAGACTCAGGTTGGAGATGGCTGATCCGCATGAAGCCCCTGTGATAAGGAAATGTGGTATTTAAAAAGGTGTAAAATGCAGTGCTTTCTCAAAAAAGAATGTATAGGCTAGCACAAAAGTAAAATTCTCTCAATCATCACTTATGTAGAGCAGCTAAAATGAATCAATTAGTTGTCAACTATTAAACTAATCAATCCTAAACAATCGACTATTTTATTTTGAGACAATCTGATTGCAGCTTCTTAAATGTGAATATTTTATAATCCACATAATCCACACATTAATCCACCATAAAAATAACCGCTGGTTGCAGACTAGTTGGCAACAGTTAATTTACCGGATAGTTCCGGTGTCGCCAGATGTCACTTTCCATTTTCTTTGTGTGAACTTTAAATTCCAAAAAAAATACATTAAAGTCCATGTTGCAGGTTTAATTTTGCAACGAATTTGTGCAATTTGCTTGTTGGTAGTAAATATTTGAACTGTTATCCATTGTATTTGATGGTGTTGGATATCGCAAAATTGAGTGTTTCATTTTCCCCCCACAATGCATTGCATGACGTCATATTGGGGGGATAAAAGAACAGCCTGCGTTGTATTTACCACTGGTCTGGCCTAATGTGGCTTCTGGTCTTTTAATATTAACGGTCTATGGTCTCGATCGAGTCCATGTGACTTTATTATATTTATAATAATATTGGAGGGAAAGTGAAACACAGCTTAGACGGGGATGTTGTTTGGCTATTCACAAGTTTAGACTGCTAGCTAACGATACGCCGCCGGACGTTAGCACAACAGCGTTAGCCTAGCCTGCTAGGTAAATATTACGACTGCCTTTGGTGTTGCCTATATATGCGTCCATGTTGTCAACATCATACATGTGGCATTAGTGCACCTTTTGTACCATAATTGTATTGAATGAAATAGTAAGCTTCGCTCCTACGAGATGGGGGGGGTTTGTTACGTTACACACAAAGCTAACTGGCTATAGTTAGCCTGTACGGATGCTAGCGAATATAGCTAACGTCACGTAGCCAGCCAGCAACTTCGGCAGTAGAGTTTCGGTAAGCTAACACGACAGCGTTGTCGCCCACAATCAACCTGCAGTGACGTTTGAAATATAAACAATTACAATACTGGTGCGTGCTGGTTGGGGAGGACGATGATCCTGTCTGAAATGTCACAAACGGATTTAGACATCTTCAGATCAACTGATCGCGGGGCTCGCTTCCCGACCGGAGGCTCACTCGCCTACAGCACCCGCTCTCCACCGCAGCTTCGCTACCACACACACAAGCACCGGCCAAACAGCGACACGTTTTCACCGGAGGAAGAGGTACACACTTAGAAATAACACTTGGGGATGCCTTCTATTCCTATATATAGATAAGTGTACCAGTACTTATCTGAACTAACGACATGATCACTGTCACTAGATCGAAAGAAAACGTTGATTCACTCGGTGCTATTCACTGACAGTGAAAGTCATTGTATGCACTGCTGTGTTGCTAAAATAAAGGAGATAAATGAAGGAGACTTCCCCACAATCTTGACAATTCCTCATTTGCCCTCTCACGTCTGGCAGGTTCGTAATTATTCGGCTGCTGTCCTTTCCTCCTCTTCCACATCCCAGTCAGTCACCGTAGTTCTAGTGCTAGGCTGAGACTTCACTCCCCAGTATGACGTCATCGCCGAATTGACTTCATAAACCCGCGAACACCAAAAATGACCAAAAACTAACTTTTAACACTATTTGGAGACATTTTTAAAAATGATATACATATCTTGAGTGTTTTTTTGTACCCAATAATCAACAGTGGTGGTTAACCTGCAACATGGGCTTTAAAGAAACTCTGAAAAATTTAGAGAAGATAACCAACCAAAATAACCAAGAAGGCAGGCCTTCTTGGTTATTTTGGGGAATGATTATAAAGATTTACAAAGTATATGTTTAGGACATTTCTTCTCTAACTGGGTCGTTTTGGGACCAATTTGTGGGATTGCTGTGGACACACAGAGATACACTGGTAAGAGATAATGAGGTTTAACCATGTAGTCAGCTAAATAGCTCACGTTACTGTACTGTGTCAAGAGTTAACTTCATATAATATTTTATGTGGTGTTTTCTTTAGCCGGGTGCAAATGTTCCACCAAAACAAGTTCGTTCCTGAGACTATTTAGCAGAGCCATTGTAGCTGCATCTGGAGCTTAGCTACGATTGTGATTGGTTTAAACAAAATACTAACACACAGCATTTTTTCCTATCCAAGAGTGTATACTCATGTTGCCAGACCTTACAGCGCTGTGCAGGACTAGTTGCTGCCCCAAACACTAGAAGTGTGTTTTGCTGTCTGTATTTGCAGAAACTCTGCTCTCTGCCTGGATTTTCTCTTTTCTTTTGCTGTGTTCGGGACACCACATGTGTGTAACCTCCATGCAGGGTGAGCAGCCATGCAGCCCGTTGCTTTGCTCAACAGTGTCTCATACCAAAGCAAAAGTCTAACTGACACAGACACACAAAAGAAACAGACAGATTCACTCAGAATCAGACAATGTTGCACCTTACCACGGTGGAGTGGGTGTGTTTATTTGTGATTTTGAACATAATTGCTGTTAAACAATGAGAAAGTATTTTATTGCTCTAATCACTGCTTTTCCCTTCTCTTCTCTCATTCTCTAGCTCGCTCCACCACCGCTGCACACTCTCTCTCTGGCTCGTTGAGCCAGGGCTAACTGTGAACTTTGCGGTGTTGACAGTCAAGAAGGCCATACTTACTAAATTTCCTACTTGTAAAGGTATTCTTACTCAACATTTTGGGAAATGCAATTATTCTTAATAACTTATTATAATTAAATTAGTGAACTTTGGAGGTGTTGGTGGGTGGTGTCTAACCCTGGAAGGAGCCAGGCTTCAAACTGAAAGGGTTGTTTACTACTACTTTGCTGTACACATTACAAGCCCAACACTAAATTGTGTTGCTTTAGCGTGTTGGTTTGCCTATTCAACAACTGTACACACCAGTTTGTCACAAAAAATAAAGCAGGATGCAGCAGTGAATAGACAGCTAGTTTGGTAAACAGTACTTTGCCTGGAACATTTTCTATGCACTACAATACCGTACACAGTATATACAGTGTATACAGTGAGGAAAATAAGTATTTGAACACCCTGCTATTTTTCAAGTTCTCCCACTTAGAAATCATGGAGGGGTCTGAAATTGTCATTGTAGGTGCATGTCCACTGTGAGAGACATAATCTAAAAAAATATATATACAGAAATCACAATGTATGATTTTGTAACTATTTATTTGTATGACACAGCTGCAAATAAGTATTTGAACACCTGTCTATCAGCTAGAATTCTGACCCTCAAAGACCTGTTAGTCTGCCAAAATGTCCACCTCCACTCCATTTATTATCCTAAATTAAATAAGCACCTGTTTGAGGATGTTAGCTGCATAAAGACACCTGTCCACCCCATACAATCAGTAAGAATCCAACTACTAACATGGCCAAAACCAAAGAGCTGTCCAAAGACACTAGAGACAAAATTGTACACCTCCACAAGGCTGGAAAGGGCTACTGGGAAATTTCCAAGCAGCTTGGTGAAAGACTGTCAATCTCCCTCGGACTGGGGCTCCATGCAAGATCTCACCTCGTGGGGTCTCAATGATCCTAAGAAAGGTGAAAAATCAGCCCAGAACTACACGGGAGGAGCTGGTCAATGACCTGAAAAGAGCTGGGACCACCGTTTCCAAGGTTACTGTTGGTAATACACTAAGACGTCATGGTTTGGAATCATGCATGGCACGGAAGGCTCCCCTGCTTAAACCAGCACATGTCAAGGCCCGTCTTAAGTTTGCCAATGACCATTTGGATGATCCAGAGGAGTCATGGGAGAAAGTCATGTGGTCAGATGAGACCAAAATAGAACTTTTTGTGTTTGAAGGAAGAAGAATGAGTACCATCCCAAGAACACCATCCCTACTGTGAAGCATGGGGGTGGTAGCATCATGCTTTGGGGGTGTTTTTCTGCACATGGGACAGGGCGACTGCACTGTATTAAGGAGAGGATGGGCCATGTATTTTGGGGAACAACCTCCTTCCCTCAGTTAGAGCATTGGAGATGTGTCGAGGCTGGGTCTTCTAACATGACAATGACCCGAAGCACACAGCCAGGATAACCAAGGAGTGGCTCTGTAAGAAGCATATCAAGGTTCTGGCGTGGCCTAGCCAGTCTCCAGACCTAAACCCAATAGAGAATCTTTGGAGGGAGCTCAAACTCCGTGTTTCTCAGTGACAGCCCAGAAACCTGACTGATCTAGAGAAGATCTGTGTGGAGGAGTGGGCCAAAATCCCTTCTGCAGTGTGTGCAAACTAGAGGATGGATACCCGACCTGAGCCCGACGGGACCCGACGGTACCAGACGGGTCGGGGGTTCGAACAGATTTTTAGAAAGGATGCTCGGGCTCGGTCACATCAGCGCGATAAGGCATTGAACATTTTGAATTTAAAACAGCTTATTATGTAGGTAACCAATGGGCCTGTTTCACCTGATGCAAATGTTCGTTTTTGGATTAAAATAAATGTCAAATATTACCCTAACATCCGTCTTCCTGTGTGCGGAAATTTGTTAAACTAGCTGTGACAACGAAAGACGTGCATATTAAGCTACATGTGGCAGCGCAATGATGGAAGATGTTAAAAAGAAGTTGGCCGCAGGAGATTTTAAAACTATTGAAAACGAAGGAAAGTCAGCTGTGCATTGATGCGCTCATCTGTTGACATTTCCGAATGCCTTCCTACAATTGCTTAATAAAAGCGGGCTTTCCACACAAACAAACGTACATGTGTCATTAGTATGAGAAACAAATGCGATTTTAACTGTGTCGGGCTAGGGTCGGGCTCGGACATAAATATCTTAATGCCTGTCGGGCTCGGGTTCGGTTACTGCTCTGTCGGACGCGGGCCGGGCTCGGACAGAAAAATCCGTCCCGATCCGCACTCTAGTGCAAACCTAGTGAAAAACTACAGGAAACGTTTGACCTCTGTAATTGCAAACAAAGGCTACTGTACCAAATATTAACATTGATTTTCTCAGGTGTTCAAATACTTATTTGCAGCTGTATCATACAAATAAATAGTCAATAGTCAGTAAATCATACGTTGTGATATTTTTTTTTTTTTTAGATTATGTCTCTCACAGTGGACATGCACCTACGATGACAATTTCAGACACCTCCATGATTTCTAAGTGGCAGAACTTGCAAAATAGCAGTGTGTTCAAATACTTATTTTCCTCACTGTAGGAGGCTCTGGTTTACCTTGAGTCAGAGAAAATAAAACATTTGAAATGATTTTTGTTGAATTGAAGTTTATTTGGAAAGCTTTGGGTTTGTGTTTTTGCTGGATTTCGTGTATCCCAAATTGCAACAACAGAGTTTGTGGGTACGCACGTACATGTTCCTGTGATGGTCATCCTGGGCTCAGTTTCTGCTCTGTCGCAGTGAGGACAGGAGGAAGGGCAGCAGGTTGAGAGCAGGTCGATGTTCCTGCACTCCCAGCGCCACCAGGGCTCCCGCCAGGAGTGAAGTTACTCTGGGCAGGACAGGGGGCTGATCCGGCATCACCTGCAGCACAGAGACAATCAAGCCGGAAGCTCAGAATGATTCAATCAGCAGCTGTCTAGAAGAGCTGGGCCGATTTCCTGTTTTATTGGTCTGGTATACCATGCTAAACCGGATTGATTTCATGCTATTCAGTTGAACCGGCATTTGTAACTATGGTTGCTCCATATGTTGTTTAAATTGCGACCCCAACGCCCCCCTTCCCAAGACAAGAGGAAATCATGGGAGGGGAGAGGAAACGAGCAAATGTGTTTTAAAAGGGATGAGATTCTTTCCTCTGATGTGTTACATAAATCCATCAACTGTTTGGACAGAGTTAGCAACTCCTTCAGCTGCACGGCTTCCAGGAAGGCTGCTCTCATGTTTCCTCGCTTATAGCTCCTCAGTGATCCCTCAACGATGCTGGCTCCTTCGGGTAGAAATAAAGGCTTCGAGACAACCTTTACAGAGGAGGGACATATCAACATCCGGTTTAGTTGAGGAGCGAGGAGCTATCAAATGAGGGACATGAGAAGCAGCCAATGTCACCTTCTGGCAAATTTAAAAGTAACCTACATTAGCAACATGTGCCAACGCCGTCAATGACCTAAATCCAAATTGTATTGCAAGCCTTTATGGGCAGTAATAAGTGTGGTCTGAAAAAACCCCGCTGAGGATCAATGACGCCACCGCCAAACAAAGACGCCCATTGTTGGATGTATACATGGATGTATAAAAACATAATTCTGATGCAGTAAACTACTATAGCCATGTTGATGTAGCTTGTATAGCTTGCTTCATGATTTCTGGCAATTCTTGCAAGCAAATGCCTTTTTTTTAAATGTGTGCCGGTCAGATTTTTTTTTTTTGTATATACATATAAATTGTCTTTGCAGGCCGACAGCGCATTGGATGGGTTTTTATCTTTTGCATCACTAGGGTTCTAACAATAATGATATTAATAATCATAATAATTAAAGCTGATTTGAGACGCGCATGCGTCACTTTGCGACAAGTAGCCTACAAGATGCTAATGAAAGACTTCTGTAATGTCAATACAGTAAAAATGGACCTACATAAAGTTTGTTCACTGCTGGCTACAAGCTAGCAATCAAACACAACAAAGGCTCTTGAATAGAGTTTTGAGCTAACGTTAGCAATCAAACAATCATAGATAGCTAAAACGTTTCTGAAATGACTTCTATCTTTTGTTATTGTTTGTAATGAAAAAACTATTATTTCATGGATTTCCCAAATTTCAGTATGACATGTTATGCCGTAAACTGTTTAAATCACATCTGCACTCAACCAGAGCTGGTCTGACTCAACTCTCATCGCGTATGACACGTTATGCCATAAACCGTTTAAATCTGAGCATGCGTAACTCAAATCTGCACTCGCCTCGCATCGGGTAGTGACACGTCATTGCTTCGTGATAATTGGTTACAAGTGTTAGCTAGCCTGTTACTGAATTGCATGACTGAAATATCAGCCGATAAGGTGGGATTTAGGGTAAACAGAATGTTGTAGGCTACTTGCAATATAGTCTAACATGTAAAAAACCTATAGCAATAGCCATTGTACTATAGACATTTAGTGAACTTTACTTTGAATACCTAGCTAGTTATATTAAAATAAATATTGAATACATGCCATAGGTATTAATCCTTGCGTAGGGAGGCACATAGGCTTACAGTGCCTTGCGAAAGTATTCGGCCCCCTTGAACTTTTCAACCTTTTGACACATTTCAGGCTTCAAACATAAAGATATAAAAGTTTTATTTTTTGTGAAGAATCACCAACAAGTGGGACACAATTGTGAAGTGGAACGAAATCTATTGGATATTTTAAACTTTTTTAGCAAATAAAAAACTGAAAAGTGGTGTGTGCAAAATTATTTGGCCCCTTTACTTTCAGTGCAGCAAACTCACTCCAGAAGTTCAGCGAGGATCTCTGAATGATCCAATGTTGTCCTAAATGACTGATGGTGATAAATAGAATCCACCTGTGTGTGATCAAGTCTCTGTATAAATGCACCTGCTCTGTGATAGTCTCAGGGTTCTGTTGAAAGTGCAGAGAGCATCATGAAGACCAAGGAACACACCAGGCCGTAATACTGTTGTGGAGAAGTTTAAAGCCGGATTTGGATACAAAAAGATTTCCCAAGCTTTAAACATCCCAAGGAGCACTGTGCAAGCAATCATTTTGAAATGGGGAGT
Source organism: Etheostoma perlongum (assembly GCA_026937815.1). Lineage (NCBI taxonomy): Eukaryota > Metazoa > Chordata > Actinopteri > Perciformes > Percidae > Etheostoma > Etheostoma perlongum. Next base: position 23,907,537 of record CM049384.1, on the reverse strand, counting down.
ATCAGAGTATCAGCAAATCTACCAAGACCTGGCCGTCCCTCTAAACTTTCAGCTCAGACAAGGAGAAGACTGATCAGAGATGCAGCCAAGAGGCCCATGACCACAATGCAAAACGATATGTTTGGCGTAAAAGCAACACAGCTCATCACCCTCAACACACCATCCCCACTGTCAAACATGGTGGTGGCAGCATCAAGGTTTGGGCCTGCTTTTCTTCAGCAGGGACAGGGAAGATGGTTAAAATTGAGGGGAAGATGGATGCAGCCAAATACAGAACCATTCTGGATGAAAACTTGTTGGAGTCTGCAAAAGACCTGAAACTGGGACGGAGATTTATCTTCCAACAAGACAATGATCCCAAACATACAGCAAAATCCACAAAGGAATGGTTCACAAATAAACGTATCCAGGTGTTAGAATGGCCAAGTCAAAGTCCAGACCTGAATCCAATCGAATCTGTGGAAAGAGCTGAAAACTACTGTTCACAAACGCTCTCCATCCAACCTCACTAAGCTCGAGCTTTTTTGCAAGGAAGAATGGGCAAGAATGTCAGTCTCTCGATGTGCAAAACTGATAGAGACATACCCCAAGCGACTTGCAGCTGTAATCGCAGCAAAAGGTGGCTCTACAAAGTATTAACACACACACACACACACACACACACACACACACACACACACACACACACACACACACACACACACACACACACACACACACACACACACACACACACACACACACACACACAGAGAGAGAGCCTTCTCCTGAACAGAGAAGGCGCTGATAAGGAAAGGCTTTGCTATTTCTACGGACTAGAAGAAGAAAAAGAAGGAAAAAAATGGTAGAACTGGCAGCAGGATTGACGTCAATGTTTTGATTTGATTCAATGACTTACTTTGTTGGATCAAGCCTTTCATTCACCATAAAAAGACCTCTTAACCCAGTAAGTTTACAAGAGAGCCTTGTAGTCACTGTGAGAGTCCTGGCATCCGGTTGTCCACAAAATCATCCATGCTTTCCTGTTACCGCTTTGAATGAAAAAGAAATAGTGTTGCGCGCACTCAAAATCTTCGCGTGCCACCTCAGGGCGGCTGGTATACCGTCAGATTTACAGCATACAGAGGCAGAGCCCACAGGAGAAACAGAGCACACAGGGGCACACAGGAGAGGTAGAACCCACAGTAAAGACAGAGCACACAGGAGAGGTAGATCCCACAGGAGAGGTAGATCCCACAAGAGACAGAGCCCACAGGAGTGCCCCTAGAAAAGTCAAATGTTGACTGGTCCATACGGCCTAAAGCCACAGATTATAACTTGTTTTTCACGTACCATCTAAGGCAAAAGTCCAAAAAAGCAGTTGTGAAGAAAGTATTTAAGTTTGAGGTCCCAGCCTGAGGCTGCTAATACTTTGGAGGACATCTCTGTAGATCACAGGAACTTTCTGGAGTTTACTCTTTTAATCAGCAAGTATGACACAAATGCCTGCAAGAACACGTCGCAGACTGCATAGAGAAAAGAGGCTATATCAGACCGGATGGACAGGCAGAGACTCCTTTCTCACTTCAATTTCTAAACATACAGTCAATAATGTAATAGAAGCCATCCGAAACATTATTCAAAAAACTATTAGCTTTAAAGTTACACAAGCTGTAATGTTGTTGGTGCAAATAGATACAACACAACTCTGGAAAAGACCAATGTTCAGTTATCCTCTGCTATGTGACACAGCCCCCCTTCTTTGCCCTGCTTCTCTTCATAATTGTCAGACTCATCTACCAACCCTTATAGAATTGTCTTAAGTCTGCCTTGCACCAGCTCTTAATTATGCTGTTATAGTTTTAGACTGCCGGGGGACTTCCTTCCTTTGACACACTGAGCTCCTCCCTCCTCTCCCTTTCCATCTGTGTGCATCCATGTCCCAGAAATACTTGTTACTAACCTAGCTCTGGGGAGCTTATTCCCCAGAGCCTTGTATTTTCTGTCACCCAGCAGTTTTCCTTGGATTAGGGGGCACCTAAATCATGGTTGCAGCTGTTGCCATGGCCCTGCTCCGCACCCTGCTATGCTCTGCAGTGCCCTGCTACGTCCTTCTACACCCTGCAGTGCTCAGCTACACCATGAACTACAACTACTATTTCTAGTCATAGTTCCATTATCTTTATTGTGACTTTATTGCCACTGTTCGTCGCACCCCAAACCGGCATCGTCAGACACCGCCTACCAAGAGGGTCTGTCCGAGGTTTCTCCATAAAAGGAAGTGTTTCCTCGCCACTGTCGCACTAAATGCTTGCTCTTGGGGGAATTACTGGAATTTTTTTGTCTTCGTAAATGATAGAGTGTAGTCTAGACCTACTCTATCTGTAAATTTTTGAGATTACTCTTGTACTGATTTGATACTATGAATAAAATTTAATTCAAAATTTTATTGTTGTCCTTGAGCGACTTGTTGCCATTGTCAGTTGCAAGGCATCATCTGGGAAGTACTTTAGTCAGTTAGTTAAATAGGTCATTAATACACTACAACTGGACATGAGTAATTGTATTGGTAATTGGAGTTGCAAAACATGTACAAGGGCTTTTCTGCCTTCCTTTCTTCACACTCTCCAAACCAAGTACATATGTGGTGTTTTGCACATGTCCTGAATCTTGTGATGGCAGACACCACAAGAGTAGTTGTAAAAAAAAAAAAAAAAAAAAACTGTGTTGTTAAAAGTGCATCACTATTCTCAGTACTAAATGACTTAGCAGTTTTCATTTGAGAGTCCTATCAAAGAATTAATGTCTGGGAGAAAAAGAGTCAGGACCCTCACCACAGATGGCTCTCTCCCATTTGAGAAACACGCTGCTCTGATGAAGGTCTTCGGATTTTTTGGCAACCCAAAAAATGCATTGTTTGCGGATGTGGTTCACATCTTGGCAACTATTGAAGAGATGGCATGTCAAAAGCCAAATGTACATGTCAGAGCCAGAGGGTTAAAAGAGGCCCTCCTCAAGTATGAAACCATCCTCACTGCCCAAACATTTTTGTATGTATTTGAGAAAACTTCTCCTCTCTCCAAGTGCCTACAAACCAGCGGATTGGACATTTTGACTGTGTATCAGATGGTAGTGGGAACACAAAAAGCTCTACAAAGGAATGTTAGAAACTTTGACTCTGTGAAAAGGGCAGCAGACAACTTTTGTGCAGTCGGCTACTGTCAAGCAAGAAGAACAGGATGAAGACACCGAACTGGAAGTGCAAACTGAACTGCCTAAGAAAAGGATAAGGAAAAAGAAGACAATGCCAGGGGAGTTGGCACAGGATGAGGTGGAAATGGCCTACAAGACTAAGGTACATCATGTCAGTATTACGTCATTATAGACAGTGAATAAAAGCATCCATCAACACTTTAACTTTCCTTGCTTATCTGGACCATAGAAGATTCTCAGAGATCAGAAATAGTGGATTGCCCCACACGTCGCTCACAGAACTTACCACATGCTTCCTAAAGTTTGACAATCGGGCCACTGTTGTCACTTTGCAGCGTGAGCTGACTAGTCTCGCTGGTCAATGGACTGAAAAAGTCTGCAGTGGAGGAGTACACAACTAGGATTTTGAGAGAGACACCTACAGATGGAACTGACGAAGAACAAGTAGATTATGAATAAAAATTGTTCAACATGTAAGAACTGTGCTGTGTGTGTGTGTGCATTATCAACTTTTACGGCAATACAACTTGTTAACAAATGCTTACCATGTTATAGGCCTCAGCTACAAGTTCCTACTCATCCTGTTTGTCACCCAGATAACTTGTGAGAGAAGCTTCTCAACACTCAAATTTATATAAAAAAAGAAAGAAAAAGAACTTGACTACAGAGTACTGCTGCGACGCGTGCTGACAATACAATAAAGCACAGTGACAGCAGATACCATGAAGAAAAACCATGGACACAATGACAGTCATTCAAGAGTGTTCAAGTATAATCTCAGAGCCACAAAAACACATTAAGAGTTAGAGATTTAAAACAGAATATATGGAGAAAATATGGAGAATCAGACAGACAATAGGTAGTGTCAACAGATAGAAACAAGGAGAATTGGACAGACAGTGACAACAAAGAATAACATACTGACAGACTACAGACTCTACAACATCCTCAAATTTTCTTTTGTTTTTACTGTATGTGTAAATTTGTTATAAACATGTGCTCTTCAAAAACTAGTAAGCATTGTTTGCCAGTCACTTACATTAAATTAAAAAATAAATTAAAATACATTAAATGTTTAAAAATCTGTTACATAAGGTAGTGCCTTTATTATTTTACCATCTGCACTGACATTTGTGCACGTGTGACGTGTCTATGGCTGCATGGGCATGGTAATGTGGCCTGGTGTGGCTACAGTGCCAGGGCTGAATTTTTGTCCCAGTCTGCCCCTGTTAGGGGAAAAAGTTAGCTACAGTGTAGTGAAGCTTCATTTACTGTAGAATAGAGCTGCAAGATATATGGATGCAGCCCTACTGTAGAATAACTGATAATACTAGCTTAGCTCACTAATCTTTCCAATAGTAGCCTAACATTGGTAATAATCAATATGATAACCTGATTAGCAGGTTTGTTTATAAAAGAAAGAATGGAGCTGATAGGGTCTGACGGTAATGTACTGACGAGCGAAGCGGTGTGATGACCGAGATCACATTTCAGTAGCAGTGGCAGGGGGAATGGCGAACACTGTCTTTGGTTACTAGAAAGTTCTGTTTTGGAATGCTGAGATGATAATGATGATGATGTAAACATCTAACCAAAGAGGCTGTTACCTCACTGCAGGTAAGAAGTCATGGCTTATAACTCTTTTACACCACTGACCAGGGTTGGGCTAGGGTTAACCAACCATGGTTCAACCCTTCTTTTGGAAACTAAAAACAAGTCATTCAACATGGGTATATCCTTGTCATAACAATTCAGAAATGGGCAGGGCTTTACACATCATATTGTCGCATACTCCCGTCAATCTGTATACCACAAGAACTGTTTTGTAGCTACTTGAATTTGTCTTTGAATTTGTACAATAGAGAGAGAGAAATAGCTTGCTTTATGTTAATTTACGTTCACTAATAAATAACCATCAAACACTCCTAAGATGATTTTGAGCAGACGGATTTCTCCTTCTCTGTATATTTATTGCAGCAGCTGGCGAGGAAGTAGGTTACTAGGTTAGTAGATTAGTATTGATTTTTGACTATTTTAAGACAAGGGGAGAACATGTCTCTTTGTTTGATATTATTAAAAGTAAAGTTGGGCTTTGCTGGATTCAAGACATTAAAAAAAAGAAGAAAAAATAAATTAAATTGAATTAATTGAAATCTCAGCGTGAAGAGCAGTGAGACAAAATCTGTGTTATTTTCAAAAGTGTGCGGCGTCCTGTGACGACTGCACCACTCTCATTTCCCACCAATCACAAAACAATTTCCCTCCCCAGCTGGTAGCGACCCAGGTTGCGGGCAATTCTCATTGAAATCAACTCTTGTCTAACCCTGATCAAACCCACCTTGCGACCTGGGTTATGAAGCTGAGTTGACTGAGGAGGGTTAACCCATTCAAACACACAGTCAACCTGTTTGAGCCAGTGTGAAAGGGGAATTAGAGGTGCAATACCACCACCATGTGGACTAGAGTCACCACCTGTTACTATGGGCTCCTTCATCAGTCTCACTAGGGAACGGCTGAGACAAGAGTGACACCTATAATTCGCTATATCGTTCCGGTGTTTGGCTAGATTTCAAACCGGTCTGAAAATATTGACACTGGCCCAAATCTATTGTCTAGCTAGTAATCTGGTTAACATTTTTAATTGAAAAACAGAAAATGACAAACTTAACTTTCTTAACTTAACTTTCTTGGCATGGGATATAAAAAGTTACTAAAGCAGTTTGTTAACAATTTAATGTAACTTGATCAGATAAAATCTCTGGGCCTGTGTTCCCATTTAATCAAACTGACGGCAATGACATTTTTTAAAGGACAACAAGGTATGGCTGTTGGCTTGTCTATCAGTATCAAAAAGGTCTTTTCCAATGGTAGAATGAGGATGGCTGAATCCAACATCTGTTGGAACTTTCTGTTCAGTCAATATGCATTGAAAAAAAAGGTTGGGAGCCCGATAAAACACAATTAGCCACTTACCTTTTCAACTTTATGACAGTGAATGAGTCCATCATGTCCAATGTAAAAAGTAGAGAATGCATCATATGACCTATAACAGATGACATGTGGATTAGATTATGAACCATTGTGACACAAAACTTTAAAATATATGTAATATATTTATTAAATCCAAACATTACCACAATGTATAAATACAGCACATTTACAATATGTTAATGAAACATGCTAAGCTGAAATACTATCTTTTCTGACAATAATGCTAAAGCTTGTATTTTCTCCTTTTCTCCTTTTTGTCGGAATGTAACAGGCAAATTTTACCACGGCTACTAGGGACATGCATTTTAAGTAATTTCAACATACTGTACTCACACTGAATTATATAGAGTACTCAAGTGGTTACTCGCAAAAACAGTTTAGACACAGCCAGTAAAGCAATCCCGACTGGTCCTGGCTAATGCTGCCATGCTAACACGTGATAACCGCTAATGTTACCGGAGGACCAGGCAAGCAGGCCTAAAAAAGCAGGCATTAGTGAGAGTGAGAATGCCAGGTGCTGAGTGAGTGAGTAAGTAAAGTCAATGTGTGAGAGTGCAAGCAAGGAGGGCAACTCTAAGTGTCGGAGCGGCTGTGTGAGAGAAAAGCAAAAAGGAAGACGAGACCGCAAAGACGATGTAAAGTGAGTTAACAGTTAACAATAAAAGACACAGTGGCTTCATCTTTTGTTACCGTAGGTAAAGTGAAGGCTATTACAACATGGAGAGTGCAGTGCACACAGAGTGTCACACACACAGCACAACTTTGTTAACTCAAATCGCACAATTTTTGCAATTATGTAATCGCACAGAGTAACTTTGCGACTGAGATTACATTAACCGTGCAGTCCTAGTAAAACCCAGCACCAGCTCCAGTCTGTGTGTTACCTGTACAGTTGAGACTTGTCTTTGCGATAGAAGCGCAGCAGCAGAGAGTAGAAAGGAAGGCCTTGGATCCTCCAGCGAGCCTTAATGGTGCCGTCCTCCACGTGCTTGGTGAGCTTCAGGACCTCTAGCCGAGCCTTGGCATAGTAACACAGACACAGGAGGCGCCACAGCGATAGGCTGAGCTGGTACACCATCCGGCCTCTACACCAACACACACAGCAACATGCAGGTTACACAGGAAGTGACTGACACAATCACAGAGGGCAGACCTGTGTACAGCATTTGGTCAGAGCCTAAGAGCGTCTGTAATGTCTCGCCATTAGCCCAAACGGAGTGAGCATTACCTGGTCTTGGTATTCAGGAGGCCGTTGATGAACTCCACATCATTTGAGTACATGGTGTAATCATGGTTCTTCATAAAGAAACTTGGAAGCTGCAAAACAATATATAGAGGTGTCATTTTACAACCATATACCACCTTGTACTGCAAGTACAACAGTCCAAAGCTTTGACACAATGGATGTGATCAAATTGTATGTAAAATGAGCAGGGACGTTAAATCACCGGTTTCACATAACGTTATTCTAAGGTACCGTCTATGTGCTGGATTTTCCCTTAGGTCACAAGCTAGTAAATAAGCCCACTGAGGGCAACATTATTGGTCATATTTTGGCACATTTAGTAATGGCTAGTAGTGGTCATAGTAAGCGAAAATGTGATGCCCATTGTGTTATGTATATGGAAACAGTAGTAAAACAGATTTTATTCTGATCCAAAGACTCTTTCTGTGAGATAAAAGAAACTAAAAGATGATACACTGGACACTATCCATTACATCAAAAGATTAATGAGTAATTGTGTTAAATAATTGCGATTTCAAAATTGACCAAAATGATCGTGATTATAATTTTTTTCATAATCGAGCAGCCCTAGGCTCCAGTAGACTAAAGAGGTTTTAGTCAGCGCTAAGTCCAAACTCCAGACTCCCTTGGTGGTTGTGGACTGAAGTGTGGCGTCTTTCCTCTGACCTGTACGGTTTACTTTGTGTGCCTCCAACTGAAAAGGCTTGAGGAAGCAGCTCTGGGCTGCACATTTTCAGACATGGTGAAGTTAACGTTTGTGTGTACAATACGCCACCCCACTATATACCTAATGTCAAGCGTGGTGGTAGTATTATGCTCTGGGGCTGTTTTGCTGCCAGTGGAACTGGTGCTTTACAGAAAGTGATAGACTAATGAAGTATGAGAATTACCTTCAAATTCTTCAAGAAAACCTTGGATTATGACCCCAAACACACATCAAAGATGGTAAAGGAATGGCTAAATCAGGCTAAAATTAAGGTTTTAGAATGGCCTTCCCAAAGTCCTGACTTAAAGTCCATCGAGAACACGTGGACGTTGCTTAGGAAACCAGTCTGTGTCAGAAAGCCAACAAATTTAGCTGAACTACACCAAATCTGAAGCTTGGAGATGACTACCAAAAGCACCTAATCGAGGTGAAAATGGCCAAGGGACATTTAACCAAATTTTAACATTGCTGTACGTACGTAATTTATTGACTCAGTAGATTTGGTCACATTTTTCAAAGACCCATAATAAAGTGAAAAAGACCCAAATTTCATGACTTTTTTTTGTGACAAAGAAGTATGTGCTCCAATGATTCCATCACAGAAAACAGAAGTTGTAATTATTGGAAACTGCCATGACATACTGTAAATCTCTCATGCAGAGGGAGAGTCCCAAACAGGGTTGTGTGTCTGTTAGACATTCTGAAGGGGATACTACCATATCAGCAGAGCAAATATAAGATATTAGTTTAATTTTAATGAATCAATGTATCATTAATGTGAATTGGTGCAACATGCACATTTTAAGAGGTTACTTAAACAAAGAACAATAAGGAAGGAAAAGTAAATCAAGTCTACATGTGTGTTGACCCAGCAGGGACAGAAAAAAAAGAAGGAAACACACACACACACACACGAAAAGTGGAAAGTATTCACAGCACTTCACTTTTTCCACATTTACTTATGTTACAGCCTTATTCCAAAATGGATTAATAAAAATTTTCCCTCAAACTTCTGCACATAATACCCCATATTGACAACTTAAAGGGCAGCTGTGGCTCAGTGGTAGAGCGGTCGCCTGCCAATCGGAAGGTTGGTGGTTCGATCCTTGGTCCTGCAGCCCCATGTCAAAGTGTCGTTGGGCAAGACACTGAACCTTGAGCTGCGCCTTGTACAGCAGTGTACGAATGTGTGTGAATGGTTCCTGTACTATGTAAAAGCGCTTTGAGTAGTCGTTAAGACTAGAAAAGCGCTATAAAAGAACAGTACATTTAAAAAACATGCGTTTGAGAAGTTTGCAAATGTATTAAAACTAAATCACTCGTACATAAGTATTCACAGCCTTTGCAGAAGACGTGAATGTGATTACGTCCATCGCACTCGAAAAACTTAAAATCAACAAATAATTGTGATCACAATATTGATCAAAATAATCGTGATTTGGCCATAAACGTGCAGCCCTAAAGGGAGTGCATAGCAGCGCTTGGGAGCACTTTAAAACCTAACTATTTTATACAGTCTATGTTTAAAACTCACAGAACAAAGTTTTTTTTTTAATCAAATTCATTTAAAAATTAAATCATGAACCGGGTGAATCAAGATCGCAATTTTATAACGATTAATCGTGCAGGCCTACTCCAGAGTGCTCTTGACCTCAGACTGATTCAGACATCTTTCAACAGGACAACGACCCTAACCACACAGCCAAGATATTGAAGCAGTGGCTTCAGGACAACTCTGTGAACGTCCTAGATTGGCCTAGCCAGAGCCCAGACTTGAATCCCATTGAACATCTCTGGACGAATATGAAAATGTCTGTGCCTACACTCCCCATCAAACCTGATGGAGCTTGAGAGGTTCTGTAAAAAGGAAAGGGCGAAACTGGCCAAAGATACAGTGCCTTGCGAAAGTATTCGGCCCCCTTGAAGTTTTTGACCTTTTTGACCTTTTCAGGCTTCAAACATAAAGATATAAAACTGTAAAAAACAAGTGGGACACAATTATGAAATGGAACGAAATTTGATATTTCAAACTTTAACAAATAAAAAACGTGCTAAAATTGGGCGTGCAAAATTATTCAGCCCCTTTACTTTCAGAATGATCCAATGTTGACCTAAATGACTAATGATGATAAATAGAATCCACCTGTGTGTAATCAAGTCTCCGTATAAAAGCACCTGCTCTGTGATAGTCTCAGAGGTCCGTTTAAAGCGCAGAGAGCATCGTGAAGAACAAGGAACACAGCAGGCAGGTCCGATATACTGTTGTGGAGAAGTTTAAAGCCGGAGTTGGATACAAAAAGATTTCCCAAGCTTTAAACATCCCAAGGAGCACTGTGCAAACAATAATATTGAAATAGAAGGAGTATCAGACCACTGCAAATCTACAAAGACCCGGCCGTTTTTCTAAAAGGAGAAGACTGATCAAGATGCAGCCAAGAGGCCCATGATCACTCTGGATGAACTGCAGAGATCTACAGCTGAGGTGGGAGACTCTGTCCATAGGACAACAATCAGTTGTATACTGCACAAATCTGGCCTTTATGGAAGAGTGGCAAGAAAAAAGCCATTTGTTAAAGATATCTATAAAAAGTATTGTTTAAAGTTTGCCACAAGCCACCTGGGAGACACACCAAACATGTGGAAGAAGGTGCTCTGGTCAGATTAAACCAAAATCGAAAGACCTGAGTCTGGGACGGAGATTTGTCTTCCAACAAGACAATGTTCCAAAACATTAAATGTAAATGTGCTGTATTTATATAGCGCTTTTCTAGTCTTAACGACTACTCAAAGCGCTTTTACATCACACAGGATACATTCACCATTCACACACATTCATACACTGTGGTCGAGGCTGGCGTACAAGGTGCCACCTGCTCATCAGATAAACATGCACACACATTCACACTCGGGTAACTCGGGGTTCAGTGTCTTGCCCAAGGACACTTCGACATGGGCCAGGGCCAGGGATTGAACCACCAACCTTCCAATTGGCAGGCAACCGCTCTACCGCCGAGGCCACAGCCGCCCCCAAGCGTTTTTTAAGCAAAATCTACAATGGAATGGTTCACAAATAAACATATCCAGGTGTTAAAATGGCCAAGTCAAAGTCCAGACCTGAATCCAATCGAGAATCTGTGAAAAGAACTGAAGACTGCTGTTCACAAACGCTCTCCATCCAACCTCACTGTGCTCAAGCAAAAAGTGAAGCGCTGTTTTGCAAGGAGGAATGGGCAAAAATTTCAGTCTCTTGATGTGCAAAACTGATAGAGACATACCCCAAGCAACTTACAGCTGTAATCGTAGCAAAAGGTGGTGCTGCAAAATATTAACTTAAGGGGTCTGAATAATTTTGCACGCCCAATTTTTCAGTTTTATTAGTTAAAGTTTGAAATATCCAATAAATTTCGTTCTATTCATGATTGTGTCCCACTTGTTGCAATTCATCACAACAAATTACAGTTTTATATCTTTATTTTTGAAGCATGAAATGTGGAAAAAGGTCAAAGTTCCAGGGGGCAGAATACTTTCGCAAGGCACTGTAGGTGTGCCTTGTGGCTTCATATTCCAAAAGACTTGAGGCTGCTATTGCTGCCAAAAGGTGCCACAAGACAGTATTGGCAAAGGCTGTGAATACTTATGTACATATTATATATTTTTAATAAATTTGCAAACATTTAGAAAAAAAAATTTTTTATCATTAGGGGGGTATTGTGTGTAGACCTTTGAGAGGAAAAAAAATAACTGAATCCACTTTGGAATAAGACATAACAACATGGAAAAAGTGAAGCGCTGTACACACACAGACAGAGAGAGAGACACACACACACTCTTTGAAATTAATAAAATTCTTTAAATAATGACACTTGTTTAGTTACAATAAGATACCATACTTTGTTATGTGCCCTTTATTGGCCTCATGTTAGAGGATGTCATAATGCCCTGTGCAACTTTAATTCACTTATCCACACACAGGGTGCATTCTTACCTCTATCCTCAGTCTTTCATACATCAGGGCCAGTTTCTCCTCTTCTTCACTGTCTCTTTCAGTATTTCGCCCCCCTGCTCTCTCTGCATGACTACACAGAGAGGTGGGAGGCAGCACAGGCCACTCCACAGGCTTGGTCCCATGTCCAATGTCTGTCCTATATTTCAGCCCACTGCCAGCTACCGGCTCTGTGCCAGGGCAATGAAAACAAAAAAACTGAGAGCCATACATAAACGGTGCGGGACATCTCTCTGCTTCAAACAGGCTCCTGAAACAACCATGCTCTCTCTTCATAGAATCAATGCTGTTTCTCTTGAAGCTGCCAACGCTGATGTCATCCTCTCTGCTGCCATCCACCGTGGTCAACGGGAAAGAGAACTCAGAGGACTTGTGAGCCCCTGGAGCGAGGAGCTCTCCTAGTTTATAGTGAACAAACAGAGGGATCTCCAGCAGGGTATGGAGGCCATCTGCCTCGCCCTGTCGCACCAGCACACACACGCTCAGAGACTCCTCCCACTCTTCCTCGTAGTAAACTCCTCTTTGAGGCTGGCTGGCATGGTGGAACGGGTGGGATAGCAACGGCTGCTTAATGCTCTGATATCGCAGGCTGTTGGGGGGTACCAGGGCCCATGATGCACTGCTCAGGGGGCGTGTCTGACGGATCCACTGCCAGTCGACTCCCTGAAGGAGCAATGAGGACATGCTAAGATTGTATTTAACATGCAATACTATAAAAACGCTTGCTGACATACTGTATTGTTATGGATATTTCATTACAATAGTCTGACATTTTGATAAAAACTATTGTAAGCCATTATATAGTCAGATTAGAAGTTATCGGTTTCATTTCTATTCATTTAGTACAAAGGTAGCCTAACCGAACATGTCCTGGACCTATCTTAGCACAAAGACTGAAAACAAGTTTTTTGTAAAATTATATTTGTCACTTTTAAGCCTTTATCCCACAAAAACCAATACTCTTAGTAGGGTTGTGCAATTAATCACAATTTCACTTGCAATTAGTTTCAACTCCTAATGATCACAAAACAGAATATTGGAGAAAAACAATTATGCACATTACATTATTAGGTAAAATAACCGTGATTTCAATATTGACCAAAATAATCGTGATTAGGATTTTTTCCATAATTGAGCAGCCCTAACTCTAAGCAGTGTAAAATGTGCCGTTTTCAAGGGGTGTTAAGATTCCCAGATCCGACCATGGACGCCTGGATCGATCTAAATGGACCAAGAATCAGCCTAATGCCCGATTATTACGAACTGAAGCTTTGCTGTCAATTCAACGTGTGGTTATGTGTGGGACTTAGTCATCATACTCAGGTTGATTTAATTTTAATTTGTTTATTAATCCCCAGTGGGGAAATTACAATTTACACTCTGTGTACACACTTTGTTAGTAATCACACACAGGCCTGAAATACACACACATGCTCAGGACCTATATATGCACTAATGGAGAGATGTCAGAGTGAGTGGGCTGCCAGCTGAACCAGCGCCCTGAGCGATTGGGGGGGTATGGTGCCTTGCTCAAGAGCACCTGGCAGTGCCCAGGAGGTGAAGTGGCATCTCTCCAGCCACCACTCCACACTCCGTACTTTTTGGTCCATATGGGGACTTGAACCAGTGACCCTCTGGTTCCCAAGCCAACTCCCTACAACCTTGTTTGCAGAAAAAAAAGTTAATTTTCATTTTTTAAGTTAGCGGTGAAAGTGGCTGAGAGGAATACATCCACAACATTGTAAATTGTACTAGCTGTAAGTCATCCATCCATGTGTGTATTCATAAACATGTGAGTAGACTTGTAGAAATATATGGGGGAGAACAAGTACTTGATACACTGCTGATTTTGCAAGTTTTCCTACTTACCAAAGCATGTAGAGGTCTGTAATATTTTTATAGGTACACTTCAACTGGGAGAAACGGAATCCAAAACAAAAATCCAGAAAATCACATTGTAGGATTTTTTAAATAATTAATTTGCATTTTATTGCATGACATAAATATTTATGTACATCAGAAAAGCTAAAGTTAATATTTGGTACAGAAACTAGGCATGAGCGAGTACAGCATTATCTGTATCTGTATACCAGAAGAAGAAGGATGACTGAGTGTGTGTGAGTGAGCAGGCTCTGCTCACTCACACACACTCAGAACACAGCCGGACCCAACAACAGAAGGAATCTGTATGTGTGTAGGGAGGGAAGCTGGGACTAGCCTATCACAGAATAGTGTAGGGGAGGAGGGGCGCTGTGACTAGCCTATCACAGAACGCAGACACAGTCAATTCGAGTACAGATATTGACTCGCATTACTCGTATAATACTTGTACTCGGCAAAAGTGCTTTATCCGTACCGGATACTCGTTTCAGCCGAGTATCCGGCTCATCCCTAACAGAAACCTTTGTTTGCAATTTCAGAGATCATACGTTTATTGTAGTTCTTGACGAGGTTTGCACACACTCCAACAGGGATTTTGGCCCACTCCTCCATATAGACCTTCTCCAGATCCTTCAGGTTTCGGGGCTGTCGCTGGGCAATACAGACTTTCAGCTCCTTCCAAAGATTTTATATTGGGTTCAGGTCTGGAGACTGGCTAGGCCACTCCAAGACCTTGAGATGCTTCTTATGGAGCCATTACTTAGTTGCCCTGGCTGTGTGTTTCGGGTCGTTCTGGTCATGCTGGAAGACCCAGCCACGATCCATCTTCAGTACTCTTCCTGAGGAAAGGAGGTTGTCGGCCAAGATCTAGCAATACATGGCCCCACCCCTCCTCCCCTCAATACGGTGCAGTCGTCCTGTCACCTTTGCAGAAAAGCATCCCCAAAAAATGTTTCCACTTCTATGCTTCACGGTTGGGATGGTGTTCTTGGGGTTGTACTCATCCTTCTTCCTCCTCCAAACACGGCGAGTGGAGTTTAGACCAAAAAGCTCTATTTCTGTCTCATCAGACCACATGACCTTCTCCCATTCCTCCTCTGGATCATCCAGATGGTCATTGGCAAACTTCAGAAGGGCCTGGATATGCACTGGCTTGAGCAGTGGGACTTGCGTGCGCTGCAGCATTTAAATCCATGACAGCGTAGTGTGTTACTAATGGTTTTCTTTGAGACTGTGGTCCCAGCTCTCTTCAGGTCATTAACTAGGTCCTGCCGTGTAGTTCTGGGCTAATCCCTCACGATCATTGGTGCCCCATGAGGTGAGATCTTGCATGGTGCCCCAGACCAAGGGAGATTGACAGTCATCTTGAACTTCTTCCATTTTATAATAATTCTGCTAACAGTTGTTGCATTCTCACCAAGCTGCTTGCCTATTGATCTGTAGCCCAACCCAGCCTTGTGCAGGTCTACAATTGTATTCCTGATGTCCTTACACAGCTCTCTGGTCTTGGCCAGTTGGAGTCTGTTTGATTGAGTGTGTGGACAAGTGTATTTTATAAAGATTTACAAGTTCAAACAGGTGCAGTTAATACAAGTAATGAGTTATTGGTTGATAGGTGATCAAATACTTATGTCATGCTATAAAATGTAAATTATCCATCCATCCATCCATCTTCATCCGCTTATCCGGAGTCGGGTCGCGGGGGCAGCAGCTCCAGTAGGGGACCCCAAA
Organism: Etheostoma perlongum; assembly: GCA_026937815.1. Lineage (NCBI taxonomy): Eukaryota > Metazoa > Chordata > Actinopteri > Perciformes > Percidae > Etheostoma > Etheostoma perlongum. The sequence continues at coordinate 23,891,787 of CM049384.1, read as the reverse complement.
CTTCCCTTTCCCGAGCCACATCAACCAGCTCCGACTGGGGATCGAGGCGTTCCCAGGCCAGGTTGGAGATATAATCTCTCCACCTAGTCCTGGGTCTTCCCGAGGCCTCCTCCCAGCTGGGCGTGCCTGGAACACCTCCCTAGGGGGCGCCCAGGAGGCATCCTTACCAGATGCCCGAACCACCTCAACTGGCTCCTTTCGAAGGAGCAGCGGCTCTACTCGAGCTCCTCTCGGATGACTGAGCTTCTCACCCTATCTCTAAAGGGAGACGCCAGCCACCCTCCTGAGGAAACCCATTTCGGCCGCTTGTACCCTGGATCTCGTTCTTTCGGTCATGACCCAGCCTTCATGACCATAGGTGAGGTAGGAACGAAAATTGCCCGGTAGATCGAGAGCTTTGCCTTCTGGCTCAGCTCTCTTTTCGTCTACAACGGTGCGATACACAGAATGTAATACCGCACCGGCTGCTCCGATTCTCCGACCAATCTCACGCTCCATAGTCCCTCACTCGTGAACAAGACCCCAAGGTACTTAAACTCCTTCACTTGGGGTAAGGACTCACTCCCCCACCTGAAGAAAGCACTCCATCGGTTTCCTGCTGAGAACCATGGCCTCAGATTTAGAGGTGCTGATCCTCATCCCAGCCGCTTCACACTCGGCGGCGAACCGATCCAGTGAGTGCTGAAGGTCACAGACCGATGATGCCATCAGGACCACATCATCTGCAAAAAGCAGCGGCGAGATCCCGAGCCCACCGAACTGCAACCCCTCCCCGCCCCGACTACGCCTCGATATCCTGTCCATAAATATTACAAACAGGATTGGTGACAAAAGCGCAGCCCTGCCCGGAGGCCAACCCTCACCTGGGCGAGTCCGACTTACTGCCGAGAACCCGGACACAGCTCTCGCTTTGGTCATACAGAGATTGGATGGCCCTGAGAAGGGACCCCCTCACCCCATACTCCCGCAGCACCTCCCACAATTTCTCCCGGGGGACCGGTCATACGCCTTCTCCAGATCCACAAAACACATGCAGACTGGTTGGGCATACTCCCAGGCCCCCTCCAAGATCCTTGCGAGAGTGAAGATCTGATCCGTTGTTCCACGGCCAGGGCGGAATCCGCATTGTTCCTCTTCAATCCGAGGTTCGACTATCGGCCGAACCCTCCTTTCCAGTACCTTGGAGTAGACTTTACCAGGGAGGCTGAGAAGTGTGATACCCCTGTAATTGGCACACACCCTCTGGTCCCCCTTTTTAAAGAGGGGAACCACCACCCCGGTCTGCCACTCCTTAGGCACCGTCCCAGACTTCCACGCAATGTTGAAGAGGCGTGTCAACCAAGACATCCCCTCCACACCCAGAGCTTTCAGCATTTCTGGGACGGATCTCATCAATCCCTGGGGCTTTGCCGCTGTGGAGTTGTTTACTACCTCAGCGACTTCCACCAGGGAAATTGACGACAATCCCCCATCATCCTCCAGCTCTGCCTCTACCACAGAGGGCGTGCCAGCTGGATTTAGGAGTTCCTCAAAGTGCTCCTTCCACCGCTCTATTACCTCCCCAGTTGAGGTCAACAACGTCCCATCCTTGCTGTAAACAGCTTGGATGATTCCTCGCTTCCCCCCTCCTGAGGTGGCGAACGGTTTTCCAGAAGCACCTTGGTGCCGACCGAAAGTCCTTCTCCATGTCTTCTCGAACTTCTCCCACACCCGCTGCTTTGCCTCTGTCACGGCAGAGGCTGCAGCCCCTCGGCCCGTCGGTACCTTGCAACTGCCTCCGAGTCCTCGGGATAACATATCTCGGAAGGACTCCTTCTTCAGTCGGACGGCTTCCCTGACCACCGGTGTCCACCAGGGTGTTCGTGGGTTACCGCCCCTTGAGGCACCTAAGACCCTAAGACCACAGCTCGCCGCCCAGCTTCAGCAATGGAAACTTTGAACATTGTCCACTCAGGTTCAATGCCCCCAGCCTCCACAGGGATGCACGAAAAGCTCCGCCGGAGGTGTGAGTTGAAAGTCCGTCGGACAGGGGCCTCCTCAGGCGTTCCCATTTTACCCGCACTACCCGTTTGGGCTTACCAGGTCTGTCCAGAGTCCTCCCCCATCCCTGACCCAGCTCACCACCAGATGGTGATCAGTTGACAGCTCTGCCCCTCTCTTCACCCGAGTGTCCAAAACATACGGTCTCAGATCAGATGAAAGCGATTATAAAATCGATCATTGACCTTTGGCCTAGGGTGCTCTGGTACCACGTACACTTATGAGCATCCCTATGTTCGAACATGGTGTTTGTTATGGACAATCCATGACTAGCACAGAAGTCCAACAACAAACAACCACTCTGGTTCAGATCAGGGAGGCCGTTCCTCCCAATCACGCCTCTCAAGTATCTCCATCATTGCCCATGTGTGCGTTGAAGTCCCCAGCAGAACTATGGAGTCCCCTACTGGAGCCCCATACAGGACTCCATTCAAGGTCTCCAAGAAGGCCGAATACTCCGAACTCCTGTTTGGTGCATATGCACAAACAACAGTCAGAGTTTTCCCCCCCATCACCCGCAGGCGTAGGGAGGCGACCCTCTCGTCCACCGGGGTAAACTCCAACGCGCTTAGGCGGCTCAGCGCCAGGGGGGCTTGTGAGTATCCCCCACACCCGCCCGGCCTCACACCCTGGGCAACTCCGGAGTAGGACAGAGTCCAACCCCTATCCAGGAGTACGGTTCCAGAACCGAGACTGTGCGTAGAAGTAAGCCCCACCAGATCTAACTGGTAGCGCTCCACCTCCCGCACAAGTTCCGGCTCCTTCCCCCACAGAGAGGTGCGTTCCACGTCCCCAGAGCCAGCCTCTGCCGCCCGGGTCTGGTCCGTCGAGGTCCCTGAGCCGCCGCCACCCATGTGGCTGCGCACCCGACCCCAGCGGTTCCTCCCACAGGTGGTGGGCCCATGGGATGGAGATGGGGGGGCCACGTAGCTTCTTCGGGCTGTGCCCGACCGGGCTCCGTGGCAAACCCGGCCACCAGGCGCTTCGCTGACGAGCCCTCCGTCCAGGCCTGGCTCCAGGCGGGGCCCGGGCCTCCTCCGGGCAGGGTCCTCCCTCTCTTCCTCGATTTTGCATAGGGCTTTTGAACCATTCTTTGTCTGGCCCCTCACCTGAGACCACTTTGCCATGGGAGACCCTACCAGGAGCACACAGCTCCAGACAACACAGCCCTCAGGTTCATAGGGACACACAAACCTCTCCACCACGATAAGGTGATGGTTCCCGGAGAGGAACCATCACCTTAATCATTAATGTAAATTAATGATTTAAAAATCATACAATGTGATTTCTGGATTTTTGTTTTAGATTCTGTCTCACAGTTGAAGTGTACCTATGCTAAACATTACAGACCTCTACATGCTTCGTAAGTAGGAAAACCTGCAAAATCGGCAGTGTATCAAATACTTGTTCTCCCCACTGTAAATATGTATTTGGATGTCTTAAGTTTATATTGATGTTTATAACTTCCAAGCTATTCAGTTAGACTAGAAAACCTTAGCAAAAAAATCCACTAGCCGCATGCTAACACACACAACAGCATTATTGTGCTCTCAAGTGTAACTTACTCACGTAATACTGTAGGATTATTATTGGAGTCCTCACAATGGCTGTGTAACGTTCAACCTATGTGTGAGTTACTGTCTCTAAGATTACAGCAGCAAGGATGTTGTTTAAGCTGATGTGGCTGTTATTTGGTTGTAATTGGTTAGCTAATTAAGCTGACGTAATACTATAAGCGTGTCTTTGCTTTAGTCTTTGTTAATTTTGACTGCATGAACATGCATGTGTTTACATCATACTGATATTAACTATAAGACTGAATCGTGTTTTATTGAATTGCACTATTTAACATCAAATCGAACTGAATTATTCCTTAGTAAAATTTATCGTTCCTGAACCATAACGTAGCCCATTTATCTAGATACGTATCGGTTCTCCTAATAAGGGAACGAGGCACACCCCCTAGAATTGCTGATTTGCCAGCACCCCAAATGTGAACTCAAATGTGAAATGGGCAGGATATTTACCTGATTGAGACTCCAGCTCCATTTTCTGATGGCTTGCATTCTGCCATGGCTGCGGACACAACCCACCCAGAAGGCGACACCCCCTCTGCTCACAGCCATTCACCACAGGGGCAGGGGCAACCCCAGTTACCAGCTGACCATCAGCCACAGCAATAGCACAGAAGACACCGCAGAGATACACACACACTGCCACCTTAACCTGATGACTGGGGGTGTTTCTTCACCTCCACAAACCTGAGATCACAGAGAAGAGAGGAAAGAGCTGGTAACAGGAGTGACAATATGGCCAATAAATAATATCAACAATTTCCAGGCTATATCTAGGATAATGATATTGCTGGTACAACAAATGGAGGAAAAGAGTGAGATAGTGAAGGGCTAAGAGAAGAGACAGGCAGGAGAAAAAGATAGAAAACTGTCCAAATTTTGGGATTATTTGAAGCTACAAAAAACTCAGTTTGCCTATTGCAAATCTGCACTAGCTTAATGCTACCACAATAACTCAATGTCAATGCTACAGCTTTACTAAAATAATTGTAAGCTGCAACCCTAACTAATTGCACATTATGTCCATAAGAGTCCAAACATACAAAAAGATACAACTACTTGTGTAAGTATATTTACTTTAACATTAACTGTCTAAAAAAAATTTATTTAAAAAGATACCTACACATTACATAATGAAATAATTTTATATAGCTTAAAATGTGTATTTAAAAACTGTAGACTTCTCTTCCTCTGCAAGATGGTTGATGCTCAACTGACAACTGAGCAGAGGTGGGTAGTAACGAGTTACATTTACTCCGTTACATTTACTTGAGTAAGTTTTTTTAAAAAAAATTGTACTTCTTGGAGTAGTTTTAAATCACTATACTTTTACTTGTACTTGAGTAGATTAGTGAAGAAGAAACTCTTACTCCGCTACATTAGGCTACAATGAGCTCGTTACTTTTCTTTTTACCTCTGTGGTATTCTATGCGTCATTGTTTTTTTGTTTTTACCCCGGCGTACGTCTCATTTTAATGTTTTATTTTGACAGAGAGAGAGAGACAGAGAGTCTTCCGCTGAAGGCTCTACCACGTGACTGTGTTCCATCAATCAAACGTCGTCGTGCAGTCACGTGACCATACTCGATCTCAGCAGCGGGACAGGTTAGCTTTACAGTCGTAGCAATAATAAAGATGTAAGAATCAACCGTCGCAAAGGCAACGCAGACCAGCCTCATCAAGTACTTTTTTTTTACTCTTACTCAAGTAATTATTTGGATGACTACTTTTACTTGAGTCAAATTATTCTGAAGTAACAGTACTTTTACTTGAGTACAATTTTTGGCTACTCTACCCACCTCTGCAACTGAGCGTTCCAGCAAGCAAGCCAGATATTTAGCCAGCCACAACGTTAGTAGAACAACTTAATGTTTCATACAATGTGAGGTAAGTTTGGAGCCACTACCTTATTTAATCATTAAATTGCTAGCCTACATATTTTTTGTTTTATCTCTTTTTAGTCTTGTAGTTTGTAGACGGTCCCTAAGCTCTCTAACTGCCGTCTCAACACAGGAACTAAACACAGCTGAATTAGCACAACTTTTATGCCTTTCTTTCACATCTACAGCTGTCAGATTCACTGTGTTCCCTCGGAAGGAATCACTTCACATGGGTAGATACTTTTAATGACATTTTGAACATGTTAAGTGGCTAAAAACACGTAAAACACGTTTAAAAACTTGCCCTGTTTAAGTCTGTTGGGTGCGAATGCTAGCAGGGGGATAACAAGGTGTAGGCAGCACCGACTGTTTTAATTTTTCTCTCTACTGACAGCACTCAAAAGTTACAAACAACAGAGCTACATGTTGGAATCGACCAGAAATCTCCTTTAAATGCAAATATGTTCTAGTTTATTCTCTCCTCTGTGGAAAAAAACATGACACTTAAGCAACGTCATCTTGGGCTTTGGGTCAATAGTTTTGACCATGTTCACCATATTTAGAGACCAAACAACTAAACCAGATAATCAACAATAAAAACAATATTGGTTATGTTAGTGCCATTATAAACCAACATTATTTTACATTAACCACGTCATATTGTTTATTATATTAATTATATATTATTATTATATTAATTATATATTATTATTACAAAAGCAAATGCAGTTGGCAGAGGTTGCTGATCTAAGTAGAGCTGCAAAGATTAATTGATTAGTTGTCAACTTTTAAATTAATCGCCAACTATTTTGATAATTTTTAAGAGAAAAGTAAAAAATTATTTGATTCCAGCTTGTTAAATGTGAATATTTTCTGGTTTCTTCTCTACTCTGTTACAGTAAACTGAATATCTTTGAGTTGTGGACAAAAGAAGACATTTGAGGATGTCATCTTGGGGTTTTAGAAAACATTTTTCACCATTTTCTGACATTTTATAGACCAAACAACTAATCGATTACTCAAGAAAATATTCAACACATGAATCGACTATAAAAGAATAGTTAGGTGCAGCCCTAGATCTAAGCAACTGTTTACATTGCCTAATGACAAATGCCGGTTTGCATTAAATCAAAACGGTTTAAACTCGTACAACAGACCGGATATTGACCCAAGTGTAGTAACGCTACAGGAGCTAATTATAGTTGATGGATTTTCCCTGACCTGGGTCTTCTAATGAGGTTTTCAGAGACTATGCAAAGAGCACATGACCTGCATCAGACCACAAGTTTATAATCAGAGACTCCATGGTGACAGCGATACTGAATTAACCTAACAACAAGAAATGTTTTATACGACTGTATGCTTACAGCTGGTAATGTACAGAAAGAAAAAGGAGCAGAAATAAGTATAAATCTTCTCTTGGGTTTATAACAACTTGTGAAGGACATGTCGTGTTTTTAACATTTGACAAAATAAACAATCAAACGTTAACGTTACCTACAAAAAAACTAAAGTAAACTATACATAATGTGTGGCTTGCAACAGATGACTAGTTAACATTCCAAGATAATAAACGAGTGCTGGAAATTTCTAGGCATGGCAACCCTCGCGCAAGAATGATAATTGACATAACGTTAACGGAGACAAAACATTAACGTTACCATTATTCTTTTGGCAATTTAGTTTCAAATCAATTGCACTAACAAGGAATTATTAACGCCACGATGTATAACATTAGCCTCATCATTTTTGTAATGCCAACATTTTAAGTTGTTACTGATTACTATTAAGTCATATTTGTGGGACAATTTTTTTTCTCAAGAAACAGCCGTGACATGGGACTCTAGATATCTTCCCTTAAACGTTGACATTAACGTTACCTTATATGCCGTTAGCTAGCACTGCTTGCCTAGCTAAAGCTTGAAAGTCAATGCTACTAGCTAGCTTGCTAGACTAGCTAACTAACGCTAGCTAGATGCTAGCTGCAAGGAAACTAGAAATTATTTTCCTTGGCTACCAGCTAGTAGCGTGCTAGCCACCGGCTTGGTAAAGGTTTCTGTAACGTTAGCTACCTTTAACATGCAAAAACCCGCTGGAGTCAGTCTAGATGCAGTGGTTCTCAAGGTTAGGTTTTGTACAGTAACGTTACTCTTGGAAAGGTTATCGCTAGTGACAAGCTAATAAGAATTACTTAGGTAGCTAACTTACACAAATGTCATTCCAACCCTGTGTCCTTGCCTGGCCAAACCCGCCTCACGCAGCCCGTAGACGTTGTATGCTGCCTTCACTGCTATTGGAAATAATAGCACTGCCTAAGTGACCCCCGACAATGCAAGAGTATATGGCTGCGGCCTGGAGCGTCCCATGTCATCCGTCCCGTCTCATGCGGTCTCGTCTCATGCGGTCTCGTCTCATGCGGAGGTGTGTCCAACGGTAAATTCAGAGGGTCAAAAATACGAAATCGCGAATAATTTTCCAGATGGAGTCACGGGTAAATTCGTGACCACATTTGTTGCAATCAATTGAAAAACGTTAAAAACTGTTAAAGTAACAATTTTGCCATACACATAGTTTGCTGATTTCTGAATGTTATGGTTGTGTTGACAAGATAAATGCAGACTATTGTCTGGAATAAAATAAGCCTGCGTCAGCTATCATGCTAATTAATAAAATACTTTTTTATATATATATATATATATATATTTTTTTTTTTTTTTTTTTTTACTGAACAGTAACGGCAATCATACAAATTAATAAAATACTTTTAAAAAATATGTCTACAAGATAAATGCAGACTATCATACTGATGAAAAAAACACTTTAAAAAAATCCTTCTGCCATCCCCGAGTTTCTACTTTTCAAAATAAAAGATCGCATCTGGATTAAAATACAATCTCTCTTACTTTTCAAAGTAAAAGCTCGCGTCAACTATCATGCTAACGAATAAAATATTTGGTTTTTTTTTGGCAAACAAAAAAATCCTTCTATAGCTGCAACTTGGATCCAAGTTGCAGCTATAGAAGGAATTTCTCTCCCGACAGAGGTCAAGAATTTGGTTTTGTGTTTAATTTTTTTCCCCCTTTCATACAATACAACACAAAATGCAATAGAACCGCTGGCACGGAAGTGGAAGAAAAATACAATCGCATTCTGGCCCAATGCCGTGGCAGCAGAGATACGCAGTCGAATGCAGGACGGATCCCAGAGACCCGACAGCCGAGGCCGCGGTAGTAGAAAAATACAACCAATACAATCTGGTCTTTTAGGCTGGATACAAAACCTTGATACGAAGGCCCAAACTGGTCTACGTTGATTATAGCGCCCCCTAATGGCCTATCTTTACCAAATTTGGTATTTACAGGTTTGGTATTGATAGGATTTATTGTGGCAGAGATACTGCAATTGCAAATTTCCCATTTAAATGCATTGAGTGTTTTGATGAAACCAGTAAACGTTTATTATAGCGCCCCCTAATGACCAATATTTACCAAATTACCAAATTAGAGCATCAGGAAGGCATGTTGAAAAGTCCCCTAAAGTTGTGTATTGATACCATTTAATTCGGCTGAGATATGATATGATATGCGTTTGGTAGTTCACTACAGAAATTTTGTATGGTCGTCAAATGCGCACACGTTAACGTAGCAAAATTCTTTATGCAATTTTTGTCAGGGCCATCTGCAGATGCTATACACCAGGTTTCGTGCAGATCTGTTGCACGGCCTAGGACGAGTTCGAAAAAGTTGGCGTCGTACTTGTCGCAATATTGCGAAATTAAATTTAATCAGAAATCGACGTGGCCTAGGCCTATATCATGTGACTCATCTTGATGTAGTGAACATGTGGACATGAAGAGTTTTAATGTGAGATGTATAATGTAGGAGTTATAGGCAAAAACACGTTTGACGTCATTGTAGCGCCACCTAGTGTTCCACATGTGTAATATTCGGTAAGTCAGGTCAGCTACCCACTGTACATCTACCCTGTTAATTTCAAGTAATTCACTTTAGTGGAAGTGGTTACCAGACATTGGCCCTTAGGCCACGCCCACTTGAACCAATCAGTACCCCACTGTAAGGACCACCTCAGGAGTGGGCCTAGATGGTATCCATCAAATTTTGTAAAATTTGGATGAGCGGTTCATGAGATATAAACTTGTTGTATCTGTAGCGCCCCCTAGTGGCCAATCTTTGTGAAATATGTTTGAGAGCCTCAGAGGGTCATACCAAGTAATATTCTAAAGTTTGTCTCTGATACCATTTATCTTGGCCGAGATATGCCAAAGTCGGTATTTTCGTAGTTACCTACACAAATTTGTTTGCGCGTAATGCGCGTATTTTTTTATGCTATAAAAAATCTTTATGCAACTTTGTGTCATGTCTGGAGATGCTATGTGCCAAATTTCGTGTTGATCCAATGCACGGTCTAGGAGGAGTTCAAAAAAGTTGGTTTTCGATAAATCGCGATTTTTCACGCATAAAAGTCTACGCGTAAATGGGCGTGGCCTATATCACGAGATTCAGTAGGATCCAGGGAACGCGTGGATATAACGTTTTTAAATATCCAATGTACGGTTTGGGAGTTATAGGGCCAAACGCGTTTTTCTGCTATAGCGCCACCTAGTGGTGGATGTGGGTCAGTTTTTTTTCTCTGAGGTCTTTGCAGAGTTTTGGACCAGTCCTGAAAATGGCGCGTTGCCACCATATACGGTTGCAGCGGCAGGTTTATGCGGAGAAGAAAAATAATGGAGGAGGAGGAGGAGGAAAATAGGAAACCCTAGGAAAACAATAGGGTTCCACAGCCCTGCTGTGTGAACCGCGTACGCTTTGCGTTACAGTTTTGTATTCTTCTTGTGTGCAGAATCAGATCCTTGTTATCCCTCCTCAGGAGATCCTGCCGTTAGTTGGCAGAAATGCGTCGCTGATGCAGGTTTCATCAGATGTAGCTACGTTAATATGGAACAACACAACCATAACATTCAGAAATCAGCAAACTATAGGCCTATGTATGGCAAAATTGTTACTTTAACAGTTATTAACGTTTTTCAATTGATTGCAACAAATGTGGTCACGAATTTACCCGTCTGGAAAATTATTCGCAATTTCGTATTTTTGACCCTCTGAATTTGCCGTTGGACACACCTCCGAATGAGACGGGACCGCATGAGACGGGACGGATGACATGGGACGCTCCAGGCTGCAGCCATACCCGTCTCCGACAATGTGATAAAATTAGAGATAGCAGCTATTCCTAAAAGTATTACGTTTTCTTTCTATGACATTATCACGCCAGATTGCCCTTTTTTGCTGATTGCACTTGCAGTGATCTGATTATTTTTAATATGAATACATAGATATATAGCTACGTGGAACCCTGCGCATCTCTTTTGCAATACAGCGTCACATTAGAGGAGCACTTTTGTGATCCAAGCACACTTCTGGCTTGGTATGACCCATATACTGTACATATTAATATCATTAATTTCATTATCATAAATTTTTCTACCACTGACAGTATAACCTTTTTCTTACAGAGGGCGCTCGATTAAAGTCTGCTATAGGCTACACTGTGCTTTTACAAAAGGTAGTTGTGAATGGGGTTGTGCTTACCCATTCTTTAAAAAAAAGGTTTCAACGATATTTTAGTTTTCCAGCCTATCTACACTGCAAAAAGAAATGTGTCAAAATTACATATTGTATGTGCATAAGTATAAGAAGAAGAACAAATGTTGTGTCCTATTTAACGCAATTAATGTGAGCCTTACACACACATTGTGTCAGCTAAATAAAACACACAAATGTGTCATTTCAACACGATTAATGTATAAGCATTGTGAGCATTCAAAAACTCAACATCTAACCTGAGGAAACGTAGCGGTAGTTTTAGTTTTTGCTGTGGATAGGTGGATGTTTGTCTTTTACAGTATGTTTTGCACATGCAGTATCCATCCAAATTTGATGTGACAAGTCTTTCACTTAAGCTATTTTGTAATTAATAAATTAATTTTAATTTATTTTATTGATTGGATGAACTATAATTGTCCTAAAGATGATTATTTTGTATTATGCTTGTGTTAAGAAATAAATCAGACGTTACTCAACAGTTACTCACTCACTAGTTTTTTCATCAAGCACTTTTTTACTCTTACTCAAGTAATTATTTGGATGACTACTTTTACTTTTACTTGAGTCATATTATTCTAAAGTAACAGTACTTTTACTTTAGTACAATTTTTGGCTACTCTACCCACCTCTGAAAGAATGTGACAATGGCATGTAGAGCTTATTGGACCAACTACATCTGGGGTGTACACCAGAGCAACAGGCAGAACTAGGAGCGCTCTTGATGAGATATGCAGATGTGTTTGCAGCTCAGGATGAGGACCTAGGATATACTGATCAGGTGAGACATGAAATCCCTATGGCGGATGAGACACCTGTCTTATAACCCTACCGGCGCATACCCCCTAATCAATATCAAGAAGTCAGGGAGCACATTTTTAAACTGCTGAGAAAGGAAGTGATTAAAGAAAGTTCAAGCTCCTACGCTTCACCTATTGTTTTGGTGCGCAAGTCAGATGGGACTCTAAGGCTATGCGTAGACTACAGACGGCTGAATGCAAAGACCAGGCATGATGCATTTCCACTCCCACGCATTAATGAAAGCCTGGATGCTCTGAGTGGGGCCAAATTCTTCTCACCAATCAATCTCGCCACCAGGTTGCAGTACATGAGAAAGGCAGAAACAAAACAGTGTTCACTACACCATTTGGCCTCTATGAGCATCTGAGGATGCCTTTTCGGGTTCTTTTACTAGAGACAGATGCTAGCAGCTTAGGTGTGGGGTCTCAACCAAGAGCAGGTTGGTAGTTAGAAACGTATAGCTTATGCAAGTTGGAGGCTTAGAGGGGCTGAGAAAAATGATCAACACTACAGCAGCATGAAGTTGGAACTCCTTGCACTAAAGTTGGTGGTCACAGAAAATTTAGGAGGCTCTAAGTTTACTGTTTTAACCAAAAACAACCCCCTTTGTCACCTCTCCACTGCCAATTTAGGAGCCATTCAGCAGCGATGGGTCGTTCAGCTAGCTGTATTTGACTTCGATGTGAAGTATCGTCCTGGGCAATGTAATACTGCAGCTGATGCTCTCTCCCAGCAACCAGCAGTTGATGGACCTGAACCTGTTAGTGAGGATGCAGAGTATGATGGACGTGTAGCGATATGTAATTCCCTTAGGACAGGCACAGATCTAGGCTTGGACTTAATAACTGCTGGAGTAGAGCACTGTAAGATCAGGCAACTATGTACATCTGGGGCAGGTATGACAGTGGCAGTTCAGGATAACACACCCACCCACTGCCTGGATATTCAAAAGCAGAACTGTAGAGCTTTCAAGCAGCTGACCCAACAATTAGGGTGTTAATAGAGTTTTGAAGCCAACAAAAGAAACTTACCTACCTGTAGAAAGCAGGTCTTCCTAAACCAGTGTGCTCCTTGTTGAGACAGTGGCCCCAGATTAGAGATAAAGATGGACTCTTGTGATGGAGAATGTGATGGAAAATGTCACCAACTGTTGTTGCCAGCCTGCCTCAAAGAACAGGTGGTCAAAAGCGTGCATGACCGAATGGGGCATCAGGGTATAGAGCGGACCCTGGGTCTAGTGAGACAAAGATGCTTTTGGGGGGGGTATGCATGAAGATGTCGAGCAGTGGGTGAAGAGCTGTCAGAGGTGCGTGCTAACAAAAATGCCGCAGCCCAGGATTTAAGCGCCCCTAAAGCCATTCCTGGCCCACTTGAGGTAGTTACTGTAGACTAGACTAACGCTGGAACGTGCTACAGATGGCCGGGAGAATGTACTTGTGATGGCCGATGTATTCACAGAGTTCAGTCAAGCTTTTCCCACACAAGAACAAAAAGCAGACACTACTGATAAATTAATTCAAAAAAAGTGGTTCTTGAAATATGGGGTGCCTAAACGCCTGAATTCCGACTAGGGCAGAAATTTTACTACATATGCACTGGAGGGAAGACCTGTAAAGAGGGTGTATAGATCAAACCTGTGGCCATGTGGGGAATCAGTACCAGTGCTGAGGCAATGTCACCATACAGACTCTCCCACAGACAAGCCTACCTTGAATTTGGAACCAGAGTATGAGTTTGCCGATCCAGAATTCGTGTTGGTGGAAGAAGTCAGGTGCCCAACGGCTGAAAATGCAAAAAATCTGGAACGCGAGAGTTTGAATCTGATGACTGACAAGTCAGGTTCCCATCTTGGTATAGCAGCTGAGAGTGTGGAACAAAGCAAGGAAGCACCCAAACGGGATGTAAGTGCAGGGCTGCCAATTCTCACGCATTGGCCGTGAGACACACGCATTTGATTGGTTTCACACGCTCACATGCCACCCCCCCCCCCAATTTCTCACGCTGAAGTGTCAACCCGGTCGGTCAAATTTCTGAAAGATGAGTTTATCTATAGATCTACCTGTTGAGCCACTCGTGATCGACTAGCATGTGCTTTCAGAGACTGTGAGGGGGTTCAAGAGCGCTCCCTGTCTGTACCCCAGCGTACGTCTCATTTTAATGTTTTATTTTGACAGAGAGAGAGAGTCTTCCACTGAAGGCTCTACCACGTGAATGTGTTCCACCAATCAAACGTCGTCGTGCAGTCACGTGACCATACTTGATCTCAGCGGCGGTTTTGGTGACCTGTCCCCGGCTGGATCTGTCTCCGGTTTTCACTGTGACTGACAGACCCGATATTGGAATGAAAGAAAGAAAACACTGACCAAACGGAGCCGATAGTCGCTCCAGACAGCCAGAGCCAGCATTGCTCAGGGCTCAGAGATGTTTTAGAAAGCTGTGTTTTACGATGCTAAAATCACTGATTATTTACATGGAGTCTGGTGGGTTTAACGAACGCAATTTTCCGGACTTTTATGTTTTAAAAAAGGATCTTACTCTTTAACAGAAAGATCAACCTCCTTAAATCCTTTCCGTAATGTTGTCAGACACTTAGAATATTAATCTGAGTCTGTCAGTAGCAAAACGAGCACTTTTATTTACATACAAGCTCGACAATTTTGCTATTAACTTCCATTATAACTTGTTTCTCTGCTGCCGACTGCAGCGATCTCGTTTAATACTGGGTCAATGTCAAAGGAAAGTATTTCCTCAATAGCTTTTATTTATCTCTTCACTTAAGCTATTTTGTAATTGTATTTTATTGATTGGATGAACTATAATTTGCCTAAAGATGATTATTTTGTATTTGTGTCTGTCTGATTGATGCTTCTGTTAATTTAAGAAATAAATCAGACGTTACTCAACAATTACTCACTTAAGTAGTTTTTTCATCAAGCACTTTTTTACTCTTACTCAAGTAATTATTTGGATGAGTACTTTTACTTTTACTTGATTTATGTCATTCTGAAGTAACAGTACTTTTACTTGAGTACAATTTTTGGCTACTCTACCCACCTCTGGTGATTTTTAAGAAGTCCCTGAGGACGTTGACTTACAGCAGGGGAGAATGTAGCCAGGTGTTTTCTCTCAGGTTTTCTCCTTAAGAAGGTTTTGTAGTTTGCTTGTGGGATTAGTACCGTAGTAGTGTTCTTTTTCCCTCATGGGGGCATTGTTACGCTATGAGTAGCGGGCAAGGAAAATGTCATGTTAGTGCCTAGTTTTGCCGATACACCAGAAACAAGGAGGTGGCAGGTTGTCAGTGTTAGCAGATGAGATGATGGTTAATTTAGAAGACTTAAGGTTGATGAGTGATGATTTTGTATTCCTGACAATTTCTGTAGATCTGTAAGAGAGTTGTATGTGCGTATCTCTGAGGGCAACACTGAACAACGCTGTTAGCGTGAGTAATGCTAAAGTACATGTGTAAGTAGAATTATCTCCTAATAATGTATGCTCACTGCTTAAATAAGCTATGTCCATTTGTATGTTTTCTGCTTAATTTAGAGGGGAGATACTGTATATGCGTTGAACTACGCATGTGTGTGTGTTTGTGTGTGTGTGTGTGTGTGTGTGTGTGTGTGTGTGTCTTGGAGCACAGGCTGCACATTGAAGTGAAAGTGAGTTAATTATATTTTTCTGAAAATTGTTTCTGAATTGTAAGAATGTTTATGTGGTTACGAGGGTATTTCTTTGTTTCTAATGGAATCAAAATATTTTTTTGGGAAGTGACTATGAGTTGTTTGGCTTAACAAATGTACTTAACAAATTAACTTAACAAATGTTTTTATTTTCTTTATTTAGAGATGTGCCACTACTGCTGTCTAGAGCTAGCTAAGTTTTCACCAAGTGCTAAGGAGAACTGTTAAAGCTGATGGTTTTGTCAGATAAGGAAATTGTTAACATTCGGTTTGGTTATAACCACAATTGTCCTAAATCCTCGAACAAAAAAAAACTGTATTAAGGCTGTTCTTTATTAAGCTCAGTCGGGGAATAAATCAACCCACAAGAAAAAGAACAATTTTACTCATTTGGTCTCATCATTTTGAGCAGGCCCCACATAAATTTAGTACAAAAATAGTTGTTCCAAAGTAGCATGCTTCAAGTAAACTAATCATGAACACAGTTGAAGTATAATGATGATAAGTGTGGCTTCAAGCACACAAAAGTATGCTAAATTGTAGTACACTTAGCACATTTATTTTTCAGCTGGGAAGTCTGCCATGGCTGTTCAATTTTGTTAAAGATTTTTTACCAAATTACAGTCAATCTGTGTGCTTGGCCTAATGTGTTCATTTTCACATTTGTTTTCATCTTTCTACAGACACTTTTAGTATACCCTGTCACTGTGAGGTGAAGCTGGCACAAAGGAGCCATTGTCACTGTCCCAACTGCCAATCCGTCATACAAAGAAAACATTCTTTTGAAAAACATCTGAAAACACATGGTAAGATCACTCAAAAACACAGAAAAACAGATATTGTACTCTCCGTCATCAGCCTTTTCCATGAACAGTTATTTATACAGACTAGTGTATGTAAAAGTAATTAATCACATCTATTGGCCATACATTTTTGTGTTACAGTAATTTAAAGCTGGCCTTGAATAAGTGTACCTTGGCATAATGAAGCAATGTTACTTAGGTTAATGGTGATGGTTGACTCACTGAAAATGTCTCAAGTTTTTATGTCTATCCCAGCATATGGTTAGGAACCTGAAGTTATAATATTATCAAATAATTGTTACACAGTTAATGAAATTAGATTGTTTCCCTCAATGTACCATGTGGTAAGAATCAACCCTTCACCTCCCAGGTATGTATTAACATAAGAAAAAGAACCTAATTGTTACAGTTACCTCAAAGGCCCAGCAACTTTGTTTTGTATAAGTCTTACAGAACACTGCCCACTGATGCTTATTATATGGTAATCAATGCTATAATGACAAAAATGCAGTAGATATTTCCAGTTATATCATAGCACCTAACCAAGTATTAGAAGCAAGTGTCTACACAATGGATTATATTTATATATGTTTTACTGTATTACAGTATGCCATGACATAACATGCTTAGTATTTGAGAAAAGTTAATGCAATATATAGCCTGTAATATGTTTCTAATATACAGATTGCTGTAATTGAGGAGATGTTTGAAAACAGGAATGCACAGACCTAAATGACAGAGCCACATGTAACAGTGATATTCTGAATGCATTGAATGAGAATACATAAAAGTTTCTTACAAATGTGCAGTTAAAATGTGCAAGTTAAAACTACATTGAATTAAGTTAAAACTAATAAGTTTAAATGTTGTAATTCATTTAACTTGGTTAAAAAGATGGTTAAATATTTCTTTGAGTTAAAATACTCTATGATCTGTAGATCTGCAATCCATTCTTCTGACCTTTTCAGGTAAAAGGGGCTTAAGAGATAAATAGGATGAAAAGACGATTTGTGTTTAAAATGCTGTCTAATATACCTAAAGACCTGAAAAGTGGAATTAAAAGAGCCAAAGCGGACCACAAGAAGTGCATAGAGTCCCACCTGTCCAGCAACAACACACGGGAGGTGTGGCGGGGCATACATGACATCACCAACTACAGGGGCTGTGATGCAACATCAGGGGACTTGAGTGCGAAGCTGGCAGAGGAGCTGAATTGCTTCTTTGCTCGCTTTGAGTCATCACCATCCGCCCCAGCCCTGCCTACACCCCCGCCTACACTCCCACCTGGTTTCTGCACTACCACAGCCCTACCCCCATCCACACCTGGTTCCTGCACCACCCCACTCACCGTAAAGGAGCATGACGTTGGATGAGTACTCCTGGCAGTGAACCCAAGGAAGGCTGCTGACCCAGATGTAGTCCCTGGCAAGGTGCTCAGGGCGTGCGCCCACCAGCTCATCCTCATCTTTGCCAGGATCTTCAACCTCTCCCTGGCCCAGGCAGTCATCCCGCCCTGCCTAAAATCAGCCACAATCATCCCAGTGCCGAAGAAGTCTCCCATCACCAGCCTAAATGATTACAGTCCTGTGGCCCTCACCCCGGTAATCATGAAGTGCTTCGAGAGACTTGTTCTTCAATATTTCAAGGACTACCTCCCCCCAGATCTAGACCCCTATCAGTTTGCATACCGCGTGAGCAGATCCACAGAAGATGCCATCGCCGTAGCTCTCCACTCAGCGCTGAGCCACCTGGAGCAGCAGCAGAGCTACGTCCAGATGCTGTGTGGATGTTGTGGATTACAGCTCCGCTTTCAACACAATCATCCCGGAAATTCTCATCTCCAAACTGGTCACTCTCGGCCTCCCCCATCTCACTTGTGCCTGGATAAAGGACTTTCTCACCAATTGTCTCCAGATTGTGAGACTGGGCCCCCACCTCTCCTCCACTCGCATGTTGAGTACCGGCTCCCCACAGGGCTGCGTGCTGAGCCCCCTCCTGTACTGTCTCTACACCCATGACAGCAGTCTGGCCCACAACAACAACCTCATCGTCAAGTTTGCTGACGATACCACAGTGGTCGGACTCATCTCAAAGGGAGACGAGGCAGCCTACAGAGAGGAGGTCCTGAACTTGGCAGCTTGGTGTTCAGAGAACAACCTGGCTCTGAACACCAAGAAAACCAAGGCGATCATGGTCGACTTCAGGAAAAACAGCAAGAATGGGGGAAGAATGGAACCATCCAAGCTGTGTACAGTAAGGATGGGACGTTGTTGACCTCAACTGAGGAGGTAATAAAGCGATGGAAGGAGCACTTTGAGGAACTCCTAAATCCAGCTGACATGTCCTCTGTGGTAGAGGCAGAGCTGGAGGATGATGGGGGATTGTCGTCAATTTCCCTGGTGGAGGTTGCTGAAGTAGTCAAACAAATCCACAGTGACAAAGCCCCAGGTATTGATGAGATACATCCAGAAATGCTGAAAGCTCTGGGTGTGGAGGGGCTGTCATGGTTGACACGCCTCTTTAACAATGCGTGGAAGTCTGGGACAGTGCCTAAGGAGTGGCAGACTGGGGTGGTGGTTCCCCTCTTCAAAAAGGGGGACCAGAGGGTGTGTGCCAATTACAGGGGTATCACACTTCTCAGCCTCCCAGGCAAAGTCTACTCCAAGGTGCTGGTAAGGAGGGTTTGGCCGATAGTCGAACCTCTGATTGAAGAGGAACAATGCGGATTCCGTCCTGGTTGTGGAACAACGGATCAGATATTTACTCTTGCAAGGATCTTGGAGGGAGCCTGGGAGTATGCCCACTAGTCTACATGTGTTTTGTGGATCTGGAGAAAGCGCATGACCGGGTCCCCCGGGAGACACTGTGGGAGGTGCTGGGGAAGTATGCGGTGAGGGGGTCCCTTCTCAGGGCCATCCAATCTCTGTATGACCAAAGCAAGAGCTGTGTCCGAGTTCTCGGTAGTAAGTCGAACGAGTCTGTTCCAGGTGAAGGTTGGCCTCCGCCAGGGCTGCGTTTTGTCACCAATTCTGATCTCATTGCTGCTTTTTGCAGATGATGTGGTCCTAATGGCATCATCAGTCTGTTACCTTCAGCACTCACTGGATTGGTTTGCAGCCGAGTGTGAAGCGGCTGGGCTAAGGATCAGCACCTCTAAATTTGAGGCCATGGTTCTCAGCAGGAAACCGATGGAGTGCTTTCTTCAGGTAGGGAGTGAGTCCTTATCCCAAGTGAAGGAGTTTAAATACCTTGGGGTCTTGTTTGCGAGTGAGGGGACCATGGAGCGTGAGATTACAACACAACACACAACAGAATTATTCTTTATCTGGCAAATTAATTGTCTTTTTGAGGGGCTTAACATATTCAAAAATTTACCAAAATTGATGCGACGGAATTCGGGAATAGGCACACAAAAATTACCCGCTAGCCTTTTTTTTTTTTTTTACAACATCTGATTCTTCAAACATGTTTTTACAAAGTGTTCTTGATTAAATATCAAAGAAAGTAAATGCAACAGGAAGTCCGCCATTTTTAATTGAAAGTTCGACATTAGTGAGATTTCAAACAATCACCTTCAAATTTGGTTTGTGCCATTTGTGCCATATGTGCCCGTTAGGGCTGTAACTAGGGATGAGCCAGATATTCGGCTGAAACGAGTATCCGGCACAGATAAAGCACTTTTGCAGAGTACAATTATTATACGAGTAATGCAAGTCAATATCTGTGCTCGGATTGAATAAAACTCCTCATTGACTGTGTCTGCGTTCTGTAATAGGCTAGTCACAGTGCTAGTCAAAGCGCCCCTCCCCTACACTATTCTGTGATAGGCTAGTCACAGCGCCCCTCCCCTACACTATTCTGTGATAGGCTAGTCACAGCGCCCCTCCCCTACACTATTCTGTGATAGGCTAGTCACAGCGCCCCTCCCCTACACTATTCTGTGATAGGCTAGTCACAGTGTTCCTCCCCTACACACATACAGATTCCTTGTGTTGCTGTGTGCCGCTCTGCTCACTCTCATTCGCACACAGAACACGGAGAAGTGAACAGTTCTCCCTCTCCCTCAGTCATTCAGGGTCGCGGGTCTTTTCCGTTAACATTTAAAGTTTCTTCAAGCTTCAGGTTTGTTTTTAACTTCAGTTCGAACTAGTACTAACTTAGTAACCAGAAGATTTCTGGTAAACGTGGGGTTTGTTCATATATGCTGCTTGCGTTGCATCTCTGCCTGAGTTTTTTTTTTTAACCGCCTGCTGGCTCTAACCAGTTTTTTTGAGTGTCTGAAACTTTCTTGCTGTATTTTATAAAAAAAATAAACAAAAGGGAGTTGTGGTATAAATAAATAATATTACAAATTAAGATACACACACAAACACACACACACACACAAACACATTCCAACCCCCCCTCTCATGATCAGTGATACAGAATAATGAGCGATACAGAGAGTACTTCAGCTGACAGTGCACCACCAGTCAGAGTTTGCTTAACCTTGCAGGACAGTGAGGGTCAAATCAGTGACCATGAAAACAGTGGCAGTACCTTCCTTTCTTTCTCTTTCTCTCTTTCTCTCTCTCTCTGTGTATCTCTTACTCAATCACAGACACACAGACACACACACACACTCACAAATACCTGGTGTGGAAATAAAAAAAATTATCACACTCTCTTGTTCATTACATTTTACTTCATAATTGCAACCACATGTGTTGTATTCACTGTTGCGAAACTTGTTCTGTATATAGTTTGTTTGTTACCATGACAACACCATTGATCTGAAGCTCAATGCTGATGCTGTCATGTAAATAGTTTTCTAATCAGCAATAAATATAACAATTTATGATCAACCCATATCAATTGCATGCTTAAAATAGCACGCCGGAATCATAAAGGGGTCTGAAATTGTCATCGTAGGTAAATGTCCACTGTGAGAGACATATTCTAAAAAAAAAGAAATCCAGAAATCATAATGTATGATTTTCTAACTATTTATTTGTATGATACAGCTGCAAATAAGTATTTGAACACCTATCTATCAGCTAGAATTCTGACCCCCAAAGACCTGTTAGTCTGCCTTCAAAATGTCCACCTCCACTCCATTTATTATCCTAAATTAGATACACCTGTTTGAGGTCGTTAGCTGCATAAAGACACCTGTCCACCCCATACAATCAGTATGGCTCAGTACATTTCCCTATAATCTGCCCTCTAGTGGACATCTTTGAAAACAACCAACCAACCATCCTTCATTCCAATGCCAGTAGTTGAAGTTTTACTTTGGAGAAAAGTGTCCTGCCTCTCCCTACTTAGAGGGGGTGGGGTTGCGATGGCAGACAGCCAGGCGCTTCTCAGGAAACTGAGGCCGCCAGGGTGTGGTTCCTCTTCCCTTATCACCATATCCTGTCCTCCACTCTGACGACCGCACCATTTACACCCTTCACACAGTCACAGCTTGAGTAAACCCCACAACACACACCTCTCCAGATGAATACCCACTGTTCTGATGGATGCTTGGGCTTTCAAAGGCCATTTCCTCAGCTGTAAGAAAGGATTGGACACCTGAATGTGACTGAAATACACAAGTCCAATACCATTGAAATGCATGTTAGTAGAGAGGAAAACTGCAGGATCCTGTTTCTAACTTTTGCTCTTTGAAGCTCATGACGATATTGTATGTGAATGTCAGGAACAGGGGAAATTATTGTAAAACGCTGCTATAAAAATGAAAGGTTTAGGAGTCCAGATCTGCTCTACATTTCTTTATTGAAGTATAATGATCACATGCTCTAGTTTACATTACACACTACATTCTATAAAAGCTCTAACGCTGAAGTCAGACCACATACAGTGGACTGGCAGGCCCTGGGACTGCCAAAGTGTGTTTCTTAAAGTTGACATCAAAACTGAAACTTTTTTATTAAGTTAGTTTTTTTTTATAGCTACCTCAGTTCTGATGCTTGTTCATTTGTACTGCTCAATTTCTGTTTCTTTTGCTCTTTCCTTCAATTTCTCTCCCAGCTGAATTGTAAACATTTAAATGCCTCAACTCAAAACATTCTAATAAAATCTCTTCTGCTGTACTTGGACATCTTGATGCACTGACTTTTTATCTTCATTTATGGCAGTATGTACAACTTGTGCAGTGGCGTGGGTCAAAAATCTGGGCCCGGCAGCCTACATATGCAGCCTCAGTGCAAAAACATCCATGGTCAATACTATTGAAATGGCACTTATCTGTTTCTAATTTGAGCAAAAACCCTAACTTCTCAGGGCACTTTTTTCACATTTATTTTTTAATTTTATTTATTCATGAGATCTTGGTTTATACTGTATGTATTACTTTTAATGTTATTATTTCTGTATTATTACCAGGGTTTATTGATTTTTTTTAAAAACTATAACACTACATCTATCATCATTTATATAGGCAAGATGTTATCATGGCATTAATTTCTTTTTAATGTTATTTCAGTCTTATTACTGGTTTAGTATTACAGTATGCTGTAAGTAAAAACACTACAATATAGGCCGAGCTGGGCGCATTCATGCATATCCCACAATGCAATGCAGGTAATCATATCAGAGAATCAGACTGTGAAAAAATCAGTGGAATAAGTGATGTAGTAATTACCGCTCTGCGGATAGGAAAGTAGGAAAGTACATAATATTAGTAATATTGTTTTTGTCGTATTTGAGGATTTAAACAAAAAGGATAACAATAAAATACATTTTAATTTATTTGTCTCATGTATTGTTTGCTCGGTTGGCCGGCGAGGGGCAATCTGAAATGGAATGAAGCCCATTCACGGCAGACAGCTGGTCCTATGTGTGTAGCACCTTCTGTTGCTAAATGACAAGCCTTCAAACATGTACTGGGTTCAAGGTTCAGAAGTCAATATTTCAATGCAGGAGTAATGTGTCCTCTTCAGACTGAACCATGTTATATACACTCACCGGCCACTTTATTAGGTACCCCATGCTAGTAACGGGTTGGACCCCCTTTTGCCTTCAGAACTGCCTCAATTCTTCGTGGCATAGATTCAACAAGGTGCTGGAAGCATTCCTCAGGGAGTTTGGTCCATATTGACATGATGGCATCACACAGTTGCCGCAGATTTGTTGGCTGCACATCCATGATGCGAATCTCCCCGTTCCACCACATCCCAAAGATGCTCTATTGGATTGAGATCTGGTGACTGTGGAGGCCATTTGAGTACAGCGAACTCATTGTCATGTTCAAGAAACCAGTCTGAGATGATTCCAGCTTTATGACATGGCGCATTATCCTGCTGAAAGTAGCCATCAGAAGTTGGGTACATTGTGGTCATAAAGGGATGGACATGGTCAGCAACAATACTCAGGTAGGCTGTGGCGTTGCAACGATGGTCAATTGGTACCAAGGGGCCCAAAGAGTGCCAAGAAAATATTCCCCACACCATGACACCACCACCACCAGCCTGAACCGTTGATACAAGGCAGGATGGATCCATGCTTTCATGTTGTAGACGCCATATTCTGACCCTACCATCCGAACGTCGCAGCAGAAATCGAGACTCATCAGAACAGGCAACGTTTTTCCAATCTTCTATTGTCCAATTTCGATGAGCTTGTGCAAATTGTAGCCTCAGTTTCCTGTTCTTAGCTGAAAGGAGTGGCACCCGGTGTGGTCTTCTGCTGCTGTAGCCCATCTGCCTCAAAGTTCGACGTACTGTGCGTTCAGAGATGCTCTTCTGCCCACCTTGGTTGTAACGGGTGGTAATTTGAGTCACTGTTGCCCTTCTATCAGCTCGAACCAGTCTGGCCATTCTCCTCTGACCTCTGGCATCAACAAGGCATTTCCGCCCACAGAACTGCCGCTCACTGGATGTTTTTTCTTTTTCGGACCATTCTCTGTAAACCCTAGAGATGGTTGTGCGTGAAAATCCCAGTAGATTAGCAGTTTCTGAAATACTCAGACCAGCCCTTCTGGCACCAACAATCATGCCACGTTCAAAGTCACTCAAATCACCTTTCTTCCCCATACTGATGCTCGGTTTGAACTGCAGGAGATTGTCTTGACCATGTCTACATGCCTAAATGCACTGAGTTGCCGCCATGTGATTGGCTGCTTAGAAATTAAGTGTTAACGAGCAGTTGGACAGGTGTACCTAATAAAGTGGCCGGTGAGTGTATATTTCCAATGATTTCAATTACATTTTATTTACAGTATCAATTCATAACCAGCGTTATCTCTAGACACTTTACTGACAGATTAGGTCTTCACCACACTCTATAACTTACAAGGACCCAACAATTCTGATAATTCCCCCAAGAGCTTTAGTACAATAGTGGCGAGGAAAAACTCCCTTTTACGAAGAAACCTCCGACATACCCAGGCTCTTGGTAGGCGGTGTCTGACGGTGCCGGTTGGGGGTGTAATGAATAGTGGCGATAACAGTCACAATAAAAGATAATGGAACAACGACTAGAAATAGTAGTTGTAGTAGTTCATGGCATAGCATTGCACTGCAGGGCGTTACAGTGCACCGCAGAGCATAGCGTAGCAGGATGTAACAGGGCATAGCAGGACATGTAGCAAGACAACAGCTGCAACCCTGATTTTGGTGCCACTCTAATTAAAAAAAAAACCCAAAACACAAGGAATGAGCTCCCCAGAGCTAGTTTAGTAAGAAGCATTTCTGGGACATGAATGCACACAAATGGAAAGAGAGAGGAGAGAGGAGCTCAGTATGTCAAAAGAAGGCCCACAGTGTGTCAAAAGAAGACCCACAGCAGTTTAAAACTATAACAGTATAATTTAATTGAATTCATTAATTTATTTGAGAGGGACAGTGTACATTCATTAACATTAATTAATTAAGATAGATAAGGAGAGGAGCCTGGTTGAGCAAGAACTCTCCACAACCGGATTGGGCTGTACTGGCCTATTTTAAAATTGGTAAATGAATCTGATGACTATGATGAGAAGCAGGTGGGCCGGGCTAGGCGGACACTGCAACTCCTCACTCCCTAACTATAAGCTTTATCAAAAAGGAGTGTTTTAAGTTTACTCTTAAATGTGGTGACAGTGTCTGCCTCCCGAAACCAGACTGGGAGCTGGTTCCACAGGAGACGAGCCTGATAGCTGAACGCTCTGGCTCCCATTGTACTTTAAGAGACTCTAGAACCACAAGTAACTGCATTCTGGGAGTGCAGTGCTTTTAGGGAAAATAAGGTACTAAGAGCTCTTCAATATATAATGGTGCTTGACCCTTTAGAGCTTTATAGGTCAGAAGAAGGATTTTAAATTCAATTCTGGATTTTACAAGAAGACAACGCAGAGAAGCTAATACAGGAGAAATTTGATCTCTTTTTTTAGTTCTTGTCAGAACACGCTCTGCACCATTCTGAATCAGCTGGAAAGTCTTTAGGGACTGATTTGAGGGACATTCTGAATCAGCTGGAAAGTCTTTAGGGACTGATTTGAGCATACTGATAAAAAGGAAGGAAGTAATAAATGCATGGACTAGTTTTCAGCATCGTTTCGAGACAGGATGTTCCTAATTTTGGCATTGTTACAAAGATGAAAAAAGGCTGTTCTTGAGGTTTGTTTTAGATGGGCGTTAAAGGATATATCCTGATCAAAAATAACTCCTAGATTTCTGTAGTGCTGGAGGCCAGGACAATACCATCCAGAGTAACTATATCTTTGGATAATGAAGTTCAGATGTGTTTAGGGCCCAGCACAATAACTTTAGTTTGGTCTGAGTTTAACGTCAGAAAGCTGTAGGTCATCCAGGATTTTATATCTTTAATGCATGCTAACAGCTAACTGACTGGTTTTGTCTGGCTTGATTGACAGGTATAACCGGGGTGTTATCCTCGTAACAATAAAAGTTAATTGAGTGTTTCTTAATGATATTGCCTAGAGAAAGCATAAGGTGAATAGTATTGGTCCAATCACTGAGCCTTGTGGAATGCCATCTCTAACTTTAGCATACCTGGAAGATTTATTGTTAACATTAACAAATTGAGATTTATCAGATAAATAGGACTTGAACAAGCTTAGTGCTATTCTTTTAATGCCAATTAAATGTTCCTGTCTCTGTAACAGGATGGTATTGTCAATGGTGTTGAATGCAGCACTAAGATCTAGTAAAACAAGTGCGGAGACAAGTCCTTTGTCTGCAGCAGTCAGAAGGTCATTAGTAATTGTCACTAGTGCCTGTCTCTGTGCTATGGTGTATTCTAAATCCTGACTGAAAGTCCTCAAAAAGACTATTGCTATGTAGAAAATCACATAATTGATTAGCAACTACCTTCTCAAGGATCTTGGAGAGAAAAGGAAGGTTAGATATAGGTCTATAGTAAGACCTCAGAATTGATGGTGGGTTTTTCAGAAGAGGTTTTATCACAGTTACTTTAAATGACTGCGGTACATAACCTGTTAATAAAGACATATTGATCATATCTAGTATCTAGTATCAAAGGTCTTTTCTTTACGGTGCTGTATTGCCTACTTTGTCACTGAATAAGTGTTACCGGGAGGTCATATGGTCGAAGTGAATGTTTTGCTCAGACAGAAACTCATTGCATTTCAAGTTTTGCATAACTTAGGCTGAATCCCATCTCTCTGTCTTACCCCTAGCACTTGTCCCTTGAAAATGAGTGCTAAGGGCTAGGGGTGAAAACATACCTCTATGAAATGGGGTACCCTTGGTTAAACAAACTCCAAGATGCCGTCTGCAAGTGTGTGTCTGTCGATTGCGTGGTTCATAGTGTCATATGCATGTATGTATTTTATATTCTTTTATGTTCACTTTGGTGGTACTGGTGCAGAAGCAGATGTTCTTATCTGTGTACTACTTAGGTCAGTTTGAAATACATATTACATGGTGTGTTGTATATCTATATTAGTTATCACTGTTTTGAATGACAAAAATGTTCAGAAACCATGATTTACAGAACCATTATCAACTATTAGCACCATAACATGTCACACACATAAAACAAACAAACAAACAAAACTACAGCTATTCTTATATTCCAGACCACAGTCTGATGCCCTGTATCATAACCAACAACAATGTACAGGTGAACAGGTGAACAGGAATTAACTAGCTAATTAATTAGCTGCCGGGTGTTGTTTTGCGTCCCTGTGTGAAACAGGATGGTAAAGCATGTATTGATGTCCCCCAAGCAAGTAGCGTTATGCACTGATATCAAATGGAATTCGCAGGTAATGGAGTTGAGTTAAAACTGTAGACATGCATGGAATCCATTCAAAGCAGATTCACTAGCAAGGACCACGCCACAACAATGTGTTAGTTAAAGATTTAATGAACATTATGAATGTGCAGATAGATGAATAGCTGTGGATGTTGTCTGATGGCTGGTTTGGGAGGATGTATGTTTAGAGTGGGGGTTCCATCTCGGAAGCAGTTTTTGCCCGAATAGTTTACAGACCCCCAGACGGTACCTAGATGAGACATGAGAGAGGTGTGCACCAGGATGAACTGAAGCAATGAGGGGTAAGATGGATGGAAGAAGGGGAGTAAAAAGGAGGGGGGGTCAAGCAATCAGAGACACACAATCAGAGCAATCAGAGACACACAAGGCTGACTGCGCAGCACAGTATATGTAGGTTTGTCTGGTAATTAGAGGTGTGGTTTAGGCGTGCCTCTGCTCCGAACCTGAAGTTAACATATTAACTTCATGAAATGCGGAACTGTTGTGCAAATCAGCAATGTAACGTTACCGTTAGCGTAGCAAGCTAGCAATTAAAAGTTTCAATTAAGAACATTATTGCAAGTATATATGTACAGGACTCCATAGAGCACAAAACAAGACTGTTGTACTTTTTAAATCAATAATTTAAGCCAAAAATACTTACATTTATGGGTCTCTCTGGTCAATTTGGTCGCCATTGTTGCCGGCTGCGCAATGTATTCTGGGTACACCTACGTACTTTCAAGTAAGCTCACAACTTTGCTTAAAACTAAGGGGTATCTACCCTTTCCCCTTAGCCCTACCCCTCAATCATAAGGAGTATTCAGACAGCCCTTACTCTCACGTGAACACACAAAACTAAGGGAAATAGGTAAGGGAAAGGGGTAAGATAAGGTGACCAGATTTCTCAGACAAAATTCCGTGACATTTTCAGCTCTGAAGCATATGTACCGCCAAAACACGTCATGTTTTTATCTGTAAAACTTAAAACGGGGTTACTAGACCTAGAGCTGCTCTCATTAGGGGCAGCGCCCCCCCCCCCCCCCAAGTTCTGATCCTAGACTCACCCCTGCTGGTACTTCATACTCCACTACACCTTAGAGGGGAATGTTTCAAGATAAAATGTCCTCATATTTCAAGATAAAAAGTCTTACTATTTCAAGATAAAAAGTCCTAATATTTCAAGATAGAAAGTCCTAATATTTCAAAATTAAAAGTCTTAATATTTCAAGATAAAAAGTCCCAATATTTCAAGATAAAAAGTCCCAATATTTCATAATGTTGTCATGTTTACTAAACTACATTTATTTGACAGCTTTTTCTTTATTACTTCAGGCTTGTTTCTGCAACAGCTCATTGAGTATTGGATACAATAAAAACTCTTGAGGACACATTTTCCTTTGACATTAGAATCAGAATCAGAATCAGCTTTATTGGCCAGGTATGAAGACACATACAAGGAATTTGATGCAATTTGATGCAGTATGAAACGAGATCGCTGCAGTCTGCAGCAGAGAAACAAGCTACAGTGTAAATTAATAGGACAATTGTCCAGATTGTATTTACGTTCATAAAAGTGCTCATTTTGCTACTGACAAGCTCAGATTAATATTCTAAGTGTCTGATAACATTATGGAAAGGATTTCAAAGGAGGTCGACCTTTCTGTTAAAGATTAAGATCCTTTTTTAAAACATAAAAGTCTGCGAAATTGCGTTCTCCATGTAAATAATCAGTGATTTTAGCATTGTAAAATACGTCTTTCTAAAACCTCTCTGAGCTCTGAGCAGCGCTGGCTCTGGTTGTCTTGAGCCTGCGTGTGTGTGGGGTGTACGACTATCGGCTACGTTTGGTCAGTGTTTTCTTTCTTTCATTCCAATTTCGGGTGGGTCAGTCACAGTAAAAACCGGGGACATTTCCGGGGACAGATCCAGTTGGGGACAGGTCACCAAAACACGGGACTGCCATCATAAATCATACAATCCCGTAAATGTCTCAATCTGTAAAAAGCTTGACCGAAGTTGACTCATGTTATTGCCCGTTGTCCTTCACTTTCCCTTTTAGCTTTTAGTTTTTCTTTGTTCTTTGTTCTATCAACCATAACTAGAGCAGATAAATTCAAAATTAATATTAAAATACAATTAGGCCTATGTAAAGAAATCTCCTGCTTCCTTTTACCTTGCTCCGCTGGCTGAATACACTAATACAGGCTTTTTCAGTGTTACAAAGAAATTGGTGACCCATCAGAATTCTGTAGCACCGTCTACCTGACGTAAATCATTCTGTGACTTCACGGGAAAAATTTGACCCGGGCAGACGCCTTACTAAAAATTCATGACAGAGCAGAAACATCAAAAAGTTACACTTTCACAATGCACATTCAGAAAAGTATAATTCCCGTCAATTTACTGTATTACTGCTCATACAGGCTGCCCCTCCATCTGTCCTCTCTGTCTATTTGGCTGTTAACACTGAAATAACAAATCTTATCTTATGTGACTATTTTCCACAGAAAGGGGAGTATCTGAGACTCTTACACCCAGTGTGGTAAACATTGAGTGATGAGTGATCCAAAACAGTGTATTCAAACTTATGGCCAGGCAAAACAACTTATGTGTATTTATTTATTTATTTTTTTATAGAAGTGTTCTCTGCTCCCTGCTGTCACATCTCTCACCCA
Organism: Etheostoma perlongum; assembly: GCA_026937815.1. NCBI lineage: Eukaryota > Metazoa > Chordata > Actinopteri > Perciformes > Percidae > Etheostoma > Etheostoma perlongum. Next base: position 23,861,509 of record CM049384.1, on the reverse strand, counting down.
AATGAGGGAGTGGTACCGCGCATGCGGCAAAGGAAGTCCCAGAAGCTGCCACGCAAGCCCAAGCCATAACATCACCATCACTGTGTTTTAACAGATGTGCATCTGTTTTTGGATCATAAGCTTTTTCTTAACTTTGGTAAAGGTTAATCTTTATCACATCAGAGCATAAAACGTAGTCCCAGAACTTTTGAGCCAATTCCAAACTGGCCTTCCTATTCTAGTCAGCACAGGAGGAACCCAAAGCTGAAACTGAGAGTAGACATTCAGAGTAGTGCTGTTTTTGGCGGCCTGTTTTAATTTTAGAATTAATATCCGTCACCTTCCTCTTTCTTTGTAATTTTAAACTCCAGTGGATTTCTGAGGACTATGGTTAATTGCTCCTCAGATCTCTGCAAGGTAAATCCAGAGAGCTATAGACTGTCTGTCCAAGTTTTCTGTTGCACAACTAAAACAACTTTTGGAACATACACGTGTTCCACCAAAACAAGTTCCTTTCCCGAGACTATTTTGCAGAGGCACCGTTGCTCCGTCCAGCGCTTAACACCGTCCAAGACGATTGTGATTGGTTTATAGAAATGATAAACCAGAGCAATTTTCTCCCATACTGGAATGCTGTGTGGACTGGCCAGACCCTCCTATGCAGCGCTGTGAAGGAAGGTCTGGCAACCTTGACTACTGACTACTTTTTTCCAGCCAATTATTTTGCCTCATGAAGGTGAAACAGGAAATACACAAGCATTTTTAACTTGTTCCAAATAGCCATTTTAATAACAAAATGAATACAATTAATGACACTCAGAATATATATTTTTTATCTTTCTATTTATTGTTTTCCCCTGTTACAGACAGCTATCACATACTGACTACTTCTTTGAGTCCAGAAAAACAATTTTTTTAGCTCAAATCCAAGAAAATAGCAGACTTGGTTGAAATGTGAAAGACAACAGTGGCAAAGAAAACAACTAATGAATCTCAATTCTCTGGCTATTGGCTATCTGCCAATGTGGCAGGTAGATTGACAGTTTTACCCGCGCCCTTGGCAAAATTACCCGCATTTGGCTTGTGGTCGTGTTAATTTCAGGCCCTGGCCAGCCCTACTAGCAAGATAACATACCTTAATTAAATGTTAAATGACTAGTTAACTCCCAGCTAACAAGCAATAGAGATTGGGTGACTTAATCAACTCCAGATGATTGTCCCTTTTTTGAGCAAATTCAATCCCGGTACGGACCAGGGTATGGTAGTGGACTGGTAGCTGGATATTGTCACTAGTGGTAGCATGCTGTTGTGGCTTGCTGTGGGATAAGCTGTACTAATAAACTGCAGAAATCCTGCACATCAGGTATTTCATCTGCTGAACCAGAACATTTATTTGACAAACCAACCAGATTTAATTGACATAGCACATCATAACTACACTTCATCTGTATATGGATCATCTAGTCTGGTTGCTTACTTTTTGAGGTTCATAATTGTATTTAGAGGTTGTACCAGAATAGGTTAACATGGTTAAATTTTCAAAAAACATCATACTTTTGTCATGCTGCACATTCCTGCAGCTCCTCTTTTCTATGGAGGAGGTATTTATTCATAATTCAAATTGAAAGTCCAAAGAGAAAACAAAGAAAGATCAAATTAAAAATATTATTCATTTTAGGAAAAATCATGCCATAATTAAATTTTAAAAAGAAAAAGTAAAGATAAATCCTAAAACTGAAAATATTTGGAATATTTTATTGATTGAGACAAATATCAAATATGAAACTCTAAATGGAAAATAGAAAAGCTTAAATAGAAATACTTAAATTAATTAAATTATTTTTTTTAAAACATCTGGGATTTGGGGTGTTACTTTGGGTCTCTGGTGCTTCCACAGACACATACTTGGAAAAAACCATCCATGCTGTTTTGAGTGAGCTATGGTTTCTGAATGTCCTCTGCCTTGTCTCCAGGTGAGCTGTTCAAAATCTGCACAGATTTCTACGTCACTAGCCGAGATGAGGTGGCTAACCGTAGCACATGCTAGCTTGTTCTCAATAACAAAACACAGCTACAACACACACTAGTTGACCATAATCTCCAAAAGAACTACTTCCATGTCCCTGTTCTGCAGGTATTCCACAAGTGGCCCTCGTTTAGAAGAAGTCTCCCAGCTAATCTTGCCTTGGCCTGACCAAAGTTGTAGAAAGAGTTATCTAGCTGATGATCTAGCTGAGCATGTGGGACTCCCAACAAAGATAGTATACAAGTGAGATGTTTCACTCTGTAGCTGAAACAGAGACCTAAACACACAGGGTGAAAGCAAGATCTGCAGCAATGTGTGGTACAACAAAAATATGGTGTTTTTTGAAAATTAATCTTATTACTAATTAATCTTTCCAAAAATAAAATTTCAAACTGAAAATTATAAAGTGTCAAGACTAAAATAAAATTATTTCTTGGTTTCTATTTGAGATTTTAATTTAAGTATATCCATTTGAACTTTTCGATTTTCCATTTTGAGTTTCACATTTGATTCAATTAATAAAAAATTTCACTTTAAGCATTTATGTTTCCTTTTAATTATTTATGGCATGATTTTTTTCTACTAGCATAGTAAAATAATATTTTTAATTTGATCTTGCTTCATTTTCTCTTTGGACTTTCAATTTGAATTATGAATAAATATTTCCTCATACTTTTCACCCTGTGTGTTGAGCTCTTCATTTTAGCTACAGAGTGAGGCATCTCAATTCTGTTCCATCTTTGTTGGGAGTCACACACATGCAGTTAAAAGATACTACTAGCCAGTCAGAAGCAGAGTATGAGGGAGCGCCATGCTGGCAGCTAGGCGAGCATTACAATATGTTACAAAGTGACGCTAAATGACGCCTGTTTGTCACGGAAGTAAAGTCTGGACTACAATAGAGCTGTTTTCGGAGCAGTTTGTTAACAGTGTTTTCTGTTGGAGATGGTAAGTCCCTTTGGGGGGGACATTGGGCTTTTTAACTTTGTAAACCTATAACATCGCAAAGAAGATAACACAATAAAGGAAAGGAAAAAAAGCCAAAAAGCATCATATGAGCACTTTAATATGCCAATAATTATTTCTTTCTAAATTATCTGTTAGTTATGTAGTCATTGTTTTCAATAAATAGTTCATAAACCTTTGTTTGACAAGTTTATTACTGAACCCAGCCATCACACGCGTTGTCACATCCTGCGCCACCCACCACAAGTCAATTGTCAACCTGTGGGAAACACACTTATTTTAAAGACACCAAAACCTAATGTTTTAGTCAGTATGACTCATATGTGCTCAGAATATCTGAACATCAGGCCACAGGACGGTAGGTATACTACCAAACAACTAAATAATTGTTTCCATCATTAACAGCCGTTTTGAACAGCATTAATATGTTTTAAGGTTATTGTGCATTATGTTCTTAGTGATCATAAAAATTTGAAACATTTATACAAAACACTAACATATGCAGCATTAATTAAATTGCTCTAACACATGCTTTGGTAGCAACACATATTAAAACCAACATAGCTAATTGTCCACTTTAAATAGTTCAGTGTAAACTCCATAGCTTGCTGCTATAGCATAATACTGGACTTCCTTGAATGACTTGTTGCTGACAGGATTGTTTACATCCAAAGTCCTTGGATCAAAATCAATCCCACTGTCCTTCTGTGGAAGCCAAACACTGGCTGACCTGAATACACAGTTCAACTGGAAGGATCAAACTCTGCCAATCAGTGTTAAAACAGCAGCCAAATGACTTGTCACAATGGACCAGCAGATTGTACGCAGCTTACATTTTATAGTTCCCCCTCTTAGCACATCATCTCTTCTTCTTCTTCTGTTGCCGCAGCATTTTTCTCCTCTTCATGACCATGGCGTTCAGCTTCTCCAAGCCTTCCTGCAGTCCCTCACCAATGATAGCACAAGCAGGCTGAAGGTGCCAGGCTGTGGCAGTGCTGAGTTCACCAAGAGCCAACATGCTCTCCATTTCAGCCAGGCTAAGTGAGTTCCTCAGGTCCTGTTTGTTAGCCACCACCAGAACTGGCACTCCCTGGTTCTCTACCAGCCGTGTGATCTTGTGCAACTCTGTCTTGGCCTCCTCAATGCGCTCAACGTCCACCGAATCCACCACAAACACAATGCCATCAGCACAGCGTGTGTATGAGCGCCACAGAGGGCGAAGCTTCTCCTGACCACCTACGTCCCAGAAGTGGAAGAAAGCTGTCCGTTGGCTACATCCGAGTGAAACTTTAATCTTCTCTGTGTTAAACCCCTTAGTAGGGACAGTGTTCACAAACTCATTGAAACGTAGGCGGTACAGTACAGTGGTCTTGCCTGCACAGTCCAGTCCCAAAATGACAATGTGAAGAGCCTGGAAGGACGGCAGGCAGGGAAAAAAGGGGTTGTGATCTGATAATCCATTTCCCATCTTGGCAGCAGTCTTCACCAAATATTCATCAGGCTGCTTATATTCCACAGGGACAGCAGTAGGAGCCTAGGGGGTCAACAAAGCATGCATAATAAGTCAAAGCATACAAACACCCAGCACCGCTTTATGAAAGACCAAACCCCCAACAAGTGAATATATCCCCCCTCTCCCATTGGAAAACACATCCTCACATCATACTGGCAGTGAAAGATGAATGAGAACTAAAACAGCAGGGTGGATAGCAGTCCATTTGCACATGTAGTACCACAGCAGCCAACAGGGATTTCCTATGCTAATTTCTATTCAGTATGTGAATCAGTAAAAACAGAATAAAGGCTTTCAAATTTTACAGAAATCCCAGATTCAACCGATCAGTTAATTCAGTGAAAGGTTGAGATCAGAAGAGGGCTATTTTAACATAAAACACAATACGGACAGTCTTAAAAAAGGTGTTGCTCGGCAACATACTGACTTCTTTCTAATGCTGAAAGGCCAGGGCGAATTTCAATTTAAAAAATCAGTTATTTAATAAAAACTATCTCATCACCTAACAGAAATAAACCAAAAAACATAATTCAACCCCTCTAAAAACTCACAAAGATGTTCTTATTAATTCGGCATATGTGTGGTCCGCATTCAATTGCAATAAAATCGTGACTTTCATAATTGTTTTACAGCTAACGGTACCGCTACCGCCCTTCACCCTGCATATTAGTGACTAAGGATACGGTTACCTGGTGAATTTTCACAAGAAGTGGACATTAAAAAAATCAGTGCTGTTTGGTGTCAAATATTTGACCCGAATTGAAAAGCATTTAGGATTAAAAAATATATCTACTCATATGAACAGGTAATGGAAACTTAGCTATAGGAGATCAGTCAAAGCCGCGAAAATTTGCGATATTTTAAGAGGAGCCTGGCGTATAGTTCCCTCTGTTCTGCGACCAAACCAGGCTCGACTTGTGGCTATATGATGCCAACAAGTGCAGAAAAATCCTAAAAGTTACATTTTCCTTAACGTGTGAAGCTGACAGCCAGGCCTGCATATTTACATATAACGTTAATTAAACATATCGTTAACGGTTAACTTGCGTGACAACACAGAGGAGCGTCTCTGTAGCGTTATTTGATTCATGAGGGGAAATTAATTTTAGCTGCCTATAACGTTAAATGCGCTTTTCAGTCTAACACACCGTGATTCTGCTGTCAAAATAACAATTCGTAGTATTGCTATAGGAAACTTACCTTGACAACCAATGTTAACGTTAGTCCATTAGAAACTGAAAGTATAGCCTATATACAAGTATCTGTGTTTTGGTACGTGCATTCTCTCATAATATCCTCAACCGAAAGGATTACCTACCTATTCCTGAGATGCGCCAAAACAGATAGATTAAACAATACTATTTCCGCATACGTTTTTCAAAATAAAGCCCCTCTTGAGCTACCCAGCAACTCATTTTTAAAAAGACAAAAACATGAATAAAAATCCGTTTATGAAGTTAAAACAACAGAAAACCATGTACTTTTCACAACAACTGATATAGTTGGACAGATTTGTGCACCAAAGACTAAAATCAGCAAACTGGGTTAGCTGGGTTAAATGAAAGCTGGTAATAGAATGCTTGGAACGCAATGTAAGTCATTAGGCTATATACAGTGGGTACGGAAAGTATTCAGACCCCTTTAAATTTTTCACTCTTTGTTTCATTGCAGCCTTTTTCCAAAAATCAAAAAAGTTCATTTTATTTCTCAGTAATGTACACTCAGCAACCCATCTTGACAGAAAAAAACAGAAATTTAGAAATTTTTGCATATTTATTAAAAAACAAAAACTGAAATATCACATGGTCATAAGTATTCAGACCCTTTGCCGTGACCCTCATATGTAACTCAGGTGCTGTCTATTTCTTCTGATCATCCTTGAGATGGTTCTACACCTTCATTGGAGTCCAGCTGTGTTTGATTATACTGATTGGACTTGATTAGGAAAGCCACACACCTGTCTATATAAGACCTTACAGCTCACAGTGCATGTCAGAGCAAATGACAATCATGAGGTCAAAGGAACTGCCTGAAGAGCTCAGAGACAGAATTGTGGCAAGGCACAGATCTGGTCAAGGTTACAAAAAAATTTCTGCTGCACTTAAGGTTCCTAAGAGCACAGTGGCCTCCATAATCCTCAAATGGAAGACGTTTGGGACGACCAGAACCCTTCCTAGAGCTGGCCGTCCGGCCAAACTGAGCTATCGGGGAGAAGAGCCTTGGTGAGAGAGGCAAAGAAGAACCCAATGGTCACTGTGGCTAAGCTCCAGAGATGCAGTCGGGAGATGGGAGAAAGTTGTAGTAAGTCAACCATCACTGCAGCAATCCACCAGTCGGGGCTTTATGGCAGAGTGGCCCGAAGGAAGCCTCTCCTCAGTGCAAGACACATGAAAGCCCGCATGGAGTTTGCTAAAAACACCTGAAGGACTCCAAGATGGTGATAAATAAAATCCTCTGGTCTGATGAGACCAAGATAGAACTTTTTGGCCTTAATTCTAAGCGGTATGTGTGGAGAAAACCAGGCACTGCTCATCACCTGTCCAATACAGTCTCAACAGTGAAGCATGGTGGTGGCAGCATCATGCTGTGGGGGTGTTTTTCAGCTGCAGGGACAGGACGACTGGTTGCAATCGAGGGAAAGATGAATGCGGCCAAGTACAGGGATATCCTGGACGAAAACCTTTTCCAGAGTGCTCTGGACCTCAGACTGGGCCGAAGGTTTACCTTCCAACAAGACAATGACCCTAAGCACACCGCTAAAATAACGAAGGAGTGGCTTCACAACAACTCTGTGGCTGTTCTTGAATGGCCCAGCCAGAGCCCTGACTTAAACCCAATTGAGCATCTCTGGAGAGACCTGAAAATGACTGTCCACCAACGTTTACCATCCAACCTGACAGAACTGGAGAGGATCTGCAAGGAGGAATGGCAGAGGATACCCAAATCCAGATGTGAGAAACTTGTTGCATCTTTCCCAAAAACGACTCATGGCTGTATTAGATCAAAAGGGTGCTTCTACTAAATACTGAACAAAGGGTCTGAATACTTATGACCATGTGATATTTCAGTTTTTGTTTTTTAATAAATATGCAAAAATTTCTAAATTTCTGTTTTTTTCTGTCAAGATGGGTTGCTGAGTGTACATTACTGAGAAATAAAATGAACTTTTTTGATTTTTGGAAAAAGGCTGCAATGAAACAAAGAGTGAAAAATTTAAAGGGGTCTGAATACTTTCCGTACCCACTGTATACAGTGCCTTGCGAAAGTATTCGGCCCCCTTGAACTTTTCAACCTTTTGACACATTTCAGGCTTCAAACATAAAGATATAAAATTTTTATTTTTTGTGAAGAATCACCAACAAGTGGGACACAATTGTGAAGTGGAACGAAATCTATTGGATATTTTAAACTTTTTTAGCAAATAAAAAACTGAAAAGTGGTGCGTGCAAAATTATTCGGCCCCTTTACTTTCAGTGCAGCAAACTCACTCCAGAAGTTCAGCGAGGATCTCTGAATGATCCAATGTTGTCCTAAATGACTGATGGTGATAAATAGAATCCACCTGTGTGTGATCAAGTCTCTGTATAAATGCACCTGCTCTGTGATAGTCTCAGGGTTCTGTTGAAAGCGCAGAGAGCATCATGAAGACCAAGGAACACACCAGGCACGTCCGTAATACTGTTGTGGAGATGTTTAAAGCCGGATTTGGATACAAAAAGATTTCCCAAGCTTTAAACATCCCAAGGAGCACTGTGCAAGCGATCATTTTGAAATGGAAGGAGTATCAGACCACTGCAAATCTACCAAGACCTGGCCGTCCCTCTAAACTTTCAGCTCAGACAAGGAGAAGACTGATCAGAGATGCAGCCAAGAGGCCCATGATCACTCTGGATGAACTGCAGAGAACTACAGCTAAGGTGGGAGAGTCTGTCCATAGGACAACAATCAGTCGTACACTGCACAAATCTGGCCTTTATGGAAAAGTGGCAAGAAGAAAGCCATTTCTCAAAGATATCCATAAAAAGTCTCGTCTAAAGTTTGCCACAAGCCACCTGGGAGACACACCAAACATGTGGAAGAAGGTGCTCTGGTCAGATGAAACCAAAATCGAACTTTTTGCCCACAATGCAAAACAATATGTTTGGCGTAAAAGCAACACAGCTCATCACCCTCAACACACCATCCCCACTGTCAAACATGGTAGTGGCAGCATCATGGTTTGGGCCTGCTTTTCTTCAGCAGGGACAGGGAAGATGGTTAAAATTGAGGGGAAGATGGATGCAGCCAAATACAGGACCATTCTGGATGAAAACCTGTTGGAGTCTGCAAAAGACCTGAAACTGGGACGGAGATTTATCTTCCAACAAGACAATGATCCCAAACATACAGCAAAATCTACAAAGGAATGGTTCACAAATAAACATATCCAGGTGTTAGAATGGCCAAGTCAATGTCCAGGCCTGAATCCAATTGAGAATCTGTGGAAAGAGCTGAAAACTGCGGTTCACAAACGCTCTCCATCCAACCTCACTGAGCTCCAGCTGTTTTGCAAGGAAGAATGGGCAAGAATTTCAGTCTCTCGATGTGCAAAACTGATAGAGACATACCCCAAGTGACTTGCAGCTGTAATTGCAGCAAAAGGTGGCTCTACAAAGTATAAACGCAAGGGGGCCCAATAATTTTGCACGCACCACTTTTCAGTTTTTTATTTGCTAAAAAAGTTTAAAATATCCAATAGATTTCGTTCCACTTCACAATTGTGTCCCACTTGTTGGTGATTCTTCACAAAAAATAAAAATTTTATATCTTTATGTTTGAAGCCTGAAATGTGTCAAAAGGTTGAAAAGTTCAAGGGGGCCGAATACTTTCGCAAGGCACTGTATATATACAGTGTATGTATATATATATATATATATATATATATATATATATATATATATATATTTAAATAACTTTGGCTATGAAGCTATAAAAATATGGAAATGAGAAATAAACAATACACAAATAATGCAGTACATATATAAATGTGTAAATATAAACAAATGATTCAAAATATAGTTAAATAAAAATAATAAAATAGTTTTTATTTGAAAAATCACAATTGACTATTTAAATTAGTTTCCAGGGACATTTTTCTTCATAAATCAACATTTTTGTTGCTCTCTTTTTATTTTTATTTCTTATATTTAAATGTGTGGGGCGTGGTTATCTCACAGAGTCAGACCAAAGCAACGGGCTACAGTAGGCACAGTCCCTCTGTGGGCCAGGGCAGGGGCAAGCAGAGATGGCAAAAGTACTCACTTCCCATACTCAAGTACAAGTACAGATACTTGTGTTAAAAAAACTCTGTAAAAAACAGAAGTAGTGATTTAACTTCTTTACTCAAGTAAAAGTATTTAAAGTACAGGCTTGGCAATTTACTTAAAGTATAAAAGTTAAAGTAGCGTTGCAAATGACTCTTGTATGACTTGCGATTTTTTTATGCAAAGTGTCCTGTACTACACAAATGTTACTAGACTGTACGCTGAGGAACTTCAATATTCATGAAAAAAGGCTCTACTGTATATATACCATTGCCTACATTTTAAATTGATGTCTGCCAGTAGGCCTAAAATATCACATATATGATTATTGTGACAGAGATTGGGACTACAGGTTAAAGGTGCTCTAAGCAATGTCATGTGTGTTTTAGGCTACATTTGTTGTCACATACAGCAAACATCTCCTCACTATCCGCACTGTAAAAAAAAAACACGGTGTCTGCAGACAGCCCAGGGTCTACAAACGGCAACAAAAATAAACTGTGCCCACCTGCAACATAAACCACCGTACACAAACTGTCATGAGCTCTCTCTCCACCTGGTGTCATATGCTGATTGAAGGCTGATTACCTTCACCTGTTCCTGCTCTGCTCTGCCACATCCTCGTTACCTGCCAGCTGCACGGAATCACCACTCATCATGCTCAGTACTTAACACCCTGCTTTCCAGTCTACACTTGTCAGATCGTCTGCTACCAGCACTAGTTTTCCTGCCTGCTATGGTATACTTCTCTGACTCCTTGCCTATGTTCCTGGACCCGTTCATCGGCTTCTGTCTTTCTCCCACCTCGGACTATCTCGGATTATCCTGTTCCTGCCGTAGCTGTAGCCACTGGGGAAACTCTCATACGCAGGCTCAATTGCTGACTCTTTGCTTGTGTTCCCGGACACGCTCGTCTGCCTCTGTGTTTTTCCTACCCGGGACTTCCTGGATTATCCTGTTCCTGCCTTAATTGTCGGCTACTGGGGAAACCCACACACACAGACTCTTGAGACTCCTGTACTCCTGACATACCTTGTACCCTTTATTTTCAATAAAGTTTTGAACGTGACGCATTTGTGGTCCTCGTCCTGTCTGGTCTCTGACAGTACGATCTGACCAACAATATGGACCCAGCGCACGGTCGAAACAGCATGGGAATCAACGAACTAGAACCACCCACCGCCATGCAACGCCTGGAAGTGATGGAGAGGGAGGTAAACCGCATCTCTGCTGACATGACCTCTCTACTTCAAGCTGGCTATCAACAGCGCCAGCATTTCCAGCAGCAGCAACAACAACTCGATGCGATCAGTCAACTTTTGTCCAACCTGTCTCCTCTGCCTGCTCCTATCGACCCGGTCCTAACCAGCCAGCCCACCGGCCCTGCCTCTGAGTCTTCTGCCCAGTTCGCGACTGCCGGAGTTCCAGAGCCTAGGATCGGCAATCCAGAACGGTTCAGCGGCGATCCCAACCAGGTACGGGCGTTCCTGACAAACTGCCGTATCCAGTTCACCCTGCAACCCAGGACTTTCGCCACTGAAGGATCGAAGGTCGGTTACGTGATCACTCACCTGACGGGCCAAGCCCGACTCTGGGGAACAGCGGAGTTCGAGCGCCAGACGCCTGCGTGTTCAACCTTCAACCTTTTTGCAGAAGAGATGCTCAAGGTATTCGATCTGGAATCCACAACAGCCGAGGCATCTCGGACCCTGATGAGTATCCGCCAAGGCAGAATGACTGTGGCGGATAACTCCATAGATTTTCATACTGTGGCTTGTCGTAGCTCCTGGAATATGGACGCATTGGTAGATGCTTTCCTCCACAGCCTGGCGGACTACATGAAGGACGAGCTGGTGCCGCATGACCAACCCTCCACTCTTGATGAGGCCATCGCTCTGGCCGTCCGCATCGACCGCAGGATCCATCCAGGCTCGCCGTCGCGAGAGAGGGCGCCAGAGTCCATCTACCAGCACACGGAGCGTCCCAACAGCTTTCCGGGTCCCACCTGCCACACCTTCGAGCCCGTCGGTTTAGCCTGAACCTATGGAGGTTGACCGTCCTAACTCCTGCAGAGCGCCAGCGACGCATCATCTCCAACTTGTGCCTGTACTGTGGTGGTGGTGGTCATCGAGTTTCCACCTGTCCGGTAAAAGCCAGAGCTCACCGAATGTTGAAGGGATCCGGATGAGCTCAATGAACATTCAATCCTCCAACAGCCGTAAACTCCTCATCCAGGTCTGTCTGCGCCTGTCTGAAGCCACCCATACCCTGGCAGCCCTGGTGGATTCTGGCGCAGAGGCAAATATCATGGAATTGAACTTGCTTGTCAGCTGGACTTGGAGAACCAACGTTTGCCCACTCCTGTTCCAGCCCAGGCCCTGGACGGTCACGTACTCGGCACTGTCACAAACATCACAGCTCCCGTTTCCATGATGATGTCAGGAAACCACCAAGAGATCATCCGCTTCCACCTGCTCAGCTCTCCAGGTCAACCCTTTACCCTGGGCTGCCCTTGGCTCCGTCTCCACAATCCTCACTTTGATTGGGCCACGGGCACCGTGAAAGAGTGGGGAAACGCCTGTCACCGGACCTGTTTGCGTGCTGCCCTGCTGTCTCCTGGCTCAGAAAATGTTGCCAGGTGTAAAACCCTAACATAACATCAGGAGCTTATAGACTTTCAGGACTATACCAATTAACTACATTTCAGTTAACACTGCACTCAGTTTCTTTCATGATTTCACTAAAACACAGGCTATGTGTGGATGAGAGTTGATGACAGTAACAACAGTTTATTCCCCTCCTTTAAAGCATTTTCCACTGGGGGATCAAAGTTAACACTCCTTTACATTAATAATACTTACATATTATAGAAATATAATGGTTAATGTAATGAAATAATAAAAGTGAAGTCATTACTAGTGTTGTGAATATAATTAATGCATAATTATTGTGGTGTGGCACAAGCCAGTGAAATGAATGGGTTTTGTAGCCAAAGGTGAGGAAGGTTACGCCTCCTTTGTTTGTTTACGTTGCACTGAAAGCACAACTTATCGCTATGACATTGATTGTGACACATTTATATTTAATTCCCTACCAACTTGCCACGTTATTTACGTAACTCAGTTATTATGTACCTTTGGTGCGACCTGCAATTTTTACCAATCAGCAACTTTTCAACAAATTTGACCAATCAGAGACTTCAACCAATCCCAGCAGTCCCACCTGCCAGACTTTGTATCAGTATGTGACTTGACTTTGTATGTAATCGTGCCACCCGCAACCCTAAATTTGCGTTTGGTAAGAAAGCACATTAGCTTTAAAAGTTTCTGTTTGTATTAAACAGAAACTGCTGTCTCCTGGCTCAGTACCCCCCAGCACTGCTCCTGACATTTCCAACGTTCCTGACTGTTACCATGATCTCCGAGAGGTGTTTAACAAAACCAAAGCCACATCCCTGCCCCTGCACCGTCCGGACGACTGTACCATTGACCTTCTTCCTGGGACTGCTCCACCCAAAGGTCACCTGTACTCGCTATCTCCTCCTGAAAGAAAAGCCATGGAGGAGTACATCAGAGACTCTCTGGCAGCTGGACTTATCCGCCCGTCTTCCTCTCCTGCTGGTGCCGGGTTCTTCTTCGTAGGAAAGAAAGACGGTTCTCTTCGTCCCTGCATTGATTACCGAGGTCTGAATGACGTCACAGTGAAGAACCGATACCCCCTACCTTTACTCACCTCTGTTTTCGAGTTGCTCCAAGGATCCACGGTTTTCACCAAACTGGACCTCAGAAATAATTACCATCTGGTGCGAGTAAGGGAGGGTGACGAGTGGAAGACCGCATTCAACACCCACACCGGCCATTATGAGTACCTGGTGATGCCATTTGGTCTCACCAACGCCCCAGCAGTATTCCAGGCGCTGGTGAACGATGTCCTGCGGGATATGTTAAACAACTTCGTTTTTGTCTACCTGGATGACATCTTGATTTTCTCCAGAACTCTGTCTGAACACATCCATCATGTCCAGCAGGTTCTTCAACGGCTCCTGGAGAACTCTCTCTTCGTTAAAGCGGAGAAGTGTGAGTTCCATGTTCGGACTGTGTCATTCCTGGGATATGTCGTTGCTGAGGGCAGTATCCAGATGGACCCCACGAAGGTTTCGGCAGTTTCCTCCTGGCCGGTTCCCGGTAAATAGGAAGAAATTGCAGCAATTCCTGGGCTTTGCCAATTTCTACCGGAAGTTCATTCGGAACTACAGCTCCGTCGCCGCTTCCCTCATGGCTCTGACCAGTACCAAACACCCCTTTTCTTGGATGAGGCCAACGCAGCGTTTCACACCCTCACACCCCAAGGCGTGGATGCCGGATCCTGACCGGCAGTTCGTCGTCGAGGTGGATGCCTCGGACACGGGTGTCGGGGCCATACTCTCTCAAAGGGCAGAGGAGGACAATAAATTGCATCCCTGTGCATTTTTTTCCCGTCGGCTTTCGCCTGCTGAGCGCAATTACAATGTCGGGAACCGTGAACTGTTAGCTGTTAAGCTTGCTCTGGAGGAGTGGCGTCACTGGCTGGAGGGGTCCACAGTTCCATTCCTGGTCTGGACCGACCATTAAAACCTTGAATACATCCAAACTGCCAAACGTCTTAACCCCAGACAGTCCCACTGGGCCTTGTTTTTCACCAGATTCAACTTTACCCTGTCATACCGTCCTGGTTCTTGGAACACTAAGCCAGATGCTCCTCTCCCGTCAGTTCCAGAAGGATGACACCCCTTCCCTGGAACCTGCTTCTATTTTGCCCGAACCCTGCGTCGTAGCTGTCCTCACCTGGGATATCGAGGAGGACGTTCGAGCGGCCCTCCGTGATCAACCTGGTCCCAGTGCATGCCCAGAGAATTTGAGGTCCCGGGTCATACAGTGGGGACACAATTCTCGCCTTGCATGCCACCCGGGCTCCGGCCGCACCTGCCATCTCCTTGCCCAGCGCTTCTGGTGGCCCTCTTTCAGAAAGGATGTCCAAAACTTCGTTCGGGCCTGCCCCATCTGCAATCAAATTAAGTCCTCTACTCGGCCTACCGCTGGTTTGCTCCAACCCTTGCCTGTGCCCACACAACCCTGGTCCCACGTCTCCTTGGACTTTGTTACTGGTCTCCCTCCATCAGGGGGTATGACAGTCATTCTCACTGTGGTCGACCAGTTCAGCAAGATGGCGCATTTCATTCCCCTTCCTAAACTGCCATCTGCTAGAGAGACGGCCCAGGCTGTTCTTGGCCATGTCTTCCGTCTTCATGGACTACCCAGGGATGTTGTCTCTGACCGGGGTCCACAATTCACCTCTACGTTCTGGAAGGAATTCTGCCGTCTCCTGGGGGCCACAGTGAGTCTCACCTCTGGGTTCCACCCCCAGTCCAACGGTCAGTCCGAGCGCGCGCTAACCAGGAGCTGGAGAAGGCGGTGCATGGTTTCTCGTAAACCCCAGACATGGGCGCAGCACCTCATGTGGATTGAGTATGCTCACAACTCCCTCACCTGCTCTGCCACTGGTATGTCACCTTTCCAGTGCGTTTATGGCTACCAGCCTCCCCTGTTCACCTGTCAGGAAGGAGAAGTGTCCTGCCAATCTGCCCTCGCCTATGCCCGCCGTTGCCGTCGTACCTGGTCGCAAGCTCGTGCAACGCTGCTCAAATCAGCTGTCAGCTATGCCGCTGGGGCCAACCGTCGACGTTCGCCCGCTCCCGTCTACCATGTTGGCCAGAAGGGGTGGCTGTTAACCAACGACCTCCCGCTGCGGGTGGAATCGCGCGTAAGCTGGCCTCTCGATTCCTCGGCCCTTTCCCTATCCAGAGGGTCATCAGTCCAACCGCGGTCCGGCTCCAGTTGCCAGCATCCATGAAAGTGCACCCCACTTTCCACGTTTCAAAGGTCAAGCCGACGCATGTGAGCCGTCTGGTCCCTGTGGCGCCTCCGCCTCCTCCTCCTCGCCTCGTTGACGCTTGGCCTGGTGTATGCCGTTCGGGCCCTGCTTCAGTCTAGGCGGAGGGGTAGGGGCCTCCAGTATCTTGTTGACTGGGATGGCTATGGACCGGAAGAGAGGACCTGGGTGCCGGCCGGTCGGATTGTGGACCGGACCCTCATCTCAGATTTTCACCGTCTGCATCCTGACCAGCCTGCGATCCGTCGGGGCCGTCCCAGCCCAGATAGCAAAATTGTTGCGGGCCGGATCCGGCCGACACTTGACACTTTCACCTGGCCCACATACCGCGTGGAATGATGGCACTTGGGCGGTCCACTCCTGCTTGCCAGAAGTGAGCCGCAAGCAAGCCGTAACCATGCCGCGTGTCAACCAAGAACAAACCAAATTAACCAGAACTGGCTCAAATCTGGGCCACAGTCCATTTTCATCTGGCCCAGGTGTGGCCCACATTCCATTTTCTCATCTGGCCCACATACTGCATGGAATGATGGTTGGAGGGTTTGCTAGATCTGGCCCACAAGTAGGCCACAACAATGCTGCACGTCAACCAAGAAATAAACCAGAACTGGTCTACAGTTAATTTGTACACTATTTTAAGTATACATTAATATTAGTATTTTACTACAATAATCCTAGTTAGCTGCATTAATGTCAACAATGTTGTTGCAAAGCCATGAAAAACTTACCAGGTCAGGCTCAACTGCTCCAAAAACCAAGGTTTTTAATTTGAATCAAAATAAAGATAGAAATCAATGACAAAAATGAAGTTAATTTCATAATTATTGTCTTTAATAAATGTAATGTTTTTGTGTAAACAGAACATGATTCAATTAGCTGTGCATTAGGGGCAAATTAGCTCACACAAAATAAATAAACATCAGTAAGCGTTATGCTACAGATGTGAACTTGGAAACCATGGTAACAGGGTTTATTGAGCTTCTTCCCTTGGCCCATCGCATCCCATCGGGCAGTCTTGCAGGCCTGTAAGGAATAAACTTGACTCAGTAACTGACATCGATGTCTCAATATGATGGAGGTGAAGTGCAAAACAAAAAAAGTATTTGTAAACCAAAAATTATGTTTCAGAAAACAAACAAAATACAATTTTGAGGAAACACAAACCTAAACAGAGAAATTGGCCAGGTGAAAGGTGAGATTATTTGCATCTTTTACAAGAAGCAAGCAAGAACCTCCCTCCCGTCTGCATGACACAGGTAATCTGGGGGTAGTTAGGTGCCATCCCAGACCACATGGTCCCCTGTGGACTCAACTCTGATTATGTTCTCTATGTGCCTTAACAGCCAAAGTTAAGGTAGTTATAATGTGCTAATGTACGTATTATTATTATTTCTAATGTCCTAATACAATTTAGACATAAACTTCACAGAGAGCTATGTATTTTTTCAGGCTTTGTAATTTTGTTTTCTCAAAGGCTGACAATGGATTTGGTTTTGTTAATTTGGTTTCCAAATACCTTTTTTTCTGTTGTGCACTTCAACACTATAGTAACGAACAGCAGGTTAGATGGTACAGTTACTGTGTATTCAGACCAAATGCAAATGTAATCCATTGTGGGTTTTAGGGACGTAGCAATTTTTCACTATTTCACTATTAACCGATCTTTAAAACGTCACGGGTAATAAATCGTAAAGGCTCCGCGACACCTAGTGTAGTTTCTGTTGCATGAAACAAAACTGTTGCAACTTGCACAAAACAAAAACAAAGTTACACGAGCGGTGCGCCAGCTTAAAGTGTCATGCTTATCAGAAGCTACTGCACACTGGCTAAACTCTGGCAGAGCTTTATTTCCACCAAAGAAACGGCTGAAGTCGGCAGTGTGGGGACATTTCGAGTACACCAAGACTGACTGAAGATGACGGATCACATGTTAAAATACTTGCCGTTAAAAGGCTGCTGCTAAAGGAGCCAATACTTACATTAAACTTGATGCAGCACCTGTGGGTTCACCACCCAGCATTGCACGCCCAAGTAAAGGTAGGCCTAATACATTACATTAAATAGTGTAGCAAGTTAATAAGGAATTAAATATAAACGTCACTTATAATCAATGCCGTAGCGGTGAGAGATCGTCAAGTCACTGAATACTTTACAGCATATTGTCTTCTCCTGTCTGTGTTAAGAAAATGTTGCCAGGTGTAAAACCCTAACATAACATCAGGAGCTTATAGACTTTCAGGACTATACCAATTAACTACATTTCAGTTAACACTGCACTCAGTTTCTTTCTATAATTTTCACTAAAACACAGGCTATGTGTGGATGAGAGTTGATGACAGTAACAGTACAGTTTATTCCCCTCCTTTATAGCATTTTCCACTGGGGGATCAAAGTTAACACTCCTTTACATTAATAATACTTACATATTATAGAAATATAATGGTTAATGTAATGAAATAATAAAAGTGAAGTCATTACTAGTGTTGTGAATATAATTAATGCATAATTATTGTGGTGTGGCACAAGCCAGTGAAATGAATGGGTTTTGTAGCGCAGCGGTGCGGTGGGTGAGGAAGGTTACGCCTCCTTTGTTTGTTTACGTTGCACTGAAAGCACAACTTATCGCTATGACATTGATTGTGACACATTTATATTTAATTCCCTACCAACTTGCCACGTTATTTACGTAACTCAGTTATTATGTACCTTTATGTACCTTTGGTGCGACCTGCAATTTTTTACCAATCACCGCAACTTTTCAACAAATTTGACCAATAACCGGAGTTTCCCGCGACTTCAACCAATCCCAGCAGTCCCACCTGCCAGACTTTGTATCAGTATGTGACTTGACTTTGTATGTAATCGTGCCACCCGCAACCCTAAATTTGCGTTTGGTAAGAAAGCACATTAGCTTTAAAAGTTTCTGTTTGTATTAAAATGATTACACACATATTTCGAAATAGATATAATAACTGACTTACGGGTTTTTTGGACAGTCCGTCTTCGTTGTTCTCTTTCTCTTCTCCCTCCTTCTCGGTCGCACACAAGATGAAGCCATCTTTTTATATAGGTTTCTGCCTCTCTATCTGTGGCTGTTGCTGCGAGCCTCTTGTTTCTGACAGTCCCTAAACATAGAGAACATTGTAAAGCAATGGATGGCGAAAGAAAGAAAACTCTGACCAAACGTAGCCAATAGTCACACACCCTACACACGCAGGCTCAAGACAGACAGAGCCAGCGCTGCTCAGAGCTCAGAGATGTTTTAGAAAGCCGTGTTTTACGGATGCTAAAATCACTGATTATTTACATGGAGTCTGGTAGAGATATGCTGCTCTATACATGCTAAAAGTAGTGATTATTTACATTGAGTCTGGTAGAGATATGCTGCTCTATACACGCTAAAAGTAGTGATTATTTACATGGAGTCTGGTGGAGATATGCTGCTCTATACATGCTAAAAACACTGATTATTTACATGGAGTCTGGGGGGTTTAAAGAACACAATTTCGCAGACTTTTATGTTTTAAAAAATTATCTTAATCTTTAACAGAAAGGTCAGCCTCCTTAGAAATCCTTTCCATAATGTTATCAGACACTTAGAATATTAATCTGAGTCTTACCATTAGCTAACCTTAAGCCCAATATCATGCAAAGTAGGAATAACCAGAATAGCTAAATATATCAATTGCCAGCAGAAACATTACATTAAAAACTTACCGTGACTTTCTTTAGCTATGCACCGGCCGTTTTTCCCCGATCTCTGACCGCGGTCTTTGGGCGCCTTTTTCTCGCAATAACGGCTGCGTTCAAACCGAACGTGTTGTGTTCAAAAGGCCTCGTTAATGGGAAAACTCCCACTTAAATTTGAGTTTACTCACTCATCACACAACCTCTCAAACTACTACATCAGGCATATTGAAAATATTGAATTTGAGCTAAACAAGAGAAATATCTTTTCTGTCACTAAAAAGATAAAGCCTATCCAAAGTAGGTTTTCCTAGGTCCCACTCATGCAGCCTAGTAAAAAGATGGGATGAATGCTGATGGTGTTGCTAGTCAATAAAGAGTAGTTGAAAATGACATTTTTCAGCCAAAACAGTTTTAATGTATTAGTTTTTTTTAATGTCACCCCCAGTATGGCTCATTATATTTTCCCAAGAAGAAATGTGCAAGTTTTGCACATATGGCAACTCAAAATGATCTCAGCCAAAAGACCAACATACAGCATGTTTGAACCTAAATGCGCTCGCTCAGACACTTCGTTTACACAATACAAAACATAGCCATGTGTAGCAATCTGCAGTTGTGCTGTACACCATACACATAAAAACAATGTCATTTAGAAGCACTAAATGAAACTCTTTATTGTGCAACTTAGAGACCAATGGCTTACCACTGATCTGGGGTCAGAGTCACCAGACTGATGATCACTTGTGAATGATTGTTGCTTCTTTGCTTGCATCAAAACATTATTTTTGGTGTCAACAGGTTTGCGATTATGGGACACATGTAATAGCAAAACATGTTGTTCCTTAATGTTCCTTGTAATAGTAACAGTGGGCTGAAAGAGGCGCACATGCCCATGCTGCATTTTGGAAGAACAAAATTACTTGAGTCCTTCTCCATCTAATCACTGTTAATTTGAGCAAATCATTTATTCAACTGGTGGTGGTGATGGTGCAGTGGATAAGTCTTTGGTGTGAGAGACCTGCATGGGTTTAAATCCCACTGTGGCAAATCCACCATGTGTCCATGATGATACATTGGGTCATGACACATGATGCACGAGAACAAGATAAGCAACCTCAAGCAATTGATGCTTTTGATAAAAGTAAAATGAATCAATGTCATTGTATTTGATAGTGACAGTATATAAGGCAATGATTGTGTTTTCGTATTACATTTATGATCAGAGCAGTAATTGTTTAATCATACACCTGACAATATGCATTCAAAATCCTTTGTGCTAATTGATGAAGACAAGGGTGGTCCCAGCAAATATTGATTTGATTTATAATTTTCTTCACTCACTTTGTATTGATTAGTATCACATGTTTACTTTTGAAAGCATTTGACAACACTTTTCCATGCCTAAGACTTCTGCACAGTACGTGGGTCACTTTTTGGTTTAAAGCAGCTGCTCAGCTACATTGTACTGAGCAGCTTCCAGGTGTGAATGTGTAACTGTGTGACCACCTTCCTGCAAATGCTCTCAGTGAACTTCCCTGAATAAATCAATGTTAACAAAAGTCAGTGCTTTCTGTACTGAATCTTTACCTAAAGTGGCACAATACTATTTAGCAATATTTGGTCCATATTTGCCATAGGCCGTAGGCTCACATCCAGATTAGCCAGTGCAAATTGTGCCACATCTTTACCTAAAGTGGCCCATGTCTGTTTTATCAAATTAGGACAATGCATGAAATGCCAAATGTGGGCCACATTAGGCTCACTTCTTGATTAGCTGGTGCTGGCTGGGCCATATATAAGCCAAAAGTGGCCCAAATTGTTGTTAACTATTTGGGCCACTTGTGCTACATCACATGTGGGCCACCTTAGGCTCACATCGAGATTAGGCAGTACGTGACCTTACCTAAAGTAGCCCATGTCTGTTTTACCATATTAGGGCCACACATGTATTGTCTAATGTGGGCCACATTAGGCTCACACCTTGACTGGCCAGGGCTGGCTTTGCCATACATTTACCAAATGTGGCCCATAATTGTTGTTAACTATTTGGCCCATATTTTGCACATCACGCATGGGCCACATTAGGTTCACATCCAGATTAGCCAGTACGGATTGTGCCTGACCTTTACCTAAAGTGGCCCACGTCAGTTTTACCATATTAGGTCCACACACTCAATGTCAAATGTGGGCCACATTAGGCTCACACCTTAACTGGCCAGTGCTGGCGTTACCATAAATTTACCAAATGTGGCCCATAATTGTTTTTATCTATTTGGCCCACAATTGCTGCATCACATGAGGGCCACATTAGGTTCACATCCAGATTAGCCAGTATGAATTGTGCCTGACCTTACCTAAAGTGGCCCATGTCTGTTTTACCACATTAGGGCCACACATGTATTGTCTAATGTGGGCCACATTAGGCTCACACCTTGACTGGCCAGGGCTGGCTTTGCCATAATTTCCCCAGAAGTGGCCCATAATTGTTGTTAACTATTTGGCACACATTTCCTACACCACATGTGGGCCACATTAGGTTCACATCCAGATCAGCCTATACAGATTGTGCCTGACCTTTACCTAAAGTGGCCCACATCTGTTTTATTATATTAGGGCCACACATGCAATGTCAAATGTGGGCCATGTTAGGCTCAAACCTTGATAGACCAGTGCCGGCTATGCCATAAATTTCCCAAAAGTGGCCCATAGTTGTTTTTAACTATTTGGCCCACATTTGCTACATCACATGTTGGCCACTTTAGGCTCACATTCAGATTAGCCAGTATGAATTGTGCCTGACCTTACCTAAAGTGGCCCATGTCTGTTTTACCACATTAGGGCCACACATGTATTGTCTAATGTGGGCCACATTAGGCTCACACCTTGACTGGCCAGGGCTGGCTTTGCCATAATTTCCCCAGAAGTGGCCCATAATTGTTGTTAACTATTTGGCACACATTTCCTACACCACATGTGGGCCACATTAGGTTCACATCCAGATCAGCCTATACAGATTGTGCCTGACCTTTACCTAAAGTGGCCCACATCTGTTTTATTATATTAGGGCCACACATGCAATGTCAAATGTGGGCCATGTTAGGCTCAAACCTTGATAGACCAGTGCCGGCTATGCCATAAATTTCCCAAAAGTGGCCCATAGTTGTTTTTAACTATTTGGCCCACATTTGCTACATCACATGTGGGCCACTTTAGGCTCACATTCAGTTTGTCAGGGCCGCAAGTATGCCGGGAGTGCCGCATCATTACCTGAAGTGGCCCGCAATCGTTTGCTATCTGGGAGGGGGGTTCCTGGCCTAGTTTTCCTGCCTGCTATGGTATACTTCTCTGACTCCTTGCCTATGTTCCTGGACCTGTTCATCTGCTTCTGTGTTTCTCCCACCTCGGATAGAAGAAGTATAAAAAATATAATTAAGGTAAGAATAGAATAGAAAAGAATTTTGCTCACATTTAAAAATCCTTGAGCACGGATTGTTATGAATCCTTTTCTCTCTGTGTGGCTTGCCCGCTCGCGGTATGAGGCGCGTGTCCGCGCTATTCTCCGACATGACAACCTTTTGTACAAAACTAAAGTAACGAGTCAGTTTTGTAAAATGTAAAGAGTAGAAAGTACCGATATTTGTGTTAAAATGTAAGGAGTAAAAGTAAAAAGTCGCCACAAAAATAAATAGTAAAGTAAAAATATCTGAAAAATCTACTTGAGTACAGTAACTGTCGGTACACGATCCTTCCTGCCAGCACAATCCGTTCTGCGCATGTGCAAGATGTTCACGCATGCGTATATGATATCATGATGAACGCGTATTTACGACACTGCACGATCTGTTCACATAGACAGTTAAAGAAAGTCTGTTCGCCTCCACCGGAAAGCTAACGTTAGTTTAGCTAACAGCTAATTTGGCTAACCACTAGCTGAGACCATAGACATATGTCTATGGCTGAGACAGCATTTAAAATGAATGAATGAATGAAGTTAACCGTTTAAACTGTAACAGCTGTTACGTCAGTTCTACTTTACTTGTGCTCATTTAAAATACAATCACTCAATACTTGTCTTTATTATTACTGTAAAGTCTTTAGTAACAAAGTATTTGTACTTTGTTACTTCCCATATCTGCCAGCCAATATCCGACAAGAAGGATTTGGGGGTGGGGGGTTAGTGCACGAAAGCACAGAAGGGAAGGTACGGGATGAGGAGAGGGAGGGGCAAGATAGTCTCATTTTGTTTGAAAATACTTTTAACGTGAACAACAAGTAACGTCACCCAACATCGCTCAGAGCACCTTTAATAAGATTCTGAATCCATTGTGATTCTGTGAGAATTTACAGAACGAGTGTCTCTTTTTTAATCTTCCTCTTAACATTTAAAGGAATCTACATGTATGTGTGTGTGCTCAAATATGGCTTCTGGAAAGAAAATAAAGGATACAATATGCATTACTAAACAAACATTAATTAAGAAGCTTCCCAATAAGAGTTCCACAGCACATTCACCAGGAGTCATTCTTGATGCCTACTATCTCAAACATCTCTCTGAGATAAGGCCGAGGATAATTGGGAATGTCTTGCTGCTTGTCTGTTGAATCTCAGCTTTCTTCATTTTCAATCATGCTGCCATCCATACTACTATGTGCTAACGTTCAAGCAGCAATGATTTGCTGCGAGTGAATGCCGCCGAATCTGTAGAGTCGTCTTGTAGTGGTGCGTCAACTGCAATGTTCCCATCCAATTAGATTGAATTCGGTATTGATGACATGAAAAATAATACCCGTAATTCCACTGAAACTATTTGAAACAAAAGTAACGAGCCAATTTTGTAAAATGTAAGGAGTAGAAAGTACCAATATTTGTGTTAAAATATAAGATTGGACTAACCTCCTAGCAGCAGCTAGATCCAGTGAGTTTAGCAATCTAACAGCAAACCTTATGGAATTCATTGGGAGTTTTCTTTGAATTATATAA
Source organism: Etheostoma perlongum (assembly GCA_026937815.1). Lineage (NCBI taxonomy): Eukaryota > Metazoa > Chordata > Actinopteri > Perciformes > Percidae > Etheostoma > Etheostoma perlongum. The sequence goes on along the minus strand of CM049384.1, from coordinate 23,837,124 downwards.
CTGTTTTTCTATATATAAAACTATTTTTCTAATAGATACTTCTCTTTATATATATATACCCTTGTTACACTCTTTTAAAATATCTAATATTGTTGGTAAATTCTTAGATGTATGTTTAGAGGTATCCTCAAAAGAAACGTTTGTTATCTTTTGTAATCAGAGTTAACACACCATTTATTGTATTAATATCGAATGGGTGCAATTCCAAAACTTACATACAATTTCCCAGAAATCCACTTTTCCTTGACTAAAGTTCCCAAACGTATTATACACTTTTATTGTGAAGGTCTGATGGAGAGTTTTCCATGCTCACTCGACCTAACATTAGATGACTTTATGCAGTTCCTTTTCGCCTTCTGATCTGTGGTGAACACCGCCTGCTGTGTTCATGCGCACACATGAATGCACACAAACACATGCTCACGCACGTCAGCTGTTTCTGTCACTCAAACAGAGGCAACCGCCATAGAAATTGATTGAAATAGGATTGAAGAATTGAGGCCATATGCTAATTCTTATTTGAAAACTGTATTCTAACGCCATTTTTCTGTTACAGAAGACCCGTCTTATTAATTTGTATGAATTATTCTCTTTGGCATAATTATCTTATGCCAGTTTGATTTAGTAGAAGGTTTGTCACTTATCCAAGACAGAAAGATGTTCTTCATTGCTGCATATGTGAGGATATTAAGTCTGGTACAGTTAGCAGCCACAATAGTATCTTGACTGGGGTGCTCTTTCTTTAACCCAAGGTTAAAGAAAGAGCACCAAAAATATTTTCCAGATCTTGCAAAACACCCAGCCAGTATGTCTGAATTTTAGGACAAGATCAGATATAATGAGTATACGTGCCCACTGAGATTTTACATTTTAAACATGCAGGTGAGAGTTCATTTTATGTCTTTTGTTAGGAGAGATTTGTAAACGGTGCCCAATCTTAAATTGCAGCAATCTGACAGAGTTACACACAGATATTTTCTTTGTTTGAGTCCATATCTTAGTCTATTTATCCCCATCAATATATACCAAGTTCACCTTGGCATTTTTGCATAACATCCTGTACATTTATCACATTAATCTGGCTTAAGACATTGTAAAAGCGAGTAATGGATTTCATTATTACCTGTTTGGCTCTCTTTGTGTTTACAAATAGAACCCTGCCTATTCACTTTACCATGGGTATCCACATCTAAATCCTCTCCCGTTTATCCTAACAAATTCACTTTTCAGATAAGAAATTAATTTGTCATCTTTAAGGAGACGCGTATCAAATCTTCAGTGTTTACTTTCACAAATTTTATGTCAAGAGACAATTCAAGGAGCATAATTGCATGATCACTAACCACAATATTGGTTATTGATCAAGTAGAAACAGATTGCATCACAGACTGGGGTACAAAAGAAAACGTGAATTGTCTATCTGATAGGTGTAGCGTAGCATTTGCCATGTATCAACCAGGTTGATTTCTCCACAAGTTGACAAGAGGGCTCTAGCCTGATTTGACAGAGGAGAATTTTGTGGGGGATGTCTATCAAGTTGAGGATTAAGTAGACAATTAAAGTCACCTCCCAACAAGGCCAATGACGAAGATGCTTCAGTTAATAATTCTGGAGAATAGGTGGGCAGTAGAGATTCATAATAGTAATTTCTTTGCCACTTAAGACACCAATTATAATCACAAATCTTCCATATGTGTCCTTTATGCATTTTTTTAATTGGAATGGTAGATTCTTGTGTATCAATATAACAACCCCTCTTCTACTGGTGGCAAAAGAAGAAAAGTACCCACCCAGCTATATTAAAGTTTGAGATGCTCACTGTCCTCTAAGTGAGACTCTTGCAGTAGAGCCACATCTACCCCCTCTGTCTTCAACAAAGAATAAACCTTTCTTCGCTTAACATTACCCCTCAAACCCCTTATATTCCATGAACAGAGTTTTAACTTATTACATGTCCTTATTCTATTTTCAATTATAATGAACTAAGTTGAGTATACATACAGATGACAAGAGATGCAGTTTTATATAGCCTATATTATATTGTACTGCTTTTAGGGGCATGTTTTTTGGTAGTTTACCTGAATATATCGACATGATACACTGAATGTGGGAGACCAGTACTGAGCAAGAACACAGAACCAGAACATATGAAACCATAACAGTTGAAAACTATACAAAAAGAAGGGAAATGTTGAAGGAAAAGAAAATGGATAATGGGGGTCCTTCCCTAGGTTGCGCGGGGGGATTGTTGTTCTGTAAGATGCCTCATCTATCATACTCAGCAGCAGATGCAGGAAAAGACCAGCATAGTGTCAGAAAACTCCTCACACCTTGGCCTTAGCATCCACCAAGGGAAGAGCAAAATCCTGAAGGTTAACTCAGCCAACACATCACCCATCATGCTAAATGGTGAAGTGATAGAAGAGGTGGACGATTTCACCTACCTTGGCAGCATTGTCAATAAGCAGGGCGGAACCGACGCAGATGTGAGAGCACGTATTGGTAAGGCCAGAGTAGCCTTTTTCCAACTTAAGAACATTTGGAGCTCAAGAGACTTCTCCATCAAAACAAAGATCAGGGTCTTCAATACCAATGTTAAGCCAGTGCTGTTGTATGGCGCCGAAACATGGAGGACCACCATTACCACCAACAGGAAGATTCAGACATTCATCAACACATGTCTGTGACGCATTTTACGGATCCGCTGGCCTGATACCATCAGCAACCAAGAACTGTGGAAACGAACAAATCAACAACCGACTGATGAAGAGATCATCCAGAGGCGCTGGAGATGGCTAGGACACATCCTCCGCAAGCCGGCTTCAAGCACCACCAGGCAATCTCTTTCCTGGAACCTCAGGGGAAGAGAAAAAGGGGTCGACCCCGAAACAGCTGGCGTCGAGAACTGGACGCTGAAGTCAAGAGAACAGGCCACTCTTGGGGACAGCTGGAGAAAATCACACAGGACCGGAGTGCCTGGAGAACCCTTGTCGGCGGCCTATGCCCCAGGAGGGGTAAAAGGCGATGATGATGATGATGATGAAGATGCCTCATCTAGGGCCGAATGTGTTTATCACCCCACGTGAACAGAAAGAAAACAAAGCAAGTGACATAACCCAGTTGGCCGGGGCTCACTGCAACACCCAATTATTACATGATAAACAAAGGTTTTCAGCTTATAAGCCTCTAAATGTGAATCATCATCTACTCTTGAACCAGCTGGACTTCCATTGAATGAACACTGGTGTATAATTAAGCAAGGGGGACACCTTAATGCATATTATAACGAATAATCGTTCACATGAATGTGAGATGTATCATAAAAGAGTATAGTCACCAGTATACAAGACAGTGTCCAAACTTTTATATGATCGGAGAGTCCATCATTCCTGACCTGCTGCACTGGCTGCAAAGGCCAGAGAATCTGTCGGGGGAGAGGAAGGTTTTTGTGGTGCCATTCAGTGACACTTGTAACTTTGCAGGTGTAACCAGGCCCAATGGCGGGCTTAGCCAAACTTTAGCAATTTAACAAATCGACAACGCCACCTTGGGACCGCTCACAGCAGATTGCATAGCATGATGAACCTTACCCTGTCTAGTGGCTGACTGCAAGGTGGCAGGTAATGCTGTCCCATGAAGGGCTTGGTCTATGCTTTGAGTGGCTGCTACCACAGGTAGTCTTGACAGTGCATCTGCATTCTTATTAGTGTGGCCAGGACGATACCAAACACTGTAATCAAAAGCAGACAGTTCAGCAACCCAGCGCTGTTCAGTAGCACCCAACTGTGTAGTATGAAGGTGGCTCAAAGGATTATTGTCAATCCAGACCACACATGTTTGGCCCCACAAATACTCCTTGAACTTTATCTTCATAGAGCTGTAGTTTTTCTCCGCAGGATGTAGGCTTTGACTGGCGTAGGCCACAGGCCTCACTTTCCCATCCTGTTCCTGCGACAGCACTGCACCCAGCCCACTGTGACTAGCATCAACATCAAGGATGAATGGTAGGGAGAAGTTAGCAAAAGCCAAGGTGGGAGTACTCACTAACTGTCCTTTCTGTTCTTGAAAACTTTTCTCGCAGTTCTCCGACCAGGCCCCCTCCAGTGATGCACCCCGGCCTTTTCGGGTCCTCATTTTCATGTTCAAGAAGCCAATTTGAAATGATTCGAGCTTTGGGACATGGTGCATTATCCTGCTGGAAGTAGCCATCAGAGGATGGGTACATGGTGGCCATAAAGGGATGGACATGGTCAGAAACAATGCTCAGGTAGACCGTGGCATTTAAACGATGCCCAACTGGCACTAAGGGGCCTAAAGTGTGCCAAGAAAACATCCCCCACACCATTACACCACCACCACCAGCCTGCATAGTGGTAACAAGGCATGATGGATCCATGTTCTCATTCTGTTTACGCCAAATTCTGACTCTACCATCTGAATGTCTCAACAGAAATCGAGACTCATCAGACCAGGCTACATTTTTCCAGTCTTCAACTGTCCAATTTTGGTGAGCTCTTGCAAATTGTAGCCTCTTTTCCTATTTGTAGTGGAGATGAGTGGTACCAGGTGGGGTCTTCTGCTGTTGTAGCCCATCCGCCTCAAGGTTGTGCGTGTTGTGGCTTCACAAATGCTTAGCTGCATACCTCGGTTGTAACGAGTGGTTATTTTAGTCAAAGTTGCTCTTCTATCAGCTTGAATCAGTCGGCCCATTCTCCTCTGACCTCTAGCATCAACAAGGCATTTTCGCCCACAGGATACTGCCGCATACTGGATGTTTTTCCCTTTTCACACCATTCTTTGTAAACCCTGGAAATGGTTGTGCGTGAAAATCCCAGTAACTGAGATGATTGTGAAATACTCAGACCGGCCCGTCTGGCACCAACAACCATGCCACGCTCAAAATTGCTTAAATCACCTTTCTTTCCCATTCTGACATTCAGTTTGGAGTTCAGGAGATTGTCTTGACCAGGACCACACCCCTAAATGCATTGAAGCAACTGCCATGTGATTGGTTGATTAGATAATTGTGTAACATGAAGGTTTGATATGTGGTTGTGGATCACTCTTTATGGGACTAAACAGCGAGATGGAGACGGATAACTTTCTCAGTAGCGTACTTGTACTGAACACACATCATAACATCAACACTTCCTCGTTCCTCCGTCTTCCACATGACTAAACTAACCAATCAGAAGCAAGACCTTAAACTGAGGTAAATGTGAGGAAATTAAAAAGGTAGATTCAACAGAATATTCTGACTGTTAAATATTTAAACATGTAAATATGTAACTAATAATTGTGTAACATAAATATGTAAATAATTAACTGACTAAACATTGTAAATACATTTCTAGTAAATAAACTCAAATATAAAATACATTAAATTCTGAGCCTTACAACTTTCCAAATATAAATTAACTCCACTTCTAAACCTTACAATTGCATTAATGAGTGTTCCTAATAATCCTTTAGGTGAGTGTACATACATATATATCTATATACATACATATATACATACTGCCCTTCTAGATTCTTTCAGGAAGAAGGGTTCAAGTCCGTAGGTTGGATAAAAGAACGTTTATTACAATAGAATATATATTCCAGAGACAAGGTTACAGAAAATATGCATCCATAGGTCTCCCTAAGTTTGTCTGACCCTTTTCCCTTTCTGCTTGATCTTATGTGCCCAGGGGGGTTCAGTTGCTACCACGTGACATGTGTGTGTGCTGTGTTTTGACTCCAGAAGGTTAGTGTCTAGCAGAACTCGGCCTGCACAATAGATAACAGGTCTCAATCTGCTACTGGAGAGGACCTTCACCCAAACACAGGACGTGTCTCCAACCACCCTTGGCCCTGCTTTTCAGAATTAAACTCACTCGGCAGAGCTATGGTTGGACACATTGTACCAAAACAACTTATAAGGTCACAGTAAACTTTATGAACTACTGTAGATGCTTCTTATTTAGAAATGAACCTACTAATCACACTCAAACCAAGCAGACTATGTGTAATGCTTTTGCTCTTTAGCTCAAAATATAATGAATTTAACCCATATGAATATAATGCACTACGTGTGTTTATGAGCACACATGATATGAATACATTTTATTCCAACAATACATACATATATATAATGCATACATACATACATACATACAGTGCATACATATACAGTATATGTATATATACTCCCTCTCAAGCCACCTCAAAATATTCCTTCATGTGTTCACATGAACTGTGTGTTGTCTTGTGCATCATGTGTTATGTTGTGTACTGTATACCATGTTGTTGTCTGCATAAATCCTTTTCAGAGAACACGTGTGGCGGCGCTTTAAATAGCAGCGGCCCGGAGGCTTTCTCCAAACGGAATTTCGTTGCCTTGTACCTGTACATGTGTAATGACAATAAAGTTAATCTATCAATACATAATTGTGCTGAGGCTTTTCTATATAGGGCAGTGAGGGATCCCAGGCAAAAACACCCGTGAACACAAAAAAACACACAACAGTGAACATTTTGACAACTTTGCACACAGGAAATCAGACAACACCACCACCTTTGCAACTAAAATGGGACACACACAATTAGCAGGGTTTTCTCCACTAAAGAACAGCAAAATCAATATAATGAAAAGAACAACCTGAAATAAACTTAACACAATATAGATGATATAAATTATATAAACTGCCAAAACCACTAGTGGTTCCAAGAGGCAGTGCAAAACTAAACTTACAAATTCAAAAGAAAACTCATCTCTGACCCCCCTAGTGTTTTACACTAGGCTAAGACAATAGAATGTTGATTAACTACATTTTTGTTAGAATTTCTAATTTACATGATAGAACCTTTTGATCTGTGCAGAGTTTAGAGCCTTGTCTTTCCTCATTGGACAGCGAAGATGTGCTCAACATGTTACCGTGCCAACGGCGGACCAATGAGGATGTGTTTGAATACCAGGAACCGCCCCTAGAGCTAGGAAATAAATGTTTGTCATTTAGAAAAATTCAAGTCTGGTCGTGTGTGACTCCATCAGGGAGAAGCATGGATCAAGTACGCTGCTGGCAGTGTTATTATGTTTTGTGTCTTATTGTCTTTGTCATATCATCTTCAACATGCTGTTTTATTAAACATTTTTGTTATTTCTCCATTGGAACTCTAGCCTCTCTTCAACCTCATCAAATCAAAGAACACAAGTTAGTTAATTTTTTCTAACATTACTTCCTGTTGTGAAGAAAAACGCCTCTTTATTATGTTAAATGCCAGACTTGACCTGATCAACAACTTTTAGAAGGTTGGGTTGATGTTAAGCAGTGGAATGCTAATTAAGGCTAGATTGGTTCTGTATCCTCTCCGGGGACCATCACCTTATTGTGGTGGAGAGGTTTGTGTGTCCCTATGAACCTGAGGGCTGTGTTGTCTGGAGCTTTGTGCTCCTGGTAGGGTCTCCCATGGCAAAGTGGTCTCAGGGGAGGGGCCAGACAAAGAATGGTTAAAAAATCCAATGATAAAACGAGGAAGAGATCGAGAGAGACCCTGACCGGAGGAAGCCCGGGGCCCCCGTCTGGAGCCAGGCCCAGACGGCGGGCTCGTCAGCGAGCGCCTGGTGGCCGGGTTTGCCACGGAGCCCAGTCGGGCACAGCCCCAAAAAGCTACGTGGCACCTCTCTCTCCATCCCAGGGGCCCACCACCTGTGAGAGGAACCAGTGGGGTCGGATGCGCTGTCATATGGGTGGCAGCGAAGGTCAGGGGCTTCGACAGATCAGACCCGGGCGACAGAGGCTGGCTCTGGGGACATGGAATGTCACCTCTCTGTGGGGGAAGGAGCGGGAGGTGGAGCGCTACAAGTTAGATCTGGTGGGGCTTACCTCTACGCACAGTCTCGGTTCTGGAACCATAATCCTGGATAGGGGTTGGACTCTGTCCTACTCCCGGAGTTGCCCAGGCACCGGGCGGGTGTGGGGATACTCACAAGTCCCCGGCTGAGCGCCGCTGCGTTGGAGTTTACCCCGGTGGATGAGAGGGTCGCCTCCCTACGCCTGCGGGTGATAGGAGGGAAAACTCTGGCTGTTGTTTGTGCATATGCACCAAACAAGAGTTCGGAGTATTTGGCCTTCTTAGAGACCCTGAATGGAGTCCTGTATGGGGCTCCAGTAGGGGACCCCATAGTTCTGCTGGGGGACTTTAACGCACACGTGGGTGATGATGGAGATACTTGGAGAGGCGTGATTGGGAGAAACGGCCTCCCTGATCTAAACCAGAGTGGTTGTCTGTTGTTGGACTTCTGTGCTAGTCATGGATTGTTTATAACAAACACCATGTTCGAACATAGGGATGCTCATAAGTGTACGTGGTACCAGAGCACCCTAGGCCAAAGGTCAATGATCAATTTTATAATTGTTTCATCTGTTCTGAGGCCGTATGTTTTGTACACTCGGGTGAAGAGAGGGGCAGAGCTGTCAACTCATCACCATCTGGTGGTGAGTTGGGTCAGGGGATGGGGGAGGACTCTGAACAGACCTGGTAAGCTCAAACGGGTAGTGCGGGTAAATTGGGAACGTCTGGAGGAGGCCCCTGTCCAACGGACTTTCAATTCACACCTCCGGCGGAGCTTTTCGGGCATCCCTGTGGAGGCTGGGGGCATTGAACCTGAGAGGACAATGTTCAAAGTTTCCATTGCTGAAGATGCGGCGGCAAGCTGTGGTTTTAGGGTCTTAGGTGCCTCAAGGGGCAGTAACCCACGAACACCCTGGTGGACACCGGTGGTCAGGGAAGCCGTCCGACTGAAGGAGTCTTTCCGGGATATGTTATCCCGCAGGACTCCGGAGGCAGTTGCAAGGTACCGACGGGCCTGAAAAGCTGGAGGATGATGGGGGATTGTCGTCAATTTCCCTGGTGGAAGTCGCTGAGGCAACTCCAACTCCACTGCGGCAAAGCCCCAGGGATTAATGAGATCCATCCAGAAATGCTGAAATCTGGAAGTCTGGGACAGTGCCTAAGGAGTGGCAGACCGGGGTGGTGGTTCCCCTCTTCAAAAAGGGGGACCAGAGGGTGTGTACCAATTACAGGGGTATCACACTTCTCAGCCTCCATGGTAAAGTCTACTCCAAGGCTGGAAAGGAGTGTTCGGCCAATAGTCGAACCTCGGATTGAAGAGGAACAATGTGGATTCCGTCCTGGCTGTGGAACAACGGATCAGATCTTCACTCTCGCAAGGGAAGGGTTGCAGTTTGGTGGGCTCGGGATCTCATCGCTGCTTTTTGCAGATGATGTGGTCCTGATGGCGTCATCGGTCTGTGACCTTCAGCACTCACTAGATCGGTTCGCAGCCGAGTGTGAAGCGGCTGGGATGAGGATCAGCACCTCTAAATCTGAGGCCATGGTTCTCAGCAGGAAACCGATGGAGTGCTTTCTTCAGGTAGGGAGTGAGTCCTTACCCCACGAGAAGGAGTTAAGTACCTCGGGGGGCGGCTGTGGCTCAGCGGTAGCGCGGTTGCCTGCCAATTGGAAGGTTGGTGGTTCAATCCCTGGCCCTGTAGTCCCATGTCGAAGTGTCCTTGGGCAAGACACTGGCTGGGTCATGACCGAAAGAACGAGATCCAGAGTACAAGCGGCCGAAATGGGTTTCCTCAGGAGGGTGGCTGGCATCTCCCTTAGAAATAGGGTGGGAAGCTCAGTCATCCGAGAGGAGCTCGGAGTAGAGCTGCTGCTCCTTCGCGTCGAAAGGAGCCAGTTGAGGTGGTTGAGGTGTTCCTCAACCACCTGGGAGGAGGCCTCGGGGAAGACCCAGGACTAGGTGGAGAGATTATATCTCCAACCTGGCCTGGGAAGGCCTCGGGATCTCCCAGTCGGAGCTGGTTGATGTGGCTCGGGAAAGGGAAGTCTGGGGTCCCCTACTGGAGTTGCTGCCCCCGCGACCCGATACCGGATAAGCGGATGAAGATGGATGGATGGTTCTGTATCAATCTGGGCTGCAGAACCAATGTTCTGTAAACAATGTATTTCTGTTTTATGTTTTAGCTTTTTAAAACTCAACAGGATCCAACACATTCTCACTCTTCCATCAAGTAAAATACGGATGTTTGTCATGTGCCTTTTGGCGTTTGGTATTCACGCTAAAAGTCTTCTATAGTGTTGAGACTCTTTGGCGTATGTTATGCCAGCTAAAAGTCTTCTTTATCGTAGCCACTTTTGACGTTCTGGGTTGGGAAGTACTGACTGACATGCGGCACAAAAACGGGACAGTTGGGTTTAGGAAAAGATTGTGGGTAGGGTTAGGGCTGCACGATTATGGCCATAATGATAATCACAATTATTATCTCTCTCGCATTCCCTGTCTAAGTGGCTCCCAAAAGTGGCAGATGTGGGTAAAAAGTGGGCAGAATCATGATCATACCCATATGGGATTGTCCGTGGGTTCCAAGTTGGCCCCAAGCCAATTGCCCATGTGGGTTTTAGGCCGGATTACACCAGGTTTTAGATGGGCCCCAGCTGGGAAAAACAGACAAGACCCATCTTGGTCCCAGCTTTAAGTCCTATGTGGGACCTACATAAGGACAGTATGGGCTGAAATATGGGTTGCAAGTGGGATTGTCCGCAGGTTCCATGTTGGCCCCAAGCCAATTGCCCATGTGGGTTTAAAGCAGGATTACACCAAGTTTTAGATGGGCCCCAGCTGGGCAAAACAGACAAGACCCATCTTGGTCCCAGCTTTAAGTCCTATGTTGGGCCTACATGGGGACAGTATGGGCTGAAATATGGGTTGCAAGTGGGATTGTCCGCAGTTTCCATGTTGGCCCCAAGCCAATTGCCCATGTGGGTCTAAAGCAGGATTACGCCAGGTTTTGGAATGGCCCCAGATGGGCGACACAGACAAGACCCATCTTGGTCCCAGCTTTAAATCTTATTTGGGGCCTACATGGGGAAAGTATGAGCTGAAATATGGGTTGCAAGTGGGATTGTCCATGGGTTCCATGTAGGGGTGGGAATCACCAGAGGCACCACGATATGATATTATCACAATACGATATTATTGCGATTTTAAACATATTGCGATATTCTGCGATATATTGCACTTTATTACTTTTTCCAACGTCATTATTTTGTCCCCAAAGGAAAACGTTGTCAACATCTGTTTGTTCATCTCACATGGATTTTATTGCTGTAAAATGTGACTGTCAAGCTGACTAACTAACCAACACTTTCATGAATGTGTTATAAATGTTGTATACACCTGGTAAACTGAACTGTTTGTATTTATGTAAGGTGGACTAGACTGTAATACCAACAGGTATGCACTGCTGTGCTACTACAGTTATATTTTTACAATGCAACTTCAGCCCTTCAGCCCCTAGGGAATTATAAAAGCAATAACTGTTAAATTTAAAATAAAACATGTAGCCTTACATTAAAATTAAATGTTAAAATTAAATAAAATGCAACCTGTACTCTTTAAATAAACTAAATGTGCTACTGTTTGCTGCCAACATTGGTACTAACAAAAATTCAAAAACATTTGGACAGTGAAGGAATGTCAGCATTCTTGCTCAGAAAGAGGAGCTGCAACATGCTCTGAGTTCAGAGTGCTCCTTTGTGCTGTGACAATGTCTCCAGCCGTCGAGAAGACTCTTTCAGCTGAGACACTAGTACCTGGGATACAAAGGTATCTTTTCACACCACACACAGAGAGAAGGAGAGAATAAATATGTACTATATCTTTAATTAAATATGCAGAAAAAGTTGTTTCTCTTTGGTAATTTAAAGTTAAATGTCTTTATTTCTATTTTTTTAATCTTTACTAAAATTACTAACATATTAGTAGAGTGTGACATGTGGGTTAAAAAGTATTCTGTTTCTTATTAAAATGTTTGATTACCTGAAGGATTACTGCCTCGGCAACCACTCTGGCAAAGGTTTCCTGTCTCTCCTCTGGGGACAGGAATGGCAGGGTTTTAAACTGGGGGTCCAGGGACAATGCTGTGTAGAGGGTGTTATTCTCTGCTGCACTGGCATATCTCTTTTTAAGATCTTGACTGATGCATTGTTTGACGCTTCTGATCAGCCAATCTCCAATGTTGTCCTGTGTGTCATGCGACAACTGTGCGAGCAGCGGTGCTACGAGTGAGAGAGTAGGATTCTTTTCCTCAGACATCACAGTGGTCGCCACTTGCATCGATTCCAATGCCCGCACAATTTCTTCAGCGTTCACAATATCAGACTCATTTAATGTGAAGACATCTGTGCTACTGTGATAGTAAAATCATCACTGTTTGGTGTTGCTCTGATCAATTCCCAAATAAGGAATGTGTGTGTGCTAATCTGAAGGTGTTTACATAACTAAAGTGCTTTTCTGGGTCACTTTGACCCAAGTGCAGTTTCGGGTCACTTATATAACGAGAGATGAAACACTTGTGTAATCCAACCAAATACTGTTTTACTTTTGATTGAAAACTTGCCGCCGCCAATGCTCTAGTATGAGAGGGGTAGGTGCCTGTGGGCCTGACTTGGCCCGTCGGGCTCACACGTGGTCTGCCGTTGGTAAAACTATAAAGAGCAGGGGGTCTTTGCGCTCTGGTAGAGTCTACTGTGGGTCGCGTACGAGACGCCCAGCTGGTTGCACAGGGGATCTACCGGGGTGTTGGCTCTCCACCCATTGGCGACAGTAAGCTTCGTTTTCTGTTTGATTATGTGTAACCAAGTGTGAGGGATTGTGGGTTGAGATTGGCAATAAACGGCATATATTGTATCAGTCTAACCTGAGTCCAGTGTGATCATTTCCTGGGGTGCCGACCAACCCCGATCCTCCTAAATTTATTTCAATACAATTTTGGCGTTGTCGGCAGGATACAGAGGGTTGACTACACACAGGAAATGGCTTTTTTTGAGAAGAAAAAAGAAAAGTGAAGAGTCACCTAGAGAGGGTGAGAAGGATGAGTATCCAGGACTGCCCCCAGTGTGGCGGGGGCAGATGTGGGGACCAGTGAGTCCAATGTTGTATAAGTTGATTGGACCGCCGAGTCCTTTAGTGGGCGCAGTACCAAAAGCACCGCTGAAAGGGACAGGCGAGATTGCATGGGTTTTAGCTGCCGCTTGGCAGGAACAAATCGGAGCGCTAGATCGATCAACGACGCTAGAATGTAAACAGCGACAGCAAATAGAGAAATTAGAAAAAGAAAATGACAGGCTATGGAAAATAGTAGAACGCTTAACTGTTCATGTGGCTGCTGTAAAACGCAGACAAACACAAAAAACACCGCGGAAAGCAGAACCAAAAATGGTGCGGGCGTTTATCGCGGGCATAGATGATGGATGGGACCCCGCGTCATGGGACGGGGGATAGCCTACAGGGAGAGTTGTGTGCTGCAGGAATGTGGAGGAAGCAGGCAGCCAAAAGAGAGACAGAGACAGATAAGGGAAACTACAGAGACAATTTTTTCCCTTGTTCTCTGTTTGCGCCTTTTTATTTGGAATATAACGAAAACCAAGCATAAATCACATCTGAAAATGGGGGATTCACTAAAAATTGGATTGAACATTGGGTTGGATTGATTGAAAAATTGGATGGGAACAGTCAGAACAGGAAACAACGGAGCCTGGCTGGGGCGCCCTTAAATAAAGGTGAGCAGAACCTGTTGTGAATCGAATCTGTTTCCATGGTCTGACTGATAAAAATTGAAGTGATCTAGTGGGGTTATTAATGCTACGTGTTGTTGAAAAGTAAAGAGTAGCCAAACAGTGGGTTTGGTGAGAAGTAGTGTGTATTTTGTCTGAGAGACAGACTACACACATGGAGGAGGTAATGTGTTAAAATTTCTGAACGCAGAACCTCTTGAAACATGAGTAGTGTTAAAATTTCTTAGCAAATTCTATGAGGAGTAATGCATGTATACATGATTACAATCACAATTATATGAGGGTGTCTGCCGAATTACATACATTGATTACTGAGTTGGGACCAGATCCCTATAGATTACAGATGGACTTATTGGTAAAAGAGAAGAAAAAAAAACAATGAGTCAGAGAGCTAGAGAAAGAAAAAAGGAAAAAGTAATGGAAGAATATAGAACAGTTGGTTGGTACCAATTCCAAAATTGTTAGATTTAAGAAAAATGAGTAAAAAAGGGTACGTGCATGTACGTGTGTATGTGTATGTATATATATATATATATATATGGAGATTTGTGTATGCATATATATACACATATTTGAAATTGCTCAAGAAGAATGAGCCAGAGTACATGGATTGCCACTGTTATGGGAAGACTAAGTTTATTTTTTGGTTTTTAATTTTTAATGGGAATATTTCCAGTATGTTTTTTTTTAACAAGTCAAAAAGTTTGGGGTGCTTAGTCATGGAGGGAGCATGAGCAACATGGTCACAAATACAGACAAACAACTGAACATTCAGAGGAAACCTGAGGTTGTATATGTGTAGATATGAATTTGTTTTTTGATTAAGGTACAATTACGTTAACAGCCGCTAGGTTTGTAAAAACATTGTTGAAATAGTTTAAAATGCCGGACTGCAGTGGGAACATGTGGAGAGGTCCGTGTCAGTCTGTGCTTATGATTCAAATCTCAAGCTAGCTAGCCTTGGTCAACAAGATTCCAAGAGTTATAGGAGGCAGTTTGCTAGGCATGTAATATAATATTGACTGACACACAACAGGTCACAGCATACATCAGTTCAAAAGGTATTTGCTCTGGTCGATACGGGGGCAGAGGCCTCCATAGTACATGGTAATCCTGAAAAATTAAAAGGTAAAGATGTCCCCTTAACTGGATTGGGAGGGGGAGTGACTCATGGAAAATCAGTTATGCTTCCCTTAAAAATTGGAACAACGCCCATACGAAAATACAATGTTGTGGTGACTCATATTAGGGAGTGGATAATTGGCATGGATATCCTAGCAGGAATGACGCTACACTTAACTAGTGGGCAATTCACATTTGGAGTAAAACGAATTAGAGCTATTTTGGTTGGAAAAGTGAAAATGAAGCCGTTTCCCCTGCCAGTACCAACTAAAGTTGTGAGTATGAAGCAATACAGGGTCCCAGGGGGACAAGAGGAAATAACTGCTACTATAAAGGAGTACTTAGAGGCAGGAGATAAGTAAACCAGCAGGGGAGAGCAAGGTTTCGGGTCGACAGACAAAACAATACCGGGGGGCAAAAGTATGGGTGAAACAGGCAAATGGTCCCCCAAGGCCTGCTGAGATAATAGCACAAGGAAATGATTCAACTGTAAGTGTGTTATATACAGGAGAAGAAAAATGGGTGAATGTTCCTGTTACTCATTGTTATAACAGGGAAAACTAATCAGTGTCATTCTATATCAGTTGTTAATGCTGTGTGCAGAATCATGTCTGGAGTACAGATCCTAGAGTGGTTGGTTGGACGACGACCCCTAGAGGCTGAAGAGGGTGGTGCCAGACGACACCATGGGCCACCGCAATGGGAGATCCGGACTTGGAGGTGCCGTCTGTTCGGTCATCATGTGCCTTGTCCTCTATGTCATAACGATTGGTTGTTATGGTGTGATGGAGGGACAGGGGCTGGGAAAAACGACGGGACCCATTAGAATAGCCTGGAAGAATGACACGCGAAACAGAACTCAGGATGATTACACGTGTCCAGCTAATCATCGTTGCTCTGTGGTAAACATAACTGTAAATGGTGAAATGTGGAAATGTCCGAACTGTCATAAAGGTCTCACTGTTCCTGTATTACTAACTGGAAGTAATATTACCATCTTATCAAACGTGAGTATGTGCTTGTGGAGAAATAGGACATGTGATTCAGCTTATAACGGCACACAATGGACATTGGATACCCACAATATGACATCGCATGAGCTATGGATATCTAATTCCACTACAATAAATGGACGAAAACAGTTTGGATATGTGATGTGGGTTCTGCCCAATACTGTTAAAACAGAATCTACTAATGTTGTACCTATAGTAGACACTTGTCAACCAATGGCAATAGCTTTGAGAAAACGAACTGTGTACTTTCAGGTGAAGTTTCCACCCCTACCATCATGCAGCAGACGACGGAGAGCGTGGTATGACACTGTGTTAGGGGACCGGGAACGTTGTTTGGAATAGCTAACACTGCTGATAATGAGGCAACACGTTCTATGTTAGCTAACACAGGTCAAGCGTCATCAAATGGGTTGTTACAACTAGGACATTGGTTACCAACATCTATAGTAGGTCAAAAGGAAAACAGTGATTTGTGGGCGCAAGCTTTACGTTGGCAAATTGATGTAACTAACGCTACTGGAGAGGTATTAGAGAATGTGACTAAAACTCTAAATTGGACAGTTTGTAATATGCAAATGATTCACGCTAAATTACAACAAGAGCGATTCGAGCGAATCTTGACAAGTGAAAATCCCTCTGAGTGGCGGCGAATCTGGAATATGACAAATGATAAATGGATAAAGCTTGCTGGTCACAAAACACAATGTAATAGGACTATGTGTAAAGGCTCATGGACAGAATTTATTGTAAACTCGTCTATGGTAGTGTGTTTATATCAGGTTCTACCTGTCATCACTACTCAGGGGTTTTGGTATTTACATATGGATGGAGAGTGGTTAGATCCACGGAAATACAAAGGTTAGTGAGGTCACATAGGTCAAACATCACAAGTCTGATGATATCCACATTGATTGCAAAGGATGAAGTTGTGCACACAGCACAAATTGTTAGACAGAATTCAGCCCATCATTGGTGGGATATATTTTCAGGAATGTCTGTAACCGCTAAATCAACATTAGTGCCGCCTTTATTACTGCTTATAATAGCCATATGTGTTTTGACTCTATGTAATTTTGCCACATGTTATTATGTACGATGCACTCGCAAGGAGGTGGAATGGGTAATCTTTCAACGTATGAGATGAGGGATGGTTGAAGTATTATCCTGGAGCTTTTGGACTATATCAGCTTTTGGCAGCCTATAATGGTGCAACAATTCAGGCATACAGATTTAACTTTGCAAGAATTATGGGAATTGGTAATTCATGATGTGCTTAATAATCCTCCTTTTCCAGATTGGTTTGGAAGGTTAACATGGGAAAATTTTGTGAATTGATGAAGAGCATCAAGAGTGGAATGTGATAGTAAAATCATCACTGTTTGGTGTTGCTCTGATCAATTCCCAAATAAGGAATGTGTGTGTGCTAATCTGAAGGTGTTTATATAACTAAAGTGCTTTTCTGGGTCACTTTGACCCAAGTGCAGTTTCGGGTCACTTATATAACGAGAGATGAAACACTTGTGTAATCCAACCAAATACTGTTTTACTTTTGATTGAAAACTTGCCGCCGCCAATGCTCTAGTATGAGAGGGGTAGGTGCCTGTGGGCCTGACTTGGCCCGTCGGGCTCACATGCGGTCTGCCGTTGGTAAAACTATAAAGAGCAGGGGGTCTTTGCGCTCTGGTAGAGTCTACTGTGGTTGCTGGTTGCACAGGGGATCTACCGGGGTGTTGGCTCTCCACCCATTGGCGACGGTAAGCTTCGTTTTCTGTTTGATTATGTGTAACCAAGTGTGAGGGATTGTGGGTTGAGATTGGCAATAAACGCCATATATTGTATCAGTCTAACCTGAGTCCAGTGTGATCATTTCCTGGGGTGCCGACCAACCCCCGATCCTCCTAAATTTATTTCAATACAGCTACTCTTTCTTACTTCGGGAGACAACAACGCTGCACAAACGGCCGGCTGCTGTTCAAGAAACCGCAGTAGCATTTCATAAGCACTGTTCCATCTCGTGCTGACATCAGTCTTCAGTTTATGGGTCGGGAGCTGTAACATTATCTGTTTTTTTCTCCAATGTGTGGTGTGCCACCGTGCTTCTGTTGAAAAAGCTGGTTATTTGCCGTACTCTCCCCATGAGCCTGGCCACTGTTTGCAGATTTAAGGCCCGCTGCGACACCAGATTCAGCATGTGCGCAAAACACTTGATGTGGAGGTGTCCCGCTAACTGAATGGCAACGGCCTTATTAGAAGCGTTGTTGGTGACAACCACCAGGTTTTTGTCTGCAATCCCCCATTCTCGTACTGCATTTAGCAGAAGGTGAGCTATGTTCGCCCCGGTGTGACTTTTGTTTACTGCTCTAGTTTGGAGAACGTGAGACAGCAGTTGCCAGTCTTCTGTGAGATAATGAGCTGTAACAGTCACGTAGGAATCCACTGCCCGTGACGTCCATGCATCACAAGTCAGTGCAACACGTTCTGCTGTTTTTAAACTTTCCTGAACTTTAAGTTTAACTTCTCTGTAGAGCTTGGGTACGGCTCTATCCGTAAAAAAGCGGCGCAACGGAGTTATGTACCTATGTTCCAGTGTTTTTAGCAAGTGACAAAATCCCTCATTTTCCACAACATTGTATGGACGCAGGTCTTTGCACATGAAGTAGGCAATGGCTTGAGTTATTTTCTTCGCTCGCTCTGAATTGGGAGGTAGCTTTGTCAAGCTAAGTGTGTCCAGTGGCTGGTTTTTCGGCAGAGCTGGTTTAGCATTAGCTTTACCGTCCTCAGCTAACGCTAACTCTGGATGAGATGAGCCCTCATGTTGGTGGTATTCCCCGAGTATTTTATTTTGCATACGACACTCCTTGCAAACCGCATGTCTCATATCCATCTCAGTTGTCCCTTCCTTGTTAAAAAATCCGAAAAAGTTCTTCTTCTTCTTCTTCTTCTTCTTCTTCTTCTTCTTCCCTATGTCAAAATATTGTTTGGTTGTTTGGTTTGTGTTTTGCGTCTTTGTGTTTCTTCAGTCTTGTCGCCCATGAGGGTCCCTCGGTACGGGGAAAGAATACGCGCCTCTGGGTTTTCATTGACCCCGAGACCCTAACCTTATGAGCCTTGGGGTCCCCGAAGCCCCACGTGGGACAGATCACGAGCCTCGGGGTCTCGAGGACCCGGTGAGGAGAAAGAATACGGGCCTCGGGGTCCCCGAGACCCCATGTGGGACAGATCACGAGCCTCAGGGTCTCCGGGTCCCCGCCTAGTGATATAATACGAGCCTCGGGGTCTCCGGGACCCCCGCCTAGTGAAATAATGAGCCTCGGGGTCTCCGGGACCCCCGCCTAGTGAAATAATGAGCCTCGGGGTCTCCGGGACCCCCGCCTAGTGAAATAATACGAGCCTCGAGGTCTCCGGGACCCCCGCCTAGTGAAATAATACGAGCCTCGGGGTCTAGTGAAATAATACTGGCCTCGGGGTCTCCGGGACCCCACCTAGTGAAGTAATACGAGCCTCTGGGCCTTGGGGCCTCGGGGTCTCGGGGACCCCCGGTGGGGGAGAAGTAATACGAGCCTCGGGGTCCCCTAGACCCAACCTAGTGGAGAGATACGAGCCTAGGGGGGGTCACGGGGACCCCGCGTAGTGAAGGAATTTGAGCCAAACCAGCAAACAACAGCGGACGGGTCACTGTGACCCCCGAGGACAACACAAGGGTTAGGATGTTAAATAATGGCACTCTCATAAATAAGAGCTAGGATGAACACTGATAGGCCTAGATATACTATTACAGAATAATGCTTCTGGATTTGAACTAAACTGAATGATTAATTTTAACAAAGGGCCAGCATGGCTGTTAAATGTCAGTCTAGTTAAATTGTCAGAACTATCCATTAACCAGGCCCTCCAGGATTTCGCAGCCTTTTTTGAGATTGTTGCGGCCTAAAATGCCTGATGTTGCGAGAGCTTTTGTAAAACATTGCGATAAAAGTTGCAATGTTTTTGTATGTTTGTTACAATGAAGTTGCATGAGACAAAAATGTAGTGATTCTTTTTGTATTTAAAATAAAACCTGTTTTGAGAAGAATAAAATTACCATAGGGAGACGCCCTAGAGATAGGGTGAGAAGCTCAGTCATCCGAGAGGAGCTCGGAGTAGAGCCGCTGCTCCTTCGCGTCGAAAGGAGCCCGTTGAGGTGGTTCGGGCATCTGGTAAGGATGCCTCCTGGGCGCCTCCCTAGGGAGGTGTTCCAGGCACGTCCACCTGGGAGGAGGCCTCGGGGAAGACCCAGGACTAGGTGGAGAGATTATATTTCCAACCTGGCCTGGGAACGCCTCGGGATCTCCCAGTCGGAGCTGGTTGATGTGGCTCGGGAAAGGGAAGTCTGGGGTCCCCTACTGGAGCTGCTGCCCCCGCGACCCGATACCGCATAAGCATGAGGCCGTTACCTAATCTACAAGAGCTGTGGAAGGAAATGAGTTCACAATCAAATTATTACTTGGTTATTGATCATTTCCTTCCACAGCTCTTGTAGATTAGGTAACGGCCTCATGCTGCTGACGTAGTTTTATTATTATTTATTTCAACCGCATCCTCATGATTAAGTCTACTCTGTGATGTTTATTAGGAGCCAACAGAATAAACACGCACACACAACACACCCACACACAGACACGTATATATCTTAGTTCTTTATTTAGATTTATGATTAGACACTAGTAATTCAAAATGCAATACAGCCTATATCTCATGTCTGTATATATATATATATATATATATATATATATATATATATATATATATATATGAAAAAACACTTGCTGTGGAAGGAAATTATCAATAACCAAGTAATAATTTGATTGTGAACTCATTGTAAATTGTCCCCATAAACAAATTCATATATATTTGAACATTTCAAAATTCACCTGTCACAACAACCAAACCATTGCAGGTGACTTATTTTATCTTCATACTTTATGTATAGACCAAAAAAAAATCACTTTGACATCTGGTCTTAGGCACAAGGGGTCACATATTTTGACAGTTGTTGTCAGAATATGTGACCCTTTGTGCCTAAGACCAGATGTTGACCAGAGTGATTATTGTTTCTTGTCTATACACATGAAAATAAAACAAGTCACCTGAAATGGTTTGGCTGTTGTTACAGGTGATTTCTGCCAGGTTACAGTAGGGTCACATATTCTGACAACAGCTGTCAGAATATGTGACCCCTTGTGCCAGTGGCAACAGCGCCCCCTACAGTCACAAAATACGATGG
Organism: Etheostoma perlongum; assembly: GCA_026937815.1. Lineage (NCBI taxonomy): Eukaryota > Metazoa > Chordata > Actinopteri > Perciformes > Percidae > Etheostoma > Etheostoma perlongum. The sequence goes on along the minus strand of CM049384.1, from coordinate 23,816,097 downwards.
TCACAGAATTTGGTGTTACACCGGGACCGAGTTTCTCCATTTTTAGGAGAAAACGTCTTTCAGTGATAAATTGCAAGCATTAAATCTTCATAAACACGCACATGCAGCACATCATTAGAAAGCTTAAAGTCTCACGATTCCATCAAGCCCACACACAAAGCACAAGGTGACTCACAGCGGTTATAATCATCGTATGAAATAAAGGAACACAGAAAGATTCTGCGCCGTTTCTGTCTAAAGTCGCGTTGCGTCCCTACCCGTTTTCCTCGTCTTTCTTCACTTCGCCAACAGTTCAAAGAATAAGTGCATCCAATCCTTTTAATCCAAAACCAGCTGGTCCCCTCACAATCTTGTAGATTCTGATTAGATTATGAGTTTCCTCATAAACAAAGCTGAACAGTCTTTTGGATTTTGATCGCTGCTGGCGTCTCCCCTCAAGCTGCCACTTTGTATTTCTATATTTAGCCGTATAGCCTGAACATTAAGGAATTGAGTGACAGTTTTTTTCAGCCAATCCGTCGACGGTAATTTGAGTTATCACAAAATGGAGCAAATGAACTCGCACGATTTACAGAGGGAGGGACTTGGGAAAGACAGACAGTAGTCCCTACCAGTTAGAAGTAATGTTATGAAACCAGCCTCCCTGTGTAGCCAATAAGAAGACGAGTTGATTGATACCAAACTTGACCAGAAAATGTTAACCCTGTGATGGCTCCAGCTGTGTCAAAGCAAAAAATATGGCCTTCTCATGGCATTTCACCATTTCATCAAATTATAATAACTTATTTCTATAAATTTATGCATGTAGTTATTTCAGGTATATGTGAGAGTGATGTAGATGTGTTTTTTAATTTGAGAAGTTTTGTATTTAGCACTTTTTGGGCTTTTTTCTGAAAGGAAATAAGAAAAACGCACAGACATATCTGTAGAAATAAATTCATATAAAATCCATTTTATAAGTCATTTTTTTCTGGATTTTTTCTGTTTTAAGTTGAGACTTGTGGCTAGGGTTCTATTTTTGTATGTAGCCCATGTAATATGCTTACAGTAGTGTTTTTTAATCATTTTACAGTTGATTTACTTGGACGGAAATAGAAATTCTCTATTCTAACCTCTTTATATCTGTGTCAGTAAGGCCTAGTGTCACACTGACACTAGAAACAAAAAGTTGAGAGTGTTAACTTCCCAATGACCTCAGGGTCATCCCAGAGGGCCAAAGTATGTGGAAACTGCATCACTTTTTTTGGGGTAAAAATTTAGGCGAGAAAAGCATGTATTTTCAAGTGGTTTATATGAGGTTAAAGCCCATGCCCACTTGGTACCCATGGAGCCCATTTGTAACCCATATGGGGCCCATATGTACATGTTGGATGGGAAGATTATGAGTGCCCACCGAATCTACAGCGATAGTCCAAAGAAGAGCAACACTACTAATCACACTTTTCTCGTACTCTACTACACAATTGGGCAGGCAATCCTACAGGCTGCTTGGAAAACTCCGCCCATGGTCGAGAGAGCAGAAAGTTTTGCTTTTCCCCAAACTACAGCAAATTCACGGTCAAGCAGTGCCAAGCCTTCTATAAAACCATGGATTCAGCAGGAGTTAAGGGTCTGGATTTCTTCCTGCTTTACCCTGCAACACTGAAGATCAAGGATTGGTCCCAGTACCTATATCCCCTTTTGGCCGCGGAGACGACCGGTGTCCTGCCAATGTACTTATCCCCGCCAGGATTTGTATTCCCTGGCCGCGGGAGCGTGCATGCGCACAGAGCGGAGTTTCTGCTGCCCTTCGAATTGTTTAACTCCTGCACTTGGAATTTACCTCTTAAATGGAACAAATAGCGACGTGGAAGACTCAACAGGGTTTTCCATAGTAACATGGGTCTCAGTTATCTACATAAAAATGACCTATAGGCCTATGTATCCTCCCTGTCCTCTAACATGAGTTCTGTTTTAATTTAATTTAGTTTAATATGGCTTTTCAATGAATAATGTACTCAAAATATCTTATATTCTTTGTATCCCATCCTCTAACATGAAAAGGGTAAGGGTCTGTCCTGTCATCAACTTATTTTGTGTGTTTACCAGTTCACAAAAATCAACCTGAAATAATTTGGAGAGGTCTGCTGTTTTCTAGCAAAAGTTACATAGGGGAAAAATATCAGGCTGTTTTTCACCTGATATTTTGTGTATCCCATCCCCTAACATGCAAAGGTTCTTATAATGGCTAAGCCAAACAACTTAAAGCCACCGAGGTGCTGATATACAAACTTGAAACAAACACGGTGCTTGTTGCTTTTTAATGGACATTTATTGGTTACAATGTTCTTTTGAATTAAGCGCCAACAGACATTTATACATCCACATGAGCGTTGAGGAGTGTAGCAATTTAATGCGATCAAAAACTAATAGTTCTGCTCCGTTTAACAGCACCAAATACCTGCTGAAAGGTTCCTACCTAAAAAGACATCACTCAAAAGCACACTAGTGACACCAGTGGACAATTTGGGTCCTACATCCAATAAAAAATGAATCATCATTTGTGTTATTTCTGTGTTTTTCATCACCATATCGACTGAAGTTGATCCTTTAATTTGTTTAGGCTATTATCATTATCATAATTAGAAAAGAAAAGTTCAGAGGTTTAAAAAAGGCCAAAAATTACAATTTCCCATGGTCACGTTACCTGACGTCTGAGGTCAGAGGCTAAGGTGATTACGAGTCAAGAAACTAACGTCAGAGACATCGTTCAAAATGGATCCTGAAGAATACAAAAAGATAGTTAATTACAAAGTGAAACGCCAATATCAAGCAAACTTGTAGAAGACTGAAAATGCTCCTTAGAAGAAAAGCAGGCCTTTATGATGTTGAAGGTAGGTTAACAGAAATTTATTTTGAATTTGAAACTTTCTTTGGCAATTTACCCCGCCAGTTAACGAGTATGGGCCAATATAATGTTGTGATAATAGGGATGAAGGCCTACATAGCCTACTCGGATCCATTACCCCATTATTAGGCTACGGGTTAAAGCTTAAAGCAATGTGGCTTAATCAAGTTTATTGCAAAAAAATGTTTAGGTTATATAGTTTTGCTGTTGATGAAACATGTATAACCTCATATCACTTGCACTTGCACTGCAAAGAAAATCATGTGTGGCTGTATTTCTATAGGTCTATTTTAAAAAAGATTGATTTATATTGGCATGTGCAAATAATTGTTCAAGCTTGCACTATTACCATGGTGATTACCACGTAGCTACAGGTTTTTATTGTAAATCAATTTGTAAGCATGTATTTTGTCAACATTTAGGCGACGAGCTCTACTACACACATTATAAAGGGACTGCCAAAACAGTGAAAACAAAAGTGGTCTGTGGTGCTGGTGAAGCAGACAAAAGTTTTCTTGGCTTTCATGCCAGCCCTATGGGGGCACACTGTGGCCAGACCAAAACAAGTGAGAGCATATCCCGCTGATTTTACTGGCCTGGGATGCCAGTTGATATCAACAAGTGGGTAACTCAGCAATACAAATTAACCATATGTTATTATTCTATAACAAAGCTTTTCATTTCATTGGTGTTATTTTTCTATATATTTAGAATTATTTCGAAAAATGTTTTCCTATTTAAAGTACGTTTTTCTTTATAATTTTCAGGTTTCCCAATGCTCTGCATGCCAGGCAGCTACAATAACAATAAAATAGCCAACAAAGTACACCCCAATAAAGGTTAGTTCATCTAAAAACTTTAAAAGGTGTTTTAGAAAGTCTATTAAAATGTTTGTCAAATAATTATAAAAACATTGAATTACAACTATTGAATTAAAAACCGCTACATAAATATCCCGTCACTTAGTGTTTTTATGATAGTATTACTAGTTGATTAATGCTGCTTTACAGACAACTCAGAAGTTGGATATTTCTGACTTTGAATTTCCACACACCAACATCCATGGCAAAAAACTTGAATGACTAAAAAAAAGCTTCCATCAGGTTACATTATTATTGTGTGACGTCAGACAATTGCTTGTACAAGTTGGGTTACAGGCCATGAGTTTAAAAGTAATAATTTTTTTTTTAACTTCAGAGGTACCTGGAAAGCAGCAGAACGTCTTTTGTCCTAAGCCTAGATTAGTTATGGCTGTTTATTTTCCCCTAGCAACCCATTTTTAATTAATAATTTTTCAATGAATAACGTTTATTCTCCAGTTCTTGGGCCTTCTGTCTTCTGCTTTTTGTTCCACCTGCACTTCTCTTCATATTTCTTGATAAAATAGAAATGATGTCTGAAATAAAATGTAAATGTGAATTATTTTGTTTGTCAAAACATTCAGGTCACACAACCATTTGAGTTGTTAGGGTAGGACCTGGTCGGAAAATTGTCCACAACTCCAAATCAATCTATTATTACCAATATACAGTATTTGTGCCATGATTGACTACTTTATAAATGGCCACAGGCGTACCCTCTGAAGTCGAAGTCAGCCAAGGAGGTGACTTCTTGCATCTTAAAATTTGTCCATCAGTTTGAAGCCCCCAAAAGGATTCTAACTGACCAGGGCAAAGAATTTGTCAATTCCGTAAGTATAGCCAGTCATAACCAAAAATTGTGTACATGTTGTTGATTTACCAACTATTTACTTTTACAAAATGTATTCTTGTAAAATCCTTATGCTTTCTGTAATTTTTGGAGTCCCACTGAAAGTGTAATAAGGGTATTTCTTCTCATGATTTTTGCAGATCAATAAGACAGTTTGTGATATTCTAAACATCAAAATGAGCCTCTGCTCACCTTATCATCCGCAAACCAATGGTTTGGTTGAGCGGATGAAGGGTTCAATTCAGAGGTGTGCTCTTTGTTTTACTACATTAAGATTTAATACTTATGTCATTATAGTCTTCTACAATTCTATGGAATATTAACACTGAAATGGCATACAGAGAAATATATAAATACAATTACAAAAAAGAAGATCCTAGTCATAAATATCATGATGATTATGTCATAAATATAATGTTTTGAAATTGTCTTCATTGTCAGAGCCCTGAGCAAACTGGTGGGTCAGCATCCAGATACTTGGGACGATTATCTGGATGCTGTAATGTTCGGTCTCAGAACCAAAAAACAAACAACATTTTCACCCTATTATCTTATGTTTGGCAGAGAGGCTTGATATCCATCAGAAGTCCCTGAGCATTACATGGTTGGTTTCTCATATATTTTTATTTTTCAATCCTTTTTTTCTATTTATATCTCTCTAGATGTGTATATCACAGACATGCAAAACACACCCTTATGTTATTGAGATGTAATTTTGGTTATAGCTTGACAGCACTGTGGACGACATTGTGGGGCGGGAAGTTGTGGCCCAAGACATACAACAACAACAGTTCATTTGTGGCCAATAAACCTGGCCACGAGACACGACAAAACAACAAAAAAAGGAAAACACAGTGAGAATACTCCATTTTTCCAAGTTGGGGACAGTGTTTTAAGGAAAAACATTAGGAACCAACAAATGAAGGGGGGGAAATTAGAGGCAAATTTTGTAGGGCCATTCATAATAATTATGGCAATCGAGATAAAAGTGCTGACCTGGGGCCTGTTGCACGAAACCAGGATAACGGATTAAGCCGGGATATTCAAGTTATCTCGGATGAATTTAGCTTTGACTCGGTTACACAAAACCAGGTTGAGTTATACCCAGCCAAGTAACCATGGAGATTTATTCTTTACAGCTAGCCTGGTCAAGAGCAGGCTAACAGCCAGGCTAAAATTAATCCTGGAGTCTCATGTGTTAAATTACCTGCCGCTCTGATGTGAAATAAGTTATTCCGTTGTCTTCTGCATGTGTTCTGATTTATTTTTATTAACATGCACTATTTGTCACTATTGTTGTCATGAGTTTGATTCAAACCCTACCCTAGCAGTTGTTTACATGGTTAGAAATGGTTGCACTGGCACCCAGATGCGGAGTGGCAATCGGGAGAGTCACGACTTTTCCTGGTGGGCTGGTAGTATGTCGAGGCTGCCTGGCGTAGGGGCGCTGCCTGCCGACAGACCTGTGAGTTGCGACAGGGTCCACTCTCTCTGTAAAAGTAGAGATGAGCAGCTTGGCGTCCGTGGTCTGTGCAGCTTCAGGTTTATACAGGACGCTGCAGAAATTAAATGGGACAATGTAGCAATATTCCCAGATTGGCAGACTGGTCAGATACCAATACATTCATGATTTCTTGTTGCTTGTCCTTTTCCAATAAAGGACAGTTTGTGTTACTCCTTAATATGTAGGCCTAATGTTTTTTATTATAGTTTACATTGGTTTCATAACCTTCTCAATAAGTCTCATATTCACTGGACCAATAACATGGCCTATATAGCGTAGTGTACATTCATCACACCAGGAACACCACAATGCTTCTTAATCTTTTTATTTTGGGGAAGTCACTTACTTCTTTTTCTAGTTTTTGTCCCTTTCTGATTGTTTTGTATGAACATTAATTGTACAAAGATATTTAGAATTAGACATATCTTATAGAGATTTGTGCATATGGTTGTAAAATATGTTCACGCGTTGTGAATAAGGGTTTGAAATTAAGCCTAGAGTCCTTAGGGTCCATTTCCCGAGGAACATTAATTCCAAAGGCAAAATAATAATACATTTTATTTATATTGTGCTTTACATGGTAGGCCACTCAAAGACACTTTACAGAAACTAGCATATTTAAAGCAATTAAAACACAGTGTAGACTATAGGGATGAGCGAGTACAGCATTATCTGTATCTGTATCTGTTAACCACATGAATTATCTGTATCTGCATCTGTACTCGGACTGGGCGAGGCCTAACCCGAAAGTGGACAGGATTTAACCCGGAAGTTGGTCGGGTTGTCTTGAAATGGGCGGGGCTTTAACCAGTATGCTATTTTAAGCATGCAATTGATATGATTTGATCATAAATTGTTATATTTATTGCTGATTAGAAAACTATTTACATGACAGCATCAGCATTGAGCTTCAGATCAATGGTGTTGTCATGGTAACAAACAAACTATATACAGAACAAGTTTTGCAACAATTAATACAACACATGTGGTTGCAATTATGAAGTAAAATGTAATGTAAGGTATGTGTGAGTGTGTGTGTGTCTGTGATTGAGTAAGAGAAACACACAGAGACAGAAAGAGAGAGAGAGAGAGAAAGAAAGGAAGGTATTGCCACTGTTTTGCTCACTGATTTGACCTGCAAGGTTAAGCAAACTCTGACTGGTGGTGCACTGTCAGCTGAAGTACTCTCTGTATCGCTCATTATTCTGTATCACTGATCATGAGAGGGAGGTTGGAATGTGTTTGTGTGTGTGTGTGTGTGTGTGTGTGTGTTTGTGTGTGTATCTTAACTTGTAATATTATTTATTTATACCACAACTCCCTTTTGTTTATTTTTTATAAAATACAGCAAGAAAGTTTCAGACACTCAAAAAAAACTGGTTAGAGCCAGCAGGCGGTTAAAAAAAAAAAAAAAAACTCAGACAGGCTGACGCAACACAAGCAGCATGTCTGAACAAACCCCACGTTTTCCAGAAATCTACTGGTTACTAAGTAAGTACTAATACGAACCGAAGTTAAAAACAAACCTGAAGCTGAAGAAACCCTAAATGTTAATGGAAAAGACCCGCGACCCTGAGTGACTGAGGGAGAGAGAGAGCTGTTCACTTCTCCGTGTTCTGTGTGCGAGTGAGAGTGAGCAGAGTGGCACACAGCAACACAAGGAATCTGTATGTGTGTAGGGGAGGGGCGCTGTGACTAGCCTATCACAGAATAGTGTAGGGGAGGGGTGCTGTGACTAGCGCTGTGACTAGCCTATCACAGTACAGACACAGTCAATGAGGACTTTTATTCAATCCGAGCACAGATATTGACTCGCATTACTCGTATAATAATTGTACTCGGCAAAAGTGCTTTATCCGTACCGGATACTCGTTTCAGCCGAGTATCCGGCTCATCCCTAGTAGCCTACAACTTTGTAAAAAAAAAAAGTGGAGTGACTAGTAGGCTAAGTAGATATTTTTACATCCTTACACATTCAGCCGGTCCGCTATAGTCTGTTGGGCCTTTTCTCTCCGTTTGATAACAGCCGTATTTCCCTTTCTGCATATTATATTTTTCACCTCCTCGTTACTTTCCATATTATATGCTTCACCTCCATGTTACTTTCCATTAGAAACTGCTGATCATTGGGTGAAACATATGCCGCATGCGTCTTCTTCATTTCTGCATCAGCAAATCTGTGATCGATACCGTGGTCTATTTCAGAAAGCCGTGAACGTGCACTTATCCCAGCTATTTATACCTGGCTTGACATAGCTTCACCTGTTCATCCTGGCTCGGCAAACGTGCAACCGATTACGCCGCGATGAGCGGATCACACTAAGTCAAGCTGCGCTTTTTCACTTATCCTGGATATCTTTATTCTACTTTTGTGCAACAGGCCCCTGGACACTAGCGGTAATATTATTTTTAAACATCATGAATCTGCTAAAATGTTCATGTGAACTTCATGTGAAATGAAGTTCTTTTTTTTTTAATGCTTATTTGTTTGTTTTTTTTAACTATGAAGGAAAAGCCCACCAACAGAGGGATCATTCTTTTGTTTTGCATGTGTGTAGGAAACCCAATTCTGCTACAAAAATGCACAAATGTGTACGTACCTTTTTTTCATATATAGTTTCCGAGCACTGACATTGTCAGGCAGGAAGCTCTATTAAAATCACTTGTGATTATTATTATTATTTTTAAAATTATTATTATGCACTTTAATTGATTTTTTGAAGGCTTTAACAAGCAAAGTTTTTACTTGTTTTAGGTGATGTTGTTCATTATTATTTTTGTAAAGCCTCGTCTGTTTTCTAACACTTTGTATAATCTTACTTTTTTCACAAGTACTTGTGAATAAAAAACAAACCAAAAACACACGAACACGCCTGATGACGGGACAGATCCATTGCATGTTAGGGGATGGGACACACAAAATATCAGGTGAAAAACTGCCTGATATTTTGGGTACCCCTACGTAACTTTAGACCTCTCCAAATTATTTCAGGTTGATTATTGTGAACTGGTAAACACATAAAAAAAACACACATGATGACAGGACAGACCCGTTGCATGTTAGGGGATGGGATGCACAAAATATCAGGTGAAAAACGGCCTGATATTTTGGGTACCGCTATGTAACTTTTGCTAGAAAACAGCAGATCTCTCCAAATTATTTCAGGTCAATCATTGTGACCTGGTAAACACACAAAATAACACACAATGACAAAACAGCCTTTTTGCATGTTAGGGGATAGGATACACAAAAAATCAGGTGAAAAAGAGTCTGATATTTTGGGTACCCCTATGTAACTTTTGCTAGAGAACAGAAGACCTCTCTAAATGATTTCAGGTTGATTATTGTGACCTGGTAAACACACAGAATAACACACATGATGACAGCACTGACCCGTTGCATGTTAGGGGATGGGATACACAATCCCATACACAATTTCATTCTAACCCCAACCGGTCGTCAGACACCGCCTACCAAGAGCCCAGGTCTGTCCGAGGCTTCTTCCCAAAGGGGAGTTTTTCCTCGCCACTGTCGCACTGTTGCTTGCTCTGGAGGAAACTACTAGAACTGTTGGGTCCTTGTAAATTCTGGAGTATGGTCTAGACCTACTCTATCTGTAAAGTGTCTTGAGATAACTCTTGTTATGAATTGATACTATAAATAAAATTGAATTGAATTGAATTGATACATAAAATTTCAAGTGAAAAACGGTCTGATATTTTGGGTACCCCCTATGTAACTTGTGCTAGAAAACAGCAGACCTCTCCAAAACATTTCAGGTTTATTATTGTGACCGAGTAAACTCACAAAATTACACACATGATGACAGGACAGCCTTGTTGCATGTTAGGGGATGGGATACACAAAATATCAAGGTAAAAACGGCCTGATATTTTGGGTACCCCCTATATAACTTTAGCTAGAAAACAGCAGACCTCTCCAAGAACTAATTTTCCAGAACTAATTTTAGTTCTGGCTGATTATTGTGACCGGGTAAACACACAAAATAACACACATGATAGCAGGACAGCCTTTTTGCATGTTAGGGGATAGGATACACAAAAGATCAGGTCAAAAAGGGTCTGATATTTTGGATTTATTAATCCAGTTAGGAAGTAATATAACAAGTACAATAACTAAATACTTTTGATACTAACTAATGTGTAAAGTAATAATACTTTTTTTAAGTACTAATAACTAACAAGTAACTGATTCCACCTTCTGAGTAAATATGTATATAAATATATATTTTTAGAGCTGTAATGATATGGAAAATTAAACCAAAATCACGACTAAGGTCCCTGAACCTGTGTTTTGGTGGGAGAAGGCAGAATAACGACACACGCCTTCCAACTCCCAGAGTTATCCTTCTCGCCCAGATCCAGTGATACCACATCTTTGACTTACTAGTCGTCCTTTTGGTGCCTTGTTCCTGTTTTGTCTGGTAAATTTAGCTAACTGTACAGACGGCTAAAAGTGAAAGGGGGGGAGGGCACCGGTAATGCTAACGGTGGTTTAATGTTACAAGTGGCCGCTTTGCTGACTGGGTCTGTTTCCCGACGGTTCAGTAAACTGCCGACTGTGGATGTGTCCCAGGGTCGGGGCTGTAATGATAGTGGATAGTTGCTAGCTGACTGGAGTCTGACTGTGGATGTTTCCCCGGTTTGGGGCTGTAATGATAGTGGATGGTTGCTAGCTGACTGGAGTCTGACTGTGGATGTGTCCCTGGATCTGCAACAATAGTGGATGGCTGCTAGCTGGCTAGGGGCGGACTGTGGATGTGTCGCTGGGTCGGGGCTGTAATGATAGTGGATGGTTGCTAGCTGGCTGGAGTCTGACTGTGGATGTGTCCCCGGTGACAGAGAAATTCGTTTTTATAAGGGACTTATTAGACAATTCTCTGTAGTAGTGTCTTAGAATATTATATCTTGCATGCTTAAATTTATACATTCATATTCATATCATAATCACTGCCTTTCATGCTTATCATATATCCATAGCTTGCTTCACGTATATTCATGTATGCTTTATGTTTTATGATCTTATATGCACATTTAACCAACTATGTTTTCCTTAAAGCTGTTAGCACCGCCATAGAGTCTACTCTGTTGTAAATCCTTTAGATAGTCTCAGTTTCGAGGTCAGGCAGAGGGTCAGGTTGCCCCGGCAATCTGCACTCTGTCCTCCTTTTTCGGTGTAGGCATGAACCAAACACCAGATGCCTTAGACTCAACAACTGTAAATCTTTGTGTGTGTGTGCTTCAATAAAGAGACTTTGCTTTTAGTTTCTAGTTGCCAGAGTTCCGTGGAAGCAATGCTGGCAGGCAGGTTGCTGTCACGGATCTCTCCCTTTGCAAAAGCTTTTTAACTACACATTTTGCCGTCTGCGTCTCGTTTCTTTGCTTGACCATGGTTATTTAGTAAGATAAAGTGTCCTGAACCTGACATTTTCTGGTGCCGAAACCCGGGAGTCAACAGCTGAGGAGTCCAGGACCGCGCCCGATCAAGGCCAGATGATCTGTTAACAGCCGTCCACCTCTTCGTGGGACGGGGCCATAGGTTGGTCCGGTGCTGCCCTGCATTCCCTTAGTGACGACTCCACATGGTCGAAGCAGCGGACAGAGACGGTGAGTGTGGCAGTTCTGAGTTTCTCATGTAAAAAAGAGGTGCACGGAGTTTTTGCTAGTTAGGGTTTGTACTGAGGATGTGACAAATCTGAAAGTAATGATTATAGTAGCCCCGCTGTCTGGGACTATATTGGGTCTGTTACTCTGTTTACCTGTGTGTACATATACAAACGCTTGACGTAACGGCTGTGTGTCTTACGGTCTGGGACTTTATTGAGTGATTTGTTGTGGATGCTAGGGAGCAGGTGCGGACTCGAAGCCGGGTTGTTGTGGTTAATACTTTCCGTCTGGGACATAGCTAGTTTAAACAGGGAGCTATCAGCTAGTTCTGACAAGTTCCGAGGGAGCTATCAGTTGGTTCTGACAAGTTCCGGGACGTCCAAAGCAACACGTTTCCCCGTGCGGGGAGACCGGGTGTCTAGAAGCCATCCTGATTGGGTTCGGGAGTTCGGCAGGGGTGATCACCGGCTTTTTGTTTCCCGACACGCCGTGTGTGTGTTTGCACAGCGGTCGCCTGTCGGAAGCGCTGTGTACGTCTTTTCACAGCGAGGCAGTGTTTGTTTGTTTATGTATTGTAGCAGTGCACTGTTTGCTATTTTGTGTTTTGTGTTTTATGTTGTGTTTCACTATTACGCTATGTGTGCTGACTCATAGTGGGTCGCGGATTTGTGTTTGTTTCCCGACACACCGTGTGTGTGTTTACACAGCGGGGTGTCCGTCAGAAGCGCTGGGTGTTTTTCCCGTAGCGAGTTTGTGTTTGTTTCCTGATGCTTCGTGTGTGTTTACACAGCGGTAGATGGTCAGAAGCGCTGGGTGTTTTTCCCGTAGCGAGTTTGTGTATTGTTTGTGACAATTTGTTTGTTTGTTTGCTGTTTGGTTTGTGAAACAATAAGAGTGTTGCTGCACAGCGGTTTATTGTGATAACTTGTGGTTCTTTGTGGGATTTTGCTTAGGACAAAGCGACAAGTTGGTGCAGCGCAGCGTGTTATTGTGATTTGTGATTTGAGAAATAGAGCAGGACAGTTGGGTAAAAACCAAAGTACCGCTGTACCTAGCTAAAGATGTAAAATTCATGGAAAAAACCTTCCCAGGAAGTGTGGAATTTGTGAAAGATTGGGCAAAGAAATACGGCTTTGATTGTAAATTTAGAATGACGTCTGTTACTAGTTTATTACAGCGATTGCAGGTGTAGGAGAGAAATGCTATTTGGGAGAAAAAGAGACGGCGGATACAGGAGAGCTGTGTGCTGCAGGAATGTGGAGAGAGCAGGCAGGCAAGAGAGAGACAGAGACAGATAAGGGAAACTACAGAGACAACTTTTTTCCCTTGTTCTCTGTTTGCGCCTTTTTATTTGGAATATAACGAAAACCAAGCATAAATCACATCTGAAAATGGGGGATTCACTCAAAATTGAACATTGGATTGGATTGATTAAAAAATTGGATGGGAACAGTCAGAACAGGAAACAACGGAGCCTGGGGCCCCTATATAAAGGCCCCAATGTAACTCCTGTGTTTGATTATACTGAGCAGAACCTGTTGGGAATCGAATCTGCACATTGGTGAAATCTAAATTAAGGCAATGATGTTTCCATGGTCTGACTGATAACAATTGGAGTGATCCAGTGGGGTTAATTATGCTACGTGTTGTTGAAGAGTAAAGTGTAGCCAAACAGTGGGTTTGGTGAGAAGTAGTGTGTATTTTGTCTAAGAGACAGACTACATACAGTACATGGAAGAGGCAATGTGTTAAAATTTCTGAACGCAGAACCTCTTGAAACATGAGTGGTGCTAAAATTTCTTAGCAAATTCTATGAGGAGTAATGCATGTATACATGATTACAATCACAATTGTATGAGGGTGTCTGACGAAGCACATACATTAATTACTGAGTTGGGACCAGATCCCTATAGATTACAGATGGACTTATTGGTAAAAGAAAAGAAAAAACAATGAGTCAGAGAGCTTAGAGAGAGAAATAGGAAAAGTAATGGAAGAATATAAAACAGTTGATTGATACCAATTCCAAAATTGTTAGATTTAAGGAAAATAAGTAAAAAAGAGTACGTGCATGTACGTGTGTATGTGTATGTATATATATATATATGGAGATATATGTATGCATATATATACATATTTGAAATTGCTCAAGAATGAGCCAGAGTACATGGATTGCCACTGTTATGGGAAGACTAAGTTTATGTTTTGTTTTTTTTAATTTTTAATGGGAATTCGAATTTGTACTTTCAATTATTTTATTTCGAGTATGTTTTTTTTTTTTTTTTTTTAACAAGTCAAAAGTTTGAGGTGCTTAGTCATGGAGGGAGCATGAGCAACATGGTCACAAATACAGACAAACAGCTGAACATTCAGAGGAAACCTGAGGTTGTATATGTGTAGATATGAATTTGTTTTTTGATTAAGGTACAATTACGTTAACAGCCGCTAGATTTGTAAAAAACATTGTTGAAATAGTTTAAAATGCCGGACTGCAGTGGGAACATGTGGAGGGGTCCGTGTCAGTCTGTGCTTATGATTCAAATCTCGAGCTAGCTAGCCTTGGTCAACAAGATTTTAAGAGTTATAGGAGGCAGTTTGCTAGGCATGTAATATAATATTGACTGACACACAACAGGTCACAGCATGCATCATAGTTTGGCATTGTTAACAATAATTTCACTATGTCAAATTTCTGAAAAAGACAACTATTGTGTTAGTGCCAAAATAAGACCAGATTGCTCCAGTCAAGTGGCTTACGTTTCACTAGCAAAAACATATGATATGAGATGGAAAGATTTGGGAGAAGTGGCACTCAAAGTTCAAAGAGCAGATGATTAAGGGCCGGTGGATGACCCAGGGTTGGCATACAGCCCCTCCAGTGAAACGTACAGATATCAACAGGGGTGGGAGGTGCTTACCACACCCAACCTATGCAAAACTGACCAATGGTTTACATCCATAGGTCTGAGTGAGAGAGATGTACAGGACCTAGCAGGGGTCCTTTAATGTTTATGGACTAAAGGGCCTGCCTATGTAGGCCTGATAAGAGCTGCCCAAAAACAAAAACAAGGCCAGACTGGCAGCCCAGGGTGAGACAATGCCCACTCAAACCAGAGGCAGAGAGAGACATTGCACCTGTAATTAGAGAGTTACTAGAAGCAGGACTAATCAGAGAGTGTCCTGACTAGCCATGTGATACACCAATTTTTCCAGTAAAAAAGGTGATAAGGTTCATTGGCGCTTGATTCAAGATATAAGACAGGTAACTAGAGCCTGTAATGGGAGAATCACATAGACAAGATTTTCTTTTAGTTAATTGTTCATATATTAAGTGGATCTACATTGTAGGTGCCTCTGAAACGTGAGCTTCCTAAAGATAGATCCTTGAATAGAGCCTCCGGCGTCTAGAGACAGCTAGTATTGTTATGGCTTTGCAATTTATCACTGTGAGCAAATAGGCAACAAAAAGCTGGCGCCTTGAGAGATATGCAACGGTCAGCTTGCCCAAACTGTAGGTTAGAACCTGAACCAATCTACAGACGAGATAAATTTCTAGCTTCTAAGATTGAATGACCGCTACAGTAATTTTTTGTTTTTTTTTATATGTATGTGCTTTGATTTTTTTTTTTTTTTTTTGACGCACTAGGCGGGTGCTCAGGGACAGCTCTGGCTCCTAGAAGCCTGAAAAACAGAAGGATGAAGTGTGTTGGTTAAGATTAGAGTGTTTTCCAAACATGGTCTGGTTTCTGTTGGGGCAAACGGGAGATAAGGAGCAGTCATGTGTTATGCGCACGGAACTGTGGGGTCACTCTGTGACTCTGTTCGTTGTGAAGTTAGAAGTTAGAAGTTGAAGAAGTGTAGAAGTTCAGTTCTTGTCATTTTGGTTTGTTTTGTTTCAACAAGGTCTCTACTTCGCAACGAATTCCTGAGTTTGGCTTAACAGAAACAAGCAGTACAGTCCAGAGCCCCCCACACATTACACATTGTTAGAGACACTAACAACTCAGGAGCTACGGTAACACGCCTAGGGCCTTGACTAACAAAATGAGATGGAACAATGTGGAGGAAAGAAAAGCTTTTCCTCACCTAAAAGAAGAGCTAATGTCATCCACAACATTTGAACAGACTGTGGATTTTAGGGAAAGAGTTTTGGCCTCAGTAGAATAAAGTCAGAGAGAAGCACAGTGAAGGTCACGGAAATACACAGAGATAGCAGCCTAGTCAGCCAGAGCCAAGCGCGCCCCTGAGCCCCTCCCCCTCTCTGCTCCTCTCCTTCTGTGGAACAGGAACGCACTCTCAGAGCTGAGGTGCCAGAGCATACAGAAAGTCAGAGCAAGACAGTTGAATTTGCAGACTTGCAAGTGAAGTTACTTCAGGCTATTCAATTACCACACAGATTAGCTACTCGCAAGTGTGCAGCACGTGCTAAGCGACAAGATCCAGTCAGTTTAGGTAATGCAAAAGCAGATGAGAAAGCTAAGAGAGCAGCTGTAAGATCAGAGCTCTTAGCGGTTCAAGAGGAACCACAGAATCCGATGCCTACAGAAGTACTGAAAAACATGCAAGACAACTCTCCCAAAACCAAGAAAGATGTTTGGCTATCAGATGGTGCCATTTGTATTGATGGCCTGTATCAGAAAGATGACAAGCCCTGCTTGCCTAAAAATTTGTATCATATGGTAGCTGGGTTTGGGCCATGGCGAAGGGCCATGTCCCAACAGCGGGGAAGAGTACAGTACAGAAGGTGTTTCACACCTTCAAGGGATTAAATTCTTACTTAAAAAATTAATCCGCAGGGAAATGTAAGACCAAAGAGAGGGAAATGCCCACAAGGGTCACATCCGAGATCCTACACATGGATTTCATAGAGCTAAAGCAGATGCCATTACTGTAGCCAAAACACTCACTAAAACGGTAATACCCCAGTATGGCATCCCAAGAATAATTTGGAGTGATAATGGCCCACATTTTGTAAATGAGACAGTAACAGTAACATTGCTAGGACAACACCTAGGCATAGAACTGAAGAGACACTGTTCCTACCACCCCCAAAGTGCCGGATTGGTCGAGAGGACTAACGGCACAGTAAAAAATAGGCTAAAGAAAATTATGGATCAGACAGGAAAGCCATGGCCAGAGTGTCTTCTCCTAGTAGAGGTGTACATGAGAATTACACCAAACACGGCAGGACTGACACCTTTTGAAGTGGTTCATGGCAGGCCGTTTATTTTACCTTTGTGGGAAGGGGTCCCCTGGGCAGAGAAAAGTGATGATCCAGGAGCCCTTTTGTGGGTGTGCAAAGTGTTTAGAGATAGGAGTGTTCAAAGTGCATGTAATCTGCCTATCTCTCCCCCTCTGTCTCCCCAGGTGGGGAGACTCCAGCCAGATGACCAAGTGCTGATGAAAGTGATAAAGAGGAAGTGCTGGTCATCACCAAAGTGGGAGGGGCCGTACACTGTGCTCATCACCACGCCCACAGCTGTAAAGATTGCTGAACGATCCACGTGGGTTCACCAAAGTCACTGTAAAAAGATCATTCCATTCCCACACCCCCGAATAGGCTGGAGGGCGGGCGGTATCAAAACCTTTGTCTGCTGAAGAAAGAAGAAACCAACTGTGACTTTATACTCCAGCTATGGGTGAACTCAAGGGATGGGTTTGTTCTGTCCTACTGGTCCTCTGCGTGTCGCTGACAGCGACTAAAGGACCACAACAACAGGTTTCATATGGAAACCGTGTGCTCATCGACGATGCCATGAAAGACTATGATGTGGTTTACAATTCGTCCTTTGATTTGAACCTTTGGTATCGCTATGCTAAATATGTAACTAAATCTGAGAACCACAAAAACTGTTATGTATGCACACGTATGCCAATTTCCGCCCACAACCCGTAGGTTGTCCCGAAACCCGTCGACGGCAGCACCATCTTCCTACACGCGCTACCCTCCGCCTTAACACCCACTCTGTTGAACGAGACCCTGAATTGGCAAACGGTCCCGCCATTGACTGTATGCAAATTGGACTTCACCAAGTCTGTAGGTAATACGACTTGTGTGCCCTATTTCCAGGCCCCTGATGCATTGAGAACATATGGCCAGCTAGGAGTCAATTGGCTGTGTGGCTCCTACATGTTCCTAGATTTACCGGTGGGTTGGGAGGGTCATTGCGCTCTAGAACCGGCAGATCATTCACACATGGTAACGCTCCGCCACCACCCACGTGCGAGACGTAGTGCTTTTGAACGCCATGACAGCGTAGGGGGATCGGATGTCCCCAAAGGTCACGAGCTGTGGTCAGATGGCCAAAGAGTTTTGCATGCACTTTTCCCGTGGGTAGGGGTGGGTAAAGTTGAGCTGAGAATGGAAACAATCAGTTACCGAGTAGGACTGTTCATGAATTCAACCGTAACAGCCCTGTCAAAAATACGCGAAGAATTGACCGCTATAAGATTGATCGCCCTACAAAATAGGCTGGTGTTAGACCAGTTGATGGCATCACAAGGTGGTGTGTGTGCGCTTATTGGTACTACGTGTTGCACATTTATCCCAGATAATGACAAAGATACTAGTGTCATTCAGAAAGCCATTCTTAATTTGACTGCTCTTAGAGATGCTGCTAGAGAGTCAACAGCTGAGGCAGATAATGTAGTTAGCGGAGATTTCCTCTCCTGGTTAACTTCAGGACCTTGGTATGGATTATTGCTTAGAATTGTTACTTTTTTTGTAGCAGTACTTGTAATATTTTTCATACACTGATACAACTGACCAACTATGCACATGTCCAGTTTCATCAGCTCTCTGCTAAATCTGATAAGTAATGATGAATGTGTCCCAAGCCCACACAATGATGTATTAAAGCACACATAAACCTTTGAACTCATCTTGGCCAAAAGGGTGATCGCTCCTACGGGAGGGTCGAGAAGGAATTTTTCCTTTCTAAACAGACGGAAAGGGTTTTTTGCCTTCTCCCTGATGAAGAGTAAACAAGTATCCTATCCTGTGTGTGCATGTTTTTGACGTAATTATTGAAAACCGCAAACCGGAGTGGTAATTACTGATGTTTGTTAAATGTACAACAGGAGGGAAATGACAGAGAAATTCGTTTTTATAAGGGACTTATTAGACAATTCTCTGTAGTAGTGTCTTAGAATATTATATCTTGCATGCTTAAATTTATACATTCATATTCATATCATAATCACTGCCTTTCATGCTTATCATATATCCATAGCTTGCTTCACGTATATTCATGTATG
This sequence comes from Etheostoma perlongum, assembly GCA_026937815.1. Classification (NCBI taxonomy): domain Eukaryota; kingdom Metazoa; phylum Chordata; class Actinopteri; order Perciformes; family Percidae; genus Etheostoma; species Etheostoma perlongum. The sequence goes on along the minus strand of CM049384.1, from coordinate 23,797,111 downwards.
CTTTATGTTTTATGATCTTATATGCACATTTAACCAACTATGTTTTCCTTAAAGCTGTTAGCACCGCCATAGAGTCTACTCTGTTGTAAATCCTTTAGATAGTCTCAGTTTCGAGGTCAGGCAGAGGGTCAGGTTGCCCCGGCAATCTGCACTCTGTCCTCCTTTTTCGGTGTAGGCATGAACCAAACACCAGATGCCTTAGACTCAACAACTGTAAATCTTTGTGTGTGTGTGCTTCAATAAAGAGACTTTGCTTTTAGTTTCTAGTTGCCAGAGTTCCGTGGAAGCAATGCTGGCAGGCAGGTTGCTGTCACGGATCTCTCCTTTTGCAAAAGCTTTTTAACTACACATTTTGCCGTCTGCGTCTCGTTTCTTTGCTTGACCATGGTTATTTAGTAAGATAAAGTGTCCTGAACCTGACACCCGGGGCTTTAATGATAGTGGATGGCTGCTAGTTGGCTGGGGGCAGACTGTGGATGTGTCCCTGGGTCAGGGCTGTAATGATAGTGGATGGCTGCTAGCTAACTGGGGGCTGACTGTGGATGTGTCCTTGGGGCTGTAATGATAGTGGATGGTAGCTAGCTGGCTGGGGACTGACTGTGGATGTGTCCCCGTGGCTGTAATGATAGTGGATGGCTGCTAGCTGGCTGGGGGCTGACTGTGGATGTGTCCCAGGGTCGGGTCTGTGGATGGTTGCTATCTGGCTGGGTGCTGAAATCACTTTGAATGAATAATTAAATTACATCAAACCTTTTCATCCAATAACTTTAATTTCAGCTTTAATATTTCTGATCATAAGTTCAGGTATTATTAAAAAAGTAGGAGGATCACAACTCATTCTACTTCAGATAAAAACATATAAAATGTGATCTGATGATGTTACTGGATTAAAATTTATCAAAGTAAGTAGGATTCATCCTCTGAGGAACATGAATGTCTGAACTAACGATCCACAGAGACACTCTGCTAGTGTGTCTAAAAAGGACAGAGAAGCGACAGTCAAAACTGGTTAATAATTTGGACTGGTTCACCTCAACAGACGGGTTAGGGTTAGGGTTAGCAGCAGACAGGTTTTTGTATCACTCAGTTTCACTGTGGAAGTTGGATCGTACAACTACGACTTCATCTTTGGCTCTGGAACTAAACTAATTGTAACAGGTAAGAATTAACATTTAATTTCCTTCAGTTATTTTAATGAACAAGATGAAAATGTGTTTTAATGAGTTTCTGCTGCTTCAGGCTTCATAAGTTAGTTGTTTCATCATTAGAAGAGAATTCTTGCAGCCGTGCAGCGATTGCATTAATATCTGAAGAACTTTTTAAGCAAGGTTTGACTTTAAAGGGGATCCAATGGTACTACCGCTACGTTCAAATATTTCCAGTATTTTTGGTTTGATTCTGTACATAAAGAAATATTTCCTCCTAAATAATAATGTTATTTTTTCTAAGGGATAGGAACACATTTTAAGCAGCATTAGATCAACTCTGCACTATGCTGAAAAACAACAAATTCCTTGAGTTGGGTACAAAATAAAATTAAATAATAAATAAAACATCTCAGAACACCTCTGTAGGCTATAGAGGGGACTGTAAAATGTTCTTAAACTACATAAAACAGGTTCATAGTTCCTGGAAACATGTTGAAATCTCACGGCACAGCTCTAGTTATTCTTTATTTCTGTAGCAGATTAAACTGAGTTTTAGAAAAGGTTTGATGAAATGTTAGAAACATACAGTCTCTGATCCTCTCAGATAATCAGCAATATGATAATATATGATGTTAAACATAATCTAATAGGGGTGTGACGAGACGCTTACTCCACGAGACGAGACACATCACGAGATTTTAAATTTTTTTTTAAAGAAATCCTCGGAATAAATGGAAAATAGTTTTTTTATTCAACTGAAAAATCACAAAATGCAAAACAATTTAGGTGCATTTTGAAATCAACTATTAATGATGAATGTTATCAGTTAACTTTTTACTATTTTAATGAATTATATGCAGTAAAGGACGTGCAAACACTGCAAAATGTTTTGTATAAACTCTACCAACTGGCTTCTGCCCTGTACAATTTCACACGAGAACTCCTTTCCACAAACCGAACATAAAAAAATAAACAGTATAAATAAAATAATGTGTAAATTACAGAAAAATAACACTTTAAATGCAAACAGTAAGTGTATCAATATCAATATACTGCTCTCTCAAAACTACAAGTGCAAACAGAAACAATTTTTTTCTTCAAACATGAAAAAGAGAGAAACTACACAGAACAGCCTAAGATATGGTCATGTTCTTTTTCAAGAATATAAGCATGTTGACTGTTTCTGGCAGCAGTTGAGACCTTTGGGCAGTAACTATGTCTCCTGCAGTAGAAAAAACACGCTCACTTGGAACAGAGGTAGCAGGGATGGAAAGGTATGCTTTGGCAAGTGGAGACAGCAAAGGATATTTCGAGCTGTTTTCTCTCCACCACTTCAGAGGGTAGCAACTGAGTGGGATAAGGGCCTCTCTTCTGTAGAGATCAATTTCCTTCTCAGTCCCTCTGCTGGACTTTTCTGTCTTAGAGAAAGAGTCCCCTAGTAGATGCTCAAGCGCTGACTTCTTGGAAGCAGGTTCTCCCTCTTCTGACTCGACTCCCGGAGCCCCCTCTCCTCCATGTGTGGAACAGTGAGCTGCTGCCTCTTCTCTCTCTGTACTCTTCTCTCCTGTGGTCTTTAAACAGCAGAAACACTGGTTTTAACCTTAAGCAGCAAAGCAGTCCCCCCTCTCCCTCTAAACACACCCACTCAGATGCTGTCATGTTTCTAACACACACACACACACACACACACACACACACACACACTCTCTCTCTCTTTCACACACACGCACACACACACATACTCTCTCTCTCACACACACACACACACACACACACAGCATTAATCCATTAAACATTTTCAGTTGGTACTGGGAACATAAATCTAGTACAAAAAAAATAAATCACACACACTTTCACTCTTACATAAGGAGTAAAGCAATTCAAATTTATGTATACCTGATTTTGCTGCAATTGTTCTGCCTTCTTCTGCACACTCAGGAAGACAGACTCGCGTTGGTTATGGTCTAGTTGCGGTAGAGTCTGGAATCTTGGGTCCAGCGCAGTGCTTTCTAACAGAATATTGTGTACATCTCTGCTGTATCTTCCTGAAATATTACTGAGGATTGCTCTCTTTGTGCCTGCCACGGTGGGGGAATCGCCGTCATTTGGAGCCATGCTCTGTTCAATCATGATCTTCAGAGGCACAATGAGAGACACTGTGGGGCTCTTCTCCTCACATAAGACTGTGGTGGCTGTCTTCAAAGGATTCAGCAGCTTCACAAGGTCTTCGGCATTCACGATATCGCTGCTGTCCAGTGTGTCAATGTTACGGGCATTTTGTCTTGTATGTACTGACATATATTAGATTAAATCTAATATATGTCAGTACATGTACTTGGTAAAGAGTATAACTTTAATTATATTGTTTAGGATAATTAATAAAATAAATTGAAAGGCAGTTGTATTTTATATGATGACATTTGTCTTTTAGTGTAAGAAATATTTATACATGAAGACAGATATATTGAATATGATATAACAATAAATAAAATGTATGCTACTAATTTATATATGTATGTGATACACAATGATATGTAACATATATATACACATTTATACGTAAATATTTATATGTATCTCAACGTCCTTATAATAGAAATATTATTTGAAGATTAACATTACCTGAACATTTTATTGTAATTGTGTATTAAAAAAAATTGTTGCAAAAAAACTGTGAAGTTACTGATATACTGATTTGTTTTTAAGCAATTTCAGTAAAATATATATTATATGTAGCCTATTGTAATAATTGTATTTTATGAAAACTAAAAAAATAAAAATATGTGTCTTATTTTAATATGTAAGTTAACTCTACACACTTTTCCTTTGTTTGAAGGTACATTTTATAATTATTATGTTAATTTCCAATCAGGGATCAAGATAATGAGTTTATTAAATTGCAGTTTTTATTTAAATTTGATATATTCTAAAAATCATTCACGCTTTAATGTTAAGATTTTGTTGAAGTCAATCTTTATTGGCTCCCATTCAAGTAGTTTTTTATTAGTATCAAATAAGGACTAAGACTCAAATAAAAAATCTTCACATAAAATGTATGAATGTAAATAAACAGTGTCAGAGATGAGTTAAAGTTCTGAAAGTGGAGGCTGTTATTAAAAAGGAAACTATCAAATCCAATAACAATTACTTAACTTACCGGAGAGACAGTGATTTCTATCTGTTCTTAAAATATAAATTATTTAAATCTTTTTTGTTGTTATTTTTACTTGCCATGGGGCAACACTTAAAGTTTAAGATTTTATTTTAGTTGTGTATGAATGTGAGCATTGTTGTAAAATATGATGACATTTTTTATGAATGGTGTATTTCAATATATATTAAATATGTTATATAGATTGTAATAGTTTTATTGCTCAAGTAGTAAATGTGAAAGTAAATTATAAAAGTTATTTATTATAATATAGAAAGTATACTTGTCCATTCAATGAAGGAAAATGTCATCACTATATTATGGTAGTAATAATAATTATAGTGAATAGACTTGGGACATTAATCCATAATGTGTGTCCATAATAGTCTTTATTCCCCATATAACCGTGCTGCGTGAGCTGGGCGGTGTGTTTCATATGAAGGTGATACAGTAGATGTAGTGAACTCTGCTGTATTGATGAGGAGTTTAGGGATCAGAGTCCATGTAGTTTCCAGGATCAGACTGAATGCTGTGCTGGGAGCTGCTGTTGACTGTGTGAATGTGTGTCTGTGCTGCTTGTTGCTATTGTCTAACTTCAGATGAGGCAGTAGTGAAGCCCGTGGTGAGCGTGTACCCAGCAGCACCCAGAGCCCCCCTGGAGGGGAAGAGCTCCTTGCTGTGTCTGGCCTCAACCATGTTTCTTCTTCTGGTCCAGTTCTCCTGGAAAAGACGAATTGGGGATGGTCCTCTGGAGGAGCTGTCCCCTGCGGAGGGAGAGCAGCTGGAGAGCAGAGAGTCGGGACGCACCGCCGCCATCTTGCTAATCCATCAGCAAGAGAACAGCACGTATAAATACCGCTGCTACGTCCACCATGAGGGGGGGACAGTGGAGGGCCAAACAGAACAAGGTAATGAAGGCTCGGTGACTGTGTTCAGTACTGATTACTTAAATTCACTTAATAACTTAATTTTATCTCTCATTCTGAAAAAGACAATATTCTGACTAAGCTGTTTACAAATCTAAATAAAGAGAATATTCCATTAATATTTCCATTTACATGAAGCCATGCAACATAGTTATTTTTTCCAGCAGTAGTGGAATTGCTGGATTATGTGAACACAGCCTCCATCTTTCCTTCCTTCAATCAGCATCTTGAAAAAGTCGGCATCTCTACAGCAACCTTGCAAACTGTTGCTTTTTGTACAACAACCACAGAGCTGACTGTAATGAAGGCTCGGTGATGGTGTTCAGCAGGGATTCAGCTTCATGTGGAGATGCTGTCAAAGAGCGCAGAGGAGTAGACGACTGCCATTTGTAACTGTAACCATTTCACTGCTTTTCTGTTTCAGAGGTTTCAGCTCCAGCAGCCTCCTGTCCTCCAGAGAGAGAACCACCAGACCAGCTAGCTCTGCAGCGAGATGACTGTAAGATCACCTGCTGCCTCTCCTCCAATAACGTTTCCTTTTGGGCTTCAGATTTAGTTTCTAATGCCAACATTTAAAGAAACTGTCCTGACTCCATACTGAAAAGCTAAGTTGGGCCCTGACGTGTATGTACAGTGCCTTGCGAAAGTATTCGGCCCCCTTGAACTTTTCAACCTTTTGACACATTTCAAGCTTCAAACATAAAGATATAACATTTTTATTTTTTGTGAAGAATCACCAACAAGTGGGACACAATTGTGAAGTGGAACGAAATCTATTGGATATTTTAAACTTTTTTAGCAAATAAAAAACTGAAAAGTGGTGCGTGCAAAATTATTCGGCCCCTTTACTTTCAGTGCAGCAAACTCACTCCAGAAGTTCAGCGAGGATCTCTGAATGATCCAATGTTGTCCTAAATGACTGATGGTGATAAATAGAATCCACCTGTGTGTAATCAAGTCTCTGTACCTGCTCTGTGATAGTCTCAGGGTTCTGTTGAAAGCGCAGAGAGCATCATGAAGACCAAGGAACACACCAGGCAGGTCCGTAATACTGTTGTGGAGAAGATTAAAGCCGGATTTGGATACAGAAAGATTTCCCAAGCTTTAAACATCCCAAGGAGCACTGTGCAAGCGATCATTTTGAAATGGAAGGAGTATCAGACCACTGCAAATCTACCAAGACCTGGCCGTCCCTCTAAACTTTCAGCTCAGACAAGGAGAAGACTGATCACAGATGCAGCCAAGAGGCCCATGATCACTCTGGATGAACTGCAGAGAACTACAGCTGAGGTGGGAGAGTCTTTCCATAGGACAACAATCAGTCGTACACTGCACAAATCTGGCCTTTATGGAAGAGTGGCAAGAAGAAAGCCATTTCTCAAAGATATCCATAAAAAGTCTCGTCTAAAGTTTGCCACAAGCCACGTGGGAGACACACCAAACATGTGGAAGAAGGTGCTCTGGTCAGATGAAACCAAAATCGAACTTTTTGGCCATCATGCAAAACGATATGTTTGGCGTAAAAGCAACACAGCTCATCACCCTCAACACACCATCCCCACTGTCAAACATGGTGGTGGCAGCATCATGGTTTGGGCCTGCTTTTCTTCAGCAGGGACAGGGAAGATGGTTAAAATTGAGGGGAAGATGGATGCAGCCAGATACAGGACCATTCTGGATGAAAACCTGTTGGAGTCTGCAATAGACCTGAAACTGGGACGGAGATTTATCTTCCAACAAGACAATGATCCAAACATACAGCAAAATCCACAAAGGAATGGTTCACAAATAAACGTATCCAGGTGTTAGAATGGCCAAGTCAAAGTCCAGACCTGAATCCAATCGCGAATCTGTGGAAAGAGCTGAAAGCTGCTGTTCACAAACGCTCTCCATCCAACCTCACTGAGCTCGAGCTGTTTTGCAAGGAAGAATGGGCAAGAATGTCAGTCTCTCGATGTGCAAAACTGATAGAGACATACCCCAAGCGACTTGCAGCTGTAATCGCAGCAAAAGGTGGCTCTACAAAGTATTAACGCAAGGGGGCCCAATAATTTTGCACGCACCACTTTTCAGTTTTTTATTTGCTAAAAAAGTTTAAAATATCCAATAGATTTTGTTCCACTTCACAATTGTGTCCCACTTTTTGGTGATTCTTCACAAAAAATTAAATTTTTATATCTTTATGTTTGAAGCCTGAAATGTGTCGAAAGGTTGAAAAGTTCAAGGGGGCCGAATACTTTCGCAAGGCACTGTATTTAATAATGGCCTTTGACATGTATTTCAAATTGTAGCCTTCATTTGAAGATGGTTGTCCCGTCCAGACCAAGTCCAAATTATATCTATAAAAATCTGATGATGTTCTGATGAAATGTACATAGTAGAACATACATGTGTGTGTCTGTGTGTGTGTATATGTGTGTGTGTGTGTGTGTGTGTGTGTGTGTGTGTGTGTGTGACAGTCTTCCAGTTGCAGTGCAGTGTGAAGTTGTTCTGTCTGCTGTACACACAGCTGATAGTGAAGAGTCTGCTGTACTGCTGTGGACTCTCCCTGCTGATGATCCTCAGAAACAAGAGACCGTCCACCATCTGCAAATGTGCTGACTGATTTCTGCTCATCAGTTCATCTCGTTTATACTTTCATCAGTATTCATGAATATCGATTTTTCTTCTTGCTTGCAGTGGGAATTATGTCAAAATGATCTTTGACAGACTTGTATGTCTCCAAATTCGTCATTCTAAGTCACTGCTGAAATCATCGTAGCCTTTACTGCCATGATGTTGTGTTTTCTCTTTTTTGTGCAATCCAGAGATTTGCTTCTTGTAAAGTTAAATTAAGAGATTAGTCTTCACGCACCAAGTGAAAAATCAAGAGTTGTAGAGGCCAGTGAGTGTGAAACAAAAACAGGGAGAGGCCAAAAGTGGCTCCTGTGTACATAAAACAAGGCAGCAAGCACACAGATCAGTCACCACACGTGGAAGAATGTCTGCTTTGCTTGCACTGGAGGGAAATACAAGATTATTTTGTCAAAGTGCTGGCTCCAAAGTCTGTTCTTGAAAGTGACCAGTCATAAGAGGGCCAGTGACACCCTTAGTGTCCGCCCCGAGCTGTCAAAGCTCAGTTTAATCAGCACAGCAGAAATCCACTTTGAAAGCATAGTGACCAGTGAGAGTGGCATGTCTTTCCCTCCAGTGCTCACAAAGCAGACACTCTCACTCATGTGATGGCTGTTCCATATACTTGCTGCTTTGTTTTATACACACAGGAGCCATTCTTCACGTCTCCCTGTTTTGTTTCTTGCTCACAGCAGCAATCATGTCAAAAGGATATTTGACAGAACGATGAATTTGGAGCGCTACAAGTCTAAGTCACTGCTGAAATCATCGTAGCATCTACTGCCATGATGTGCCATGTTGTGTTTGCTCTTTTTTTGTGCATTTGCTTCTTGTAAAGTTAAAATAAGAGGCAGAAATATGCTTGTAGAATGTACTGGACTAATGTTAAAAACAAATGCAAAGGCCGTTTGAATAAAGGTTGTGAAATATGAGCTTAATTGTTCCCTTTTTTACAGTAGGTCGAGGTTTTTCCCACCAGATCCATTTTGGAAGAATCATTAAATTCAGTTAAAAGCAGCTTTGTAAAGCAGGTCTGGTGTTTGTCATTGGAGATCGATTGACAAACATGTTTTTATTTTTTAAATTAGTTTATTCATAATGTCCAATCATACTAAGTAAAACAGCATTAATAACAACATAACAGTGAAATCATCTTGTTTACATTGTGGATATTTAAAGAATATCCTCTAATGTGTTGTTTCAATCTAACAACATGCTTGTCAGGAGCTGTGCAGAGCCCAGCAGTGGTGATGATTGGATGTAATAGACATAACATGACTGGTCCCCAAGACGGACAGAAAGTCATGTGTAGATCAGATTTATAATTTATATGAGAGTGTTTGATGTTTAAAGTCATGCGTTCACATAAAACTATAATAATTTTAGCAGTTAAAATCATGTCTCTAGACCCTTTAGAAAGGGTGGATCCCATCAGGCTCCTGCCTTTGGACCCCACGAGGGTCCAAAAATGACGAGGTCATAAAAAACGGGTATGTATGTGTATGTGCTGTATTTATATAGCACTTTTCTAGTCTTAACAACTACTCAAAGCACTTTTACATCATACAGGAAACATTCACCATTCACATTCATTTATAAACTGTGGCCGAGGCTGCCGTACAATGTGCCACCTGCTCATCAGATAAACATACACACACATTCACACATTCGTTCAGTGTCTTGCCCAAGGACACTTCAACATGGGACTGCAGGGCCAGGGATTGAACTATCAACCTCCCAATTGGCAGGCAACCGCTCTACCGCTGAGCCACAGCCGCCCCGTGCGTGTGTGCGTGTGTGTGTGCGTGTGTGTGTTTTTCTATGTGTGTGTGTGAGTGTATGTGAATGTTTGTGTATGTGTGTGTGTGTATGTATATGCATGTGTGTGTATGCGTGTGTGTGTGTGTGTTTTTGTATGTGTGTGTGCATTTCTTCACACAGGGCTTTCCCATCAGGAGTGGCAGTAGCTCAGTCTGTAAGGGAGTCGGGTTGGGAATCACCGGTTCAAGTCCCCATATGGACCAAAAAGTACGGAGTGTGGATTGGTGGCTGGAGAGATGCCACTTCCTGCATATAGGTCCTGAGCATGTGTGTGTATTTCAGGCTTGTGTGTGAATACTAACAAAGTGTGTACACAGTGTGTAAATTGTAATTTCCCCACTGAGGAAATTATAATTTAATAAACCAAAAAAAAATCAAATCCAAGTATAAACTGTAAAGTTCACCTTTGAATGCTAAAATCTCCATGAATAAAGTCCATGGACGTGACCTCCGGGGCGGTCATCATTGTGGGAAAAAGGCTTCCAGACAAGCAGAGAAAAGCCCCCCCCCCCCCCCTCCCCCACCCGTTGCAGAGAAGAAGAGGAGTTCCTGAGTGTTTCCAGCAGCAGCAGATATGAATCTGTTCTCAGTGGTTATTAGAAATCATAAAACCTGTTGACAGCGAGTCCCCACTTCCTTTCCTGCAGCAGATGGGCTGTGTGGGTTTCTGCTCTGCAGCCTTTCTCACATCAACAACACAACGACAGTTACAACCATCCACTTGGGTTAGACAACCATTCCGGGACTCTGGTTTGATTCCAGCGCTCAGGGCTCACTCTTTCAGCTCGGATCTGGTTATTAATCTGAGAAAGAAACAGCTCAAATCAACAAGAAATCAATATTTACCAAATAAAAACAACAGAATATACAAAACCACAGCATCACATAAGTTATAGTTCTGTTTATTTTTAAGAATGAAGCAAATAAAAAAGGAATAAATGTATTCAAATACTTTCATATTTTCCCATAGTACAACATACTGAACAGTGTTTTTCTACATATTATACTATGACTTATTTGACATAGTATTCTATGAATTTTCATAATTTTTCGACATAGTATGCTATAACTTTTTTTTGTTTTTTACAACCTACTTTTTTCAACATTCTGACTTTTTTCATATTTTTTTCTACATATTATACTCTGACTTTTTTAAAATAATTTTTTGACATACTATGCTATAACTTTAATGATTTTGACATATTATACTATGATTTTTTGCATTTTTTTCTACATACGACTTAAAATATTTCTTCCACATACTGTATTATGACTTTTTTTTGACATAGTATTCTATGACTTTTTAATATTTTTTCCACATACTATACTATGACTTTTTTGACATTCTATGACTTGATAATTTTTCGACATAGAATACTATGACTTTTTTTAATGATTTTGACATATTATACTATGATTTTTTTCAATGATTTTGACATATTATACTATGATTTTTTCAATGATTTTGACATATTATACTATGATTTTTTTCAATGATTTTGACATATTATACTATGATTTTTTTGCAATTTTTTCTACATATGACTTTTTAAAATATTTCTTCCACATACTGTACATGACTTTTTTTGACATAGTATTCTATGAATTTTCATAATTGTTCTACATATTATACTATGACTTTTTAAAATAATTTTGACATATCATACTGTTACGGGATGGCGGAGTAAGGACCCAAACGCAGAGATGAGGAGACAGGCAGGAGCAGGTACACAGGGTTTATTGAAAAAACAGTCCAACACAAAGGGAGCACAAAGGCAAAACCCCAGTAAAAATCCAAAAGGGGCAAAGCACAGGCAAAAATCCAAAACATAAAATCCACGGGGGAAAACGGGCGAGGGAAAGGACTAACACACAGGGACAACAGGAACGTGCAGCAGATGCGGTGTAAACAAGCAGACGAAACTAGAATGAACCAACAAGAGGCAGAGGAAACACTGGGGTTAAATACATGAGGTAATGAGGTAATGGGGAACAGGTGAGACGTCAGGTGAATCACATTAGGACAATCAGACAAACAAAACGAAGCCAGACAAGACAAGACAAGACAGGAAGCTAAACTACCAAAATAAAACAGGAAGGAGAACAAACAGACACAGGGGAACACAAGACAGGACCAGCAACATAAGACCAGGGAGAAACAAGGACAAAAACACAAGGAGGCCAAAGAAAAAGGGGGAAAAGAACCCAACCAAAACCCCAAACCATAACATCATACTATGACTTTTTGTAATAATTTTGACATATTATACCATGATTATTTTCATTTTTTTCTCCATACTATGACTTTTTAAAATAATTTTTCTACATACTATAGTATGACTTTTTTCGACATTCTATGACTTGTTTCACATTTTTTTGACATGCTATACTATGACTTTTTTCATATATTTTCGACATACTATGACTTATTTTAAAATATTTACTCGACATGCTGTCGTGACTCTGGGAATCTGAGGAACCAGAAGCAGAGAGCAAGTTAAATCCTAAAAATGTTAACTAAAACTCAGATTAATAAAATAAGAATGTGTAGTAATACATCATTAATATACATACACATCAACGTGTAAGAAGTCGACCGCATTATTTTCCAAAAATAAGCGTTACATCTGTCATTGATCAAAGTGACAGAACACAAACCACAGAGACAAACAAGTCATCTTGTTGTTTCCGCCCTCAAAAAAACATCTGCATCTACAAGCAGAACTAGAACCTCCATGTTAAGTTAACATGTTGTGGGAGATAGATAGATAGATAGATAGATAGATAGATAGATAGATAGATAGATAGATAGATAGATAGTGGTCTTACCTCTTGTTGTTTACTGGTAAAGAAAAAACAGTGACATCTCATGGATAAAGAAACACACAACACTCAACGATACATACGATATATACTGGTATAACTGTTCTTCTATTAGTTACATCATAGAAAAGCTTTTTTACACTTAGACTCTCTTTATTGGTCCAGCAGCTTACAAAAAAGGTATAAAAATACAGAATAGAGAAGAAAAACTGTATTAAATAACAATAACAATACAAAATATCACAAGCGGCAATTTGCGGGATCAAAGCTTTTTTCTCAATAGCAACTTCAAAGTAATTTCCCACATGTGGTCCAACGTGGTTATATAACATATCCTGCACGCTTTGTAACGATTGGACAAACAGTGCACTTTGTTTAAAATGTCTACAACTGGTTTGTCAAAAACCTTTATTTTCAATTCAGTGTGATAGTCCAGCTCACGGCGATGTGAGAAAAGCAGACGACCAACACAAAAACAATCGCTAATAAAGCCGCAAGCATATGTGAACATACCCTGTGAGTTTTGTGATGATTGGCTTTACGGATGCTGATTTGTGTTCATTTATGTCCAGAGCCACGCGCCTTTCGAAGTTCATTGGTCAATAACATGAAGACTGATGGAGATATGGACATTCTTTATACAATTCGTAATAAGCTTGATCCATTTATGATTCACTGAAAATTTGGTCAAAATCGGAGCCACGGTGTAGGAGAAGATCTCAAAAATGTGTTTGTAATGTAATGTGTAATGTACTGTGTAATGATCCTTGAGGATTTTTTGTAGAGCACATTAAGCTGCACCTGTGTGAGAAATTTCAGGGTTATATATATATATATATATATATATATATATATACAGTATAGTCTAATTGAATTGGTATAGATTATAGAAATACTGTATGCTTAACATATTATGACAACTTGTATGTAAAGACTTATGCTATGAACTAATGCCTAAATGTTGTGGGGGTGGGGGGGCGTGGGGGGGTGAGACTATTCAAGACCCATTATAATACATTTTGATCAACATGACATAAGCAGTTGATAATGTAGGAAACAGCAGAGAATTGTACACAATCATTTGCATGGATGTACCAAAGCATTTGCAACTTGTTCAAAGAAATGAGAAATGTTTTTTTTGATGTGAAGTGACCCGATGATGTGAAGATGGAACGGGTAGTTTGGAGAATTTCAGTTGTGATGTGAGAAATGTACCAAAGCGCCTGAGAAAACGTGTAATCAACCTGGGGAAGAACAGAGACTGGATGATGAATGGAGGAGTTATTGTGACGTCAGCAGTACAGTTTGGAACTGTGTGTTGTTGGACACTAGAGGACAGCAGTGGGAAGGTTTGATTCTCCACAGCAGCATCACAATCACTAAAAGCTTTATTGCTAGGTGCGCTTTATTTTTTAGGAATTATTTTGGTGTTGTCGGTGCATGTCACTCACTCAAAACCCTCAGACTACAGTGTCTAGTTTCCTTAAATGACTTTAAAGGTTATGTTAAAACCATAGAACAGGAGTCCATTCACACATTCAAACGTTTTAATTAATGACACTTTTTAATATAAATGCACTTGAGTTGTCTTTGTCTTTTGTGTTTTGTGATTGTACATTTTTGTTCCATGTACCTAGTTTGTTCTGCTATCTCGACCAGGTCTCTCTTGAAAAAGAGATTTTATATCTCAGTGAGACTAACCTGGTTTAATAAAGGTTCAATAAAAATAAAATCTCTAAATATAAGACGGTTAAGAAATTCAAGCTTTATAATATCCCCCAGTCAAAGCTGGTTGATGGGGCTCTGGAAAGGGAAGTTTGGGGTCCCCTGCTGGAGCTGCACCCCCCACAACCCGACCCCGGATAAGTGGATGAAGATGGATGGATGGAGCAGGGGTATTCTGGGTGGTATAAATTTCATCTTTAGCTTCTTATTAATTCATGTTTTAACCTTAACGTTTCTTCTATAACTTAATTATGCTATTAGTTATTAGTGGTAGCACCGTTGGAGTGGAGTCAGGATTCAGTTCACTGCTGGTTGGAAGTGTATCACTATGCATGAGACAAATAATCTTGTAACGTGTGTGTGTGTGTGTGTGTGTGTGTGTGTGTGTGTGTGAATGCGTGTGTGTGTGTGTGTTTCCTCTTTGCTACATCGGGGTAAAAGAACACTTACAGGAAGAGAAACAAAAAATCGATTTGTGTAGATTTAAACTTTAATATCGTTGGTTTTAATATGCAGCAGAATCATATTTTTGACATTTGCTCCTGAAAATGATGCTTAACAATGATGGAAAGTGTTTGATGATGAAATTTCTATAAAAGACAAGCAATGTGGAAACTAGGCCATGAGATGATGTTTTAAAAAATTAATATTTAACTTGTTGTGATGTAGCTGTGTTATTGATTTACTAGCTGAAGGATGAATATAATCACCACATAGGCTCAATAATGGGGATCCACAGTCAGTCCATCAGGAATCTAATATCTAATAATAATAATAATAATAATAATAATAATAATAATAACAATAATAATATCTGGTCTGCTATTATTTCTCCTGAAGGTGTAGGAGTTGCAACCTGCACCGCCAGGAAGACCGACTACGCCTTTGAGGTAACGGTCAGTTACAAAAATACATATTCTGTCATTTCATTTGGAGGACTTGCTGCCCCCCAGTTTCAGATACAGCAAGTGCTTCTACAGGCAGAAGTGCAGCTGTGGTGGTTTCTCAGTGTCTCATTTGGGGGCTGACCTCAACATGGAGGAAGTAGAGATCAGAGCCCTGAGCTCCTTCCAGAGAGCAGCACTGGAGCCACTACTTCAGATACAGTATGATAACACGTGGATTAAACTCTTCTGAGCCCTCCGCTGGCTCCGTCTTTACAAACTAACCCCCTGAACTTCAATTCAGATTCTAGTGGAGAGCCCAAAGTTTACAGAAATACCAACTCTGTCCGGATGGATGTTGGTAAAATGCGTCTAAAATGGTGCAGCAGTCATGTAGAAATGTTCCATTCAAATATTTCCCTCAGTCAAACATCACATAGCTTTAATGGAGAGACTGAACAACAGGATACAAAATGCATTAGTGATGCATGTGAGCGCTTTTATGTCTAATAAACATTCAGTTACGCAAATGGGACGTTTACAGGTTAAAGTCATAGTTCAGGAGTTTTGTATTTCCAGTGTTGTCTAGGAAACTATAATCATTTAGAAAAATACATTAAAACCACGGACATTTGAAGATTTAACACAAACAGAATTACTGAGTTTGACGAAGAACTCAATCTAAAAGTACCAAAATTACCGCCGCAGGGGCTGATGGGAGATGTGAGGAGCTGTTAGGACCATGTGGCCCTCGTCTGATCTCACAGCTCATCCTTGTTTGGCCTCAGCTGCATCAGAGCGCCACTTCTCCCCAGGTTCCCCACAGGAAACACCACTCAACAAAATGCTTCTCCTCCCAGCTGCTGCTCTGTGCTGTCTGGGTTCAGGTGAGTGTTTCCAGCCAATCAGGAGCCGACAAACTCCACCTTTAACACACACTGGGTGACACTCACCTTCATCTACCTGTCTGTTTCTCTACAGCGCTGGCTGCCATGGGAACACAGCTGATTCAGGAGGATTTAACATTGACCAGGAGAGTTGGTGGAGACGTCTCTTTCAGCTGTCGAGGCACTGAGCAGTGTGACTATGAATATGTATACTGGTACCAGAAGAGAGACACAGAAACATTCACAAGGATTCTTGATATTAACCGGCGTAATGGTGACATAAATAAGAGATACAATCATCCTCAGGAAGATGATTTCTCAGCTGTGAATAAACAGAACGGCTGGGAGTTGCAGATCCAGAAAGTTAAACTCGATCATTCAGCCTCCTACTACTGCTCCTGTTATAAAGCTAGTCCCCACAGTGAGAAATGATCCCTGCAGTCTGAACAAAAACCTCCAGATGAACAGATGTCAACCAGTGTTTGTGACAGGAAGAGATCAGCCAACCACAGCCCAGGTTCTCATATTCCACCTCCATCTCAGCCAGAGTCACAAACAGTGTTGGGCAGTAACACATTACTAAGTAATATATTATTCTTACATTTTTTAGGGTACTTTCCCCAGTAATGAGTAGTGTAAGGGTGGCTGTGGCTCAGCGGTAGAGCGGTTGCCTGCCAATTGGAAGGTTGGTGGTTCAATCCCTGGCCCTGCAGTCCCATGTTGAAGTGTCCTTGGGCAAGACACTGAACCCTGAGTTGCCCCCGATGCTGCGCATCGGAGTGTGAATGTGTGTGCAGGTGGCACCTTGTACGGCAGCCTCGGCCACAGTGTATGAATGTGTGTGAATGGTGAATGTATCCTGTATGATGTAAAAGCGCTTTGAGTAGTCGTTAAGACTAGAAAAGCGCTATATAAATACAGCACATTTACATTCAAGGGATTACACGTTGACCCACCCACTCCCTTCCTCCGGGGCTGCAGTGATAGTAGATGGTTGCTAGCTGGCTGGGGGCTCAAACCTTTTCATCCAATAACTTTAATTTCAGCTTTGATATTTGGAGGATCACAACTTGTTCTACGTCAGATAAAAACAAAACTACATTGCATTACATTACATTTATGGTAATGGAGAATATAAAAATGTGATCTGATGATGTTACTGGATTAAAACGTATCAAAGTCAGTCGGATTCATCCGTCTGAACCAACGATCCACAGAGACACTCTGCTAGTGTGTCTAAAAAGGACAGAGAAGAAGAGACAGTCATGTTAATATGAACATTAGAGAAACATCATGAAGCTGGAATATGAAACTGGTTAATAATTTGGACTGGTTCACCTCAGCAGACGCTCTCATCAGCAGACAGGTTTTTGTATCACTCAGTTTTACTGTGAGAGACGGAGGATACAACTACGACTTCATCTTTGGCTCTGGAACTAAACTGATTGTAAGAGGTAAGAATTAACATTTAATGTCCTGTTATTTTAATGAACAAGATGAAAATGTGTTTTAATGAGTTTCTGCGGCTTCAGGTGGTGTTAGTTGTTTCAACATTAGAAGAGAATTCTTGCAGCCGTGCAGCGATTGCATTAATATCTGAAGAACTTTTTAAGTATGGTATGACTTTAAATAGGATCTACGGTACTACGTTTAAATACTTCCAGGATTTTTGGTTTGATGCCATTTCCTCCTAAATAATCAGTTGTTTTTTCTAAGGGATAGGAATGCATTTTAAGCAGCATTAGATCAACTCTGCACTATGCTGAAAAACAACAAATTCATTGAGTTGGGTTCAAAATAAAAGTTAAATAATAAATAAAACATCTCAGAACACCTCTGTAGGCTATAGAGGGGACTGTAAAATGTTCTTAAACTACATAAAACAGGTTCATAGTTTCTGGAAACATGTTGAAATCTCACGGCACAGCTCCAGTTATTCTTTATTTCTGCGGCAGATTAAACTGATTTATAGAAAAGGTTTGATGAAATGTTAGAAACATACAGTCTCTTATCCTCTCAGATAATCATCAATACGATAATATATGATGTTAAACATAATCTAATATATGTCAGTACATGTACTTGGTAAAGAGTATAACTTTATATTGTTTAGGATAATTAATAAAATAATTTAAAGGCAAGATATATTTATACATGAAGCCCCAGAGATACTGAATGTATTATAATAAATAAAATGTATGCTACTCATTTATTTATATCATACACAATGATATATCACAGCATATATATATATATATATATATATATATATATATATATATATATATATATGTACATGTATATATATGGAGAGAGAGAGAGATTTATATGCATGTTAGCGCATTTTAAATAAATAGTAGTTGATGATTAACATAATTTCAACATTTAATATAATTGTTTATTAAAGGTGAAATTGTCGTGAAAAAACTATGAAATTACTGATATATTGATTTGTTTCTGAAGCTCTTAGAGGAACATATAAGAAAATATAATATAACATAAATATATGTTATATGTAGCCTAAAGTAGTAATAAAATGATAAATGTATATCATAAAAAGATAAACATATAATTTATTTTAATACGTTAACTCTACGACACTTTCTTTGTGTGAAAATAGATTTTATAATTATGTTAATTTCCAATCAGGGATAAACATGTAATTTATTTTATTGTGACAAAAAAATTACAAAATGAGACATAAAACACACAAACAATTGAAAAAAATGACATGAAGTAACAAAAATGAAAAATCCAAACAATATCCAGAGACCAGGGAAACATTTTGTGAAACATTACTTTATTAACTCTCCTGTTTTTTAAAGGGTAAAATCTGACCCTTTAATAAATGTCTATATCTGAAACATGACTTTCTTTTTAACCAAATTACTATAAAACATGGATTGGATTCCTTCCAACGCTCTTTCATTCCTCTGATCTTAACTACTAGTCAAAATAACTCATAATTTCTGCTTTTTAACTCTAATATTAGGTATAATTCTATATAAATGAGGGTTATTGACCATGAATTCCAGAAAGTATAAAACTAGTAAGGTGGTGGTAGTGGAAACTAAAAAGAAGTCTGAAAATGGGACGATGATCATGAAAAGATAAATATGTAATTTATTCTAATAAATTAAGTCTACGACACTTTCTTTGTGTGAAAGTACATTTTATAAGTATTATATGTTAATTTACAATCAGGGATCAAGATGGTCCTTTATTAAATTGCAGTTTTATTTAAATTTTATATATTATAAAAATCATTCTCACTTTGATGTTAAGATTTTTTGACGTAAAATTATTTCTACTCCTTTGAAGAGAATCTGTATTTGCTAATAGTTTTTCATTAGTGGTTATCAAATAAGAACAAAGACTCAAATAACTTGTAATATTTGATCTTTATATGAAATGTCTAACTCATTATGAACAGTGTCATAGATGAGTTAAAGTTCATACTGAAAATCTAATTACTATTACTAAATTTACCGGAGAGACAGCGATTTCTATCTGTTTTTAAAAATATAAATTATATAAATCTTTTTTGTTGTTTTTGTTAAAGCAAAACAAGCTGTAAGGGCATATGTCCCCGACCTGGCTATAACTCCATGGATTTTAAATAAATGCACAAATATCTGTGTTTATTGTTTATACAATAATTTATGGAGGTGAGACATGGAAAAGCAGTTTTAGAAAGATGAAGGGGTGGAGAGGGGGGGAGCGTTATTTGGATGTCCAGTGGTCTAACCCACGTTAAAACCTAGTGAAGCAACATATTCCACAATAGAAACATGATATAAATGGAAAAACATACTGTTGTAGCTATGAAAATGGCCAAATCATCCAAAGTGTATATTTCAATAACAGCTTCATACATGCTTCACAATGACGGCAATTAGTTGTTAACACACATTCACAAAGACGTATCGCCCTGCAACAATCTATCTATAATAACACCTTGATATGTATATAGTAAAATATTAAAGTTATGGGAAGTTAACTGTATGTTTCATAGTCCTCCCCCCCCCATGCTGTTTCCTTCATCCCGTCCAGGAGAGAAAGATGAAACATTACGCACGTCCCACTCTTGCTGTAATAACTTGCCATTTACTTCCCAGATGTGACGTTTTACTTCACATCTGACAACAATGATTGTTCAGTGTGCCGATTGCTGCTATTGCGCAATGACTATTATTGCCCATACTTATTCAGTGTGCCGATGTGCAATACTTATTATTATTCTTCATCTTCCGCCAAATTTCGTCCCGCTACTAGTCCCAAAGCGTTGCCAACACACGCACCACATTACACCGAAATGTGGGTAATGATCGGGAATGGTGTGCTATGACTTTTCTAAGAGATTTGCCGAGCGGTTTTACCGAAATCGGCAAAAATACGGCAAAATTTTCTCATTGACTTGAATGGGAAATGTTTGGGAAATCGCTCAACATCGCTCAAAACGCCCCCTCTTTGGGACTGTGCTGTATCGTCATACTTTAACGTAGAAACATGATTAAAAGTTTAAACCGAAGACAAGACTTTGGAGTTTATTGGGCTGAATGGGCGTTCAGATATCAAGCATGGTTTCTCCCAAATCACAGTTTACATATCGTCCCGTTTTCAGACCGTCTCAGATTTTCCAATGTGTGTGTATGTGGCGGAATGTTCAGAGTTAGAGTGGAGGACAGAGTGGGGGGCTTCGGTACAGATCTCTGGAAGTTTATCTCTCCTCCAGTTTTCAGTCTTCAGAGTTCATTATTGGTCAAAATGTAGAAAATCTTGTTCCAGTCGCAGACATGTAACTATGGTGTCTATCGGACTTAAATTGTTGGCTGTGAACTACCAACTGTCGATTGAATCTATGAAAAAACCATACAGCTGGAGTCCGATTCAGTGATTTTTTTCCCCAAACAAATGTCTCTCCCTCTTCCAGTTTTACCTCTTTAGACATCATAGTTGGTCAAAATGTAAGAAATCTTGTGCCGATCGCAGACATGTAACTATGGAGTCTATCGGACTAAAACTTTTTGCGCTAGGCTCACCAACTGCAGATATAAAGCATTGGGGAAAAAATCTGGCTCCCTCTTTGAGGAAATCACCATAGCAACAGGTTCTGAACACACACACTCACACACACACACACAGACACAGACACACACACACACTCACACACACACACACTCAAACACACACACACCTATCATGACACTGTTCCCTGGAGACCGTGTTGACCAACTGACTCCTAACTGATGTTTCCCATGTGTGTGTATGTGGATGTGCACCCAGTAGCAGGCACACTGATAACATTTCTGCAGAATTTTCTAGTTCAGTGTGCCGATGTGCTGCATAAGCAGCAATCGGCACAATGACTATTATTGCCCATACTTATTATTATTTCTTATTCTTAATCTTCCGCCAAATTTCGTCCCGCTACTAGTCCCAAAGCGTTGCCAACACACGCACCACATTACACCGAAATGTGGGTATCGATCGGCAATGGTGTGCTATGACTTTTCAACCAGATTTGCCGCGTGGTTTTACCGAAATCGGCAAAAATACGGCAAAAATTTCTCATTGACTTGAATGGGAAATTTTCGGGAAATCGCTCAACATCGCTCAAAACGCCCCCCTCTTTGGTAACGTGCTGTATCGCCATACTTTAACGTAGAAACATGATTAAAAGTTTGAACCGAAGACAAGACTTTGGCGTTTATTGGGCTGAATGGGCGTTCAGATATCAAGCACGGTTTCTCCCAAATCCCAGTTTACGTATCGTCCCGTTTTCACACCGTCTCAGATTTTCCAATGTGTGTGTATGTGGCGGAATGTTGAGAGCTAGAGTGGAGGACAGAGTTGGGGGGCTGCAGTACGATTCTCTGAAGGTTTTTCAATCAAATTGCTCTCTCTCCTCCAGTTTTCATTCTTCAGACATCATTATTGGTCAAAATGTAGACCAAATGTAGACACACACACACACCTATCATAACACTGTTCCCTGGAGGCCATGTTGACCAATTGACTACTGTGCACCAGGTAGTAGGCACACTGATAAATTGTGGAATTTTCTAGTTGAACATGTTATTGTAGTTGTAGTTAATTAAAATATGTTACATAAATTGTAATAATTAAAATTTGCGCAAGTATTAAATGTGAAAGTAAATGTTATTTATTATCATATAGAACGCATACTTGTCCATTCTATGAAGGAAAATGTCATCACTATATTATGTTGGTAATAATAATTATAGTGAATAGACTTGGGACATTAATCCATAATGTGTGTCCATAATAGTCTTTATTCCCCATATAACCCGTGCTGCGTGAGCTGGTCGGTGTGGTTCATATGAAGATGATACAGTAGATGTAGGGAACTCTGGGCTGTATTGATCAGGAGTTTAGTGATCAGAGTCCATGTAGTTTCCAGGATCAGACTGAATGCCGTGCTGTGAGCTGCTGTTGAATGTCTGTCTGTGCTGCTTGTTGCTGCTGTCAAACTTCAGATGAGCCGGTAGTGAAGCCCGTGGTGAGCGTGTACCCAGCAGCGCCCAGAGCCCACCTGGAGGGGAAGAGCTCCCTGCTGTGTCTGGCCTCAGCCATGTTTCCTCCTCTGGTCCAGTTCTCCTGGAAAAGACAAAGCCAGAATGGTCCTCTGGAGGAGCTGCCCCCTGTGGAGGGAGAGCAGCTGGAGATCAGAGAGTCGGGACGCACCGCCGCCATCTTGCTGGTCCATCAGCAAGAGAACAGCACGTATAAATACCGCTGCTACGTCCACCATGAGGGGGGGACAGTGGGAGGCCCAAACAGAACAAGGTAATGAAGGCTCTGTGACTTCAGTACTGACTACTTAAATTCACTTAATAACTTGATTTTAGCTCTCATTCTGAAAAAGACAATATTCTGAATAAGCTGTTTACATATCGAAATTAAAAGAATATTCCACTAATATTCCCATTTACATGCAGCCATGCAACATAGTTATTTTTCAGCGGTGGTGGACTTGCTGGATTATGTGAACACAGCCTCCATCTTTCCTTCCTTCAATCAGCTTCTTGAAAAAGTTGGCACCTCTACAGCAGCCTTGCAAACTGTTGCTTTTTGTACAACAACCACAGCAACACACAGAGCTGACTGTAATGAAGGCTCGGTGACTGTGTTCAGCAGGGATTCAGCTTCATGTGGAGATGCTGTCAAAGAGCGCAGAGGAGTAGACGACTGCCATTTGTCACTGTAACTCCAACCATTTCACTGCTTTTCTGTTTCAGAGGTTCCAGCTCCAGCAGCCTCCTGTTCTCCAGAGAAAGAGCCACCAGACCAGCTAGCTCTGCAGCAAGCTGACTGTAAGATCACCTGCTTCCTCTCCTTCAGTGACAATGTTTCCTTTTGGGCTTCAGCTTTAGTTTTTAATGCCAACATTTAAAGACACTGTCCTGGCTCCATAACTAAAAAGATTAGTGGGGCCCTGACGTGTGTGTATTTAATAATGGCCTTTGACATTTATTTTCAAATTGTAGCCGACCCCCCGTTTTCATTTGAAGATGGTTGTCCGGTCCAATCTGATGATGTTCTGATGACATGTACATAGTAGAACATACTGAGAAAGTGTCTGACTCTGTGTGTGTGTGTGTGTGTGTGTGTGTGTGTGTGTGTGTGTGAGACAGTGGCCTTCCAGTTTCAGTACCGAGTGAAGTTTTTCTGTCTGCTGTACACACAGCTGATAGTGAAGAGTCTGGTGTACTGCTGTGGACTCTCCCTGCTGATGATCTTCAGAAACAAGAGACCGTCCACCAACTGCGAATGTGCCGACTGATTTCTGCTCATCAATTCATCTCGTTTATACTTTGATCAGTATTCACGAATATCTTTTTTTTTTCTTGCTTGCAGTGGGAATTATGTCAAAATGATCTTTGACAGACTTGTATGTCTCCAAATTCGTCATTCTAAGTCATTGCTGAAATCATCGTAGCCTTTACTGCCATGATGTTGTGTTTGCTCTTTTTTTGTGCATTCCAGAGATTTACTTCTTGTAAAGTTAAATTAAGAGATTAGTCTTCACGCACCAAGTGAAAAATCAAGAGTTGTAGAGGCCAGTGAGTGTGAAACAAAAACAGGGAGAGGCCAAAAGTGGCTCCTGTGTACATAAAACAAGGCAGCAAGCACACAGATCAGTCACCACACGTGGAAGAATGTCTGCTTTGCTTGCACTGGAGGGAAATACAAGATTATTTTGTCAAAGTGCTAGCTCCAAAGTTTGTTCTTGAAAGTGACCAGTCATAAATGGGCCAGTGACACCCTTAGTGTCCGCCCCCGAGCTGTCAAAGCTCAGTTTAATTAAGAAATCCACTTAGAAAGCATAGTGACCAGTGAGAGTGGCGTGTCATTTTTGGAAGAAAGCGCTCACAAAGCAGACACTCTCACTCATGTGGTGGCTGCTCTGTATACTTGCTGCTTTGTTTTATACACACAGGAGCCATTCTACGCCTCTCCCTGTTTTTGTTTTCTAGCGACAATTATGTCAAAAGGATATTTGCAGAACGATGAATTTTGGAGACCTACAAGTCTAAGTCACTGCTGAACTTATCGAACAGTGAAATCATCTTGTTAACATTTTGGATATTTAAAGAATATCCTCTAATGTGTTGTTTCAATCTAAAAACATGCTTGTCAGGAAGTGTGCAGTGCCCAGCAGTGGTGATGATTGGATGTGATAGACATAACATGACTGGTCCCCAAGACGGACAGGAAGTCAGGTGTTGTCCGCAGGGGGGAAGAAAATTCAGATTTATAATTTATATATAAGAGTGTTTGGTGTTTAAAGTGTGTGTGTGTATGTATGTGTGAGTGTGTGTCTGTGTGTGTTAATTGTTAACAATATGAATACATTTTAGCAGTTACTAAGATGAATTTGAATAATCAGCTGTCTGGTAGATATTTTAAAGTTCAGAGTATTTTGGCTGTTGTTGTGTTTGTCTTTAATACGTTATGTAGATTATGGCAGCTTTGTCAAATATTTTCAGTGTAACATTCTTAATGAAGCAAAAGTTAACATTAGATAAGGCAACGTTTGCAAAATAGCACTTATTTACCTGTAGAGCCTTTAAAATGTCTGAGTTTTATAATCCATAGCTTTTTTTAAAGTTATTTTTCTAATATGCTAAGAAATCTCCACTTCAGCAGCACTTCCATAAACCAATTTTTACACTTTCTATCTATATTCTGACATTTCTTTACACAGGGCTTTGTTCAGTTATCATTCAGAGTTGGACTTATACAACATTGTATGTATGCAAATAAGAACATATTTAATAAGAAGATACTGTATTTGCATTGCAGACATTAACCACTGAGACATAAAAACTCATGTGTGTTGTAGTGTTTTGTACGAGGACTCTCATCAAATCCAAGTATAAACTGTAAAGTTCACCTTTGAATGCTAAAATCTCCATGAATAAAGTCCATGGACGTGACCTCCGGGGGGGTCATCATTGTTGCTCTCTGGGCTCAGTTAAACTGTGTTTGGGTGGAGGGCTCAGTGGGTAAAAGGCTTCCAGACAAGCAAAGAAAAGCCCCCCCCCCCAGCTGCAGAGAGGAAGAGGAGTTCCTGAGTGTTTCCAGCAGCAGCAGATATTAATCTGTTCTCAGTGGTTATTAGAAATCATAAAACCTGTTGACAGCGAGTCCCCACTTCCTTTCCTGCAGCAGATGGGCTGTGTGGGTTTCTGCTCTGCAGCCTTTCTCACATCAACAACACGACAGTTACAACCATCCACTTGGGTTAGACAATCATTCAGGGACTTGGGTTTGATTCCAGCGCTCAGTGCTCACTCTCTCAGCTCGGATCTGGTTATTAATCTGAGAAAAAAACAGCTCAAATCAACAAGAAATCAATATTTACTGATTAACAACCGTGTGCAGAATATACAAAACCACAGCATCACATACTGTAAGTTATAGTTCTGTTTATTTTTAAGAATGAAGCAAACAAAAAAAGGAATAAATGTGTACAAATACTTTCATATTTTTCCATAGAACATACTGAACACCATTTTTTCACATACTATGACTTTTTTCATTTTTTACGACATGCTTTAGTATGGCTTATTTGACATAGTATTCTATGAATTTTCATTTTTTTTTGCGGGTTCAAAGCTTTTTTCTCAATTACTAAATACTTCAAAGTAATTTCACACAACGTGGTTTTAAAACATATCCTGCAACGATTGGACAAACAGTGCACTTTGTTTAAAATGTCTACAACTGGTTTGTCAAAAACCTTTATTTTCAGTTCAGTGTGATGTGTAGCTTAGTCCAGCTCACGGCGATGAGAGAAAAGCAGACGACCAACACAAAAACATTCACTAATAAAGCCGCAAGCATCGAATAAATGTGTTTTTCAAAAAATTCAAAATAATTTTCTACGCGGACCTTAATGACCCTTGTGGATTTTTTGCAGAGCACATTAAGCTGCAAATGTGTGAGAAATTTCAAGTCAATCGGACTTAAAGTGTGGGGGCTGTGGCCTTTCAAAGTTTATATATATATATATATATATATATATATATATACACAGTATATATAAACTTTGAATGCCTATTTAGACAAAAAGTCTAATTGACAGGTATAGAAATAGCTTGACAAATTATGGCAACTTGTTCCATCATTTTTCTGCATGTAAGGACTTATGCTATGAACTAATGCCTAACTGTTGTGGGGGGGTGAGACTATTCAAGACCCATTATAATACATTTTGATCAACATGACATAAGCAGTTGTTAATGTAGGAAACAGCAGAGAGAATTGTACACAATCATTTACATGGATGTACCAAAGCTTTTGCAACTTGTTCAAATGAGAAATGGCTTTTTTGTGACCCGATGATGTGAAGATGGAACGGGTAGTTTGGTGAATTTCAGTTGAATGTGTGTGTGATTGAACTGAGTGATGTGAGAAATGTACCAAAGCGACTGAGAAAACGTGTAATCAACCTGGGGAAGAACAGAGTCTGGAGGATGAATGGAGGTGTTATTGGGACGTCAGCAGTACAGTTTGGAACTGTGTGTTGTTGGAGACACTAGAGGACAACAGTGGGAAGGTTTTATTCTTCACAGCAGCATCACAACCACAAAAAGCTACGCTTTTATTTTTTAGGAAATAGTTTTGGCTTTGTCGGTGCATGTCACTCAAAACCCTCAGACTACAGCGTCTAATTTCCTTAAATTACTTTAAAGGTTAACAGGACAGGAGTCCATTCACACATTCAAATGTTTTAATTAATGACACTTTTTAATATAAATGCACTTGAGTTGTCTTTGTCTTTTGTGTTTTGTGATTGTACATTTTTGTTCCATGTACCTAGTTTGTTCTGCTATCTTGACCAGGTCTCTCTTGAAAAAGAGATTTTATATCTCAATGAGACTAACCTGTTTAATAAAGGTTAAATAAAAATAAAATCTCTAACTATAAGACGGTTAAGAAATTCAGGTTTTATAATATCCCCCCAGTCGGAGCTGGTTAATGGGGCAGGGAAAGAGAAGTTTGGGGTCCCCTGCTGGAGCTGCACCCCCCACGACCCGACCCCGGATAAGTGGATGAAGATGGATGGATGGAGCAGGGGCATGAGACAAATAATCTTGTAACGTGTGTGTGT
>CM049384.1:23551855-23768989 GCA_026937815.1 Etheostoma perlongum | reverse complement strand
ATGATCAGGCAAAGCAGTTGCTTCTGTGAAAAATACTGGACAAGGCAGACGTTTCTGAGGACCGGAGGAGTTTAAAGAGTTAATAATTCTTTAGAAAATTACTTTGCAACATTGATGTCACTGAAATCATTGTAGTTCATAGCTCCAGCTGTATTTGAAGTCTTCTATGATATCAAACAGAATACATTTGGGTTTTAGACTGTTGGTTAATGTTTAACCTTGCCCTGTCATAACCTCCTCCCTTTACAGATGTAGATGTTTTATTCATTCATAACTTGCACCCAAAACTAAAGTGCAGAGCTCACAGTGGCTCCAATGACCTACAGTTGCAAAGGTTCACTGTAGGTATGAATAAAAGAACCTAATCTAACTCTCTTCTGTCTTTTATTTCTTACACGCATGTTAACATCATTGACAAAATGATAAAATGTGATGATCTAAAACTTTTGAGAAGGGTTAGTTTTTATACGAGTTGAGATTTAGAGAAACTTGGTGTAAAATCCATGGGCGGGCAGGGATTAGTGGCATGATTGATCCTCAGACCCAAATCTCTGCAGTATTACCAACACAAGTGACCTTTTCCACAAGTGCTTTTTCATTAGTTGTGTTATAACTGGAGTTTAAAACATTTACACTGAATGACATTCTGGAAATGTCATGTCACTCAAGATTTCCAAGGGTTTACTTTAAGATATTGGTTTAATCATAGTAATGCATTTTATTGAGACAGTACTGCTGAAAACATAGTTTCATAGTACTAGCCCTGCACGATTCAAGTTAAAATATGAATCACGATTTTTTTCATCTTAGAATTGATATGATGATACTCTGCCACGATTTCTTTCTCACAAAGTGTAGCCTAATGTTTATTGCACAAATGAACCATGACAAAACTATACAAATTGGCAGTACCAAACATAGGCATGTCTGTGAAGTAGCCACAGTAATGGGAAGGGATGTTGAAAACATACTCTTATTGAGGTTGTGTTCTGAATTGGTTAATATGTAATTGAGTAATTGACAAAACATTGACAAAACCTTTTTGCTTACGGGGTATTTAGGCATGTTGGCCTGTTGTAGTTAATGCCATGGGCTTTCCATACGGTTCGATTGAGATGGCCCTTTCTACAATGAATCTACTGAATCCTCATGCTGAATGATCAATCTTGACTCAACATGAATGGTAATGGTGGTGATGGAGGTGTTTGGCAGCACTTGGCTGGTAGGTACTTCTTATGCAAATTGGTGAAAAGAATTTTACTCAAGCCCATATTCTAAAAGTCAGTAAAAGAAAGTGCACTTTACTAAAATATACTCACATATTTCACTAAAATCCTTCAAATTAATCCCCTGGGCCCCTTGATGATCTACATTCAAATGTAATTACAATCTATGCAATATATATATATTTATATATATAGGTAAAGTTAAGGGATCACCGAAGTCAGTAGGATTCATCCTATAGGATGAAGATGTTACGCCCGGGCAGGAATGAAGACCCAAAAGCAGAGATGAGAGAGGCAGGCGGGAGCAGGTAAACAATGATTTATTTAACAATAAGGCAGAGTTCCAACAAACACAGGGATCAGGTGGCAAAAACAAGAAAGTCAAGGAAACAAAGACCAACACAAGACCAGGGAGGGAACACGGAGAAGGAAAAAAAAACAGGATCATAAAGAAAAAACGAAATCGTAACAGAAGAATGGATGTAACTTAGGGATAGACCTATTATCAGCCCCGGCCAATTATCAGGCAGTTTGCAGATTATCTGTTTCAGCGTTATATTTGCCTGATAACCAATAATCATTTTTGATTACTTAAAAAATGCGCTACAGCTCTGTGTCTGTCCCTCTGCTTTGGTTTCACTCACCACTGAGTCTCACTTAATGCCCCGCCCACAACACTATCTTTTACTGTCCAATATATTAAAACATTCTAATTTATTAAATAATTGCGTAAAGCATTTAAACAAAGTTTTGTGTTGGAGTTCGTAACATTCCAAAATCTTAATTTTGGCTTAAAGATTTAAATTCTTACTGTAAATGTACTTTGTTTCAAAATTTTGGTTTCATTAACTACTAATAATTACAATTACTAATAACATTGGTGGTGTTAGATAGTAGTCCCCCCCACTGAAGCGCTTTGAGTGTCTATAATAAAGCGCTATATACATTTAATGAATTATTAATAATCGGTATCTGTATCAGCCTTAGGTCCCCCTAATGTACATGTCATTGCAATCCATCCAATTGGCGCTGAAATATTTCAGTCACTGCGAAGTAGTGGAGTGACTGTAGGGATGACGGACTGACATTGCCACCCCGAGAGCCTCGCCGCTAACATCACTAAAAACTTCGCTATGACTAATTTCCTGACTTCGAATAAACAAATCACC
Organism: Etheostoma perlongum; assembly: GCA_026937815.1. NCBI lineage: Eukaryota > Metazoa > Chordata > Actinopteri > Perciformes > Percidae > Etheostoma > Etheostoma perlongum. The sequence continues at coordinate 23,766,594 of CM049384.1, read as the reverse complement.
GTAAAGTGTCCAACTGCCCAGCATAATGTCAGACCAGATGACTCATCCAGACATGAAGTTAGTCCTCATTACAAACTCCCCGGTTACAGAATGCCATGCGGTTGTGATTGAAGCATTTGGCGGCACACTTATGAAAACCAATGTTTTTCAATGAGACACATAATCAAATGAGTTCCATGATTATTCTGCCACAAAACAACCAGGGAAGATAAGACCATGTGTCGAATCTGCGGAGCGGCTGCTCCCTCTCTTTTTTCCTTGCCATCTTCGATTCTCTCTCATTCGTCCTTTCCCTCTCTATCAGTCTTTTTCTCACCGATCCCATTCTCATTTTGTCTTTCATAATGAGCCTCTATTAAAGTCTCCAGCTAATCTCTGATCCATGTTTCTCTTTCCTGTCCGTCTCTCTGCAGCCCTCTGCCCTCCCTCTTTCCCTCTTCCTATCTCTCCTTCCATTCATCATTAATTCATGTGGTGCAACACAGCAGAACCTCAGTGAGTGATACACTTCAAGCATAACAAACAAGCCCAAATATCTGCACTCGGCAGGATTGATCTGCATCGACGAGGGCGAGAGTGAGATTTCTTTTTTTTTTTTTTCAAATGTCAAAACTTTTTCCTTCTTTCATCAGAACTCGTTTGATTTTTAGATGAACAGCTCAGTTTGAATTTTTTTTGGCACATTTGAATTTTCCAGAGATAGAAAGAATATTCAAATGTTTTACTGTGTACTGAAAAGCCTAAAAGTCATTACTACTACTAAAGTAACTTTGCTGCTTTTTTGAAAAAGGAATAAAGCACTTGGTTAGTTTTGCATGAAGATCATCAAAGTTTGAATTATTCTCTACTCCAATACGCAGCTTATGTCTGCAGCTTGATTAATCATCTAAATACTCAAATGCGTTAATTGATGAATAAGTATCAACATCTGGTATTTTTAGTGCGTCATATTATTTCCTTTTTAAACAAAAACTGCAGCTATAGTTGGAACTCAAAAAAGTTTTCTTTTCCTCATTTACATGAATTGTGCCTCTACTCGATTTTGTCATGGCAACCAGCATGTCCTTTCATTTTCCAATTGAAGTCAAAATTTTAAATGCTGGTTAGATCAAATGTGTTGATACACACATAGATGTACACAGTAGATTCAGGTCATCATAGAGTTGGATAGCACGCTGTAAAACACAGCAGCCTTCCCAGGTTCGCTATTACAGCTCCAATGAAAAGCCCTGTTTTCTGATGACTGCCTCATCAGCTAATCACTTACACTCCCAACGGCCAACTCTAATTTTGGGTCCCGGATTTGTTCACAGCAATGTTCAAAGTTGGACTTGACAGGAACAGCCTCATTGTGCTCCGACGGATGCTTGTCCTTGAAGTTGAGCAGCCTTCCAGGACACTGAGCAGATTTCATCCCCAGAGGAGAGCACTGCCTCTGAGCACTTTCGAATCCTTTCCCACTTTGTGAACAGACCAGTTCTGGCAGGCTGTTTGTCAAAATGCCACAGTATTGAGTGTGCCTATAGGAATGTATTCACCCAAACCGAGTGCCTCGTCATGCTCATGGATAAGTCTTTTGGATTGTTAGTTTGTCTGCGTTGTCTGTTTGTATATTTTTTGTATATTTATAAGTGCTGTTTGTGCCTCGTCACGCTTACACAGAGCCCTTTGCCTCTTTTTTGAGGAGTCACCAAAAGGATTTACTTTCTTCACAAACTCATGCTGCCCTGATTTACCGTCTAAAGTCACCTTATGTATAAGACTCCCACAACCATTAATATTGCACGCCATTTTTATAACATTACCCGCACCTAACCCCAGGCTTATGCTTTCAATAATACAGAAGCCAGCCTTTAGAATGCCCTTCCACACACAAGCCTTTAGAGACAGACAATGTAAGACCGTGATCACAAAAATATTGCTATGTGGCTGCACATTTTCTCTGCCATTGTTTTTGACTTTAACTTGTATGAAGTGAATTCCCTCAAATTGTCCATTTTTTTAAACTCTGACTACATCACATATTATGTCAGTGTCATTCAAAGGAAATCATTTCAGTTTGTGTTTGTACTGTGGAGTAATGCTGTTTGACTGCACTCTTGTTGGAATACTTTGCATAAGGGAAAATGTGTATGCATATGTAGGTAGCAGCAGACACTTATCTTTGATCAACATAAAGACAACAAACAGGAAAACAGCTGCTCTGGCTCTTTATGAAAGTAACAAAATCCAACTACCAGAACTCCAAAGCTCGTCAATTAACGATATATTTCTTTTGTTTAATCTTTTCAAAAATCAAGTCAACATATGTTTGTGACGGATTATTATGAAACAACACTTTCTCCTTTTTCCCACAAGGTTACCTAATGTGATGGTTTGATGACGACCTCAATAACACTCTGCATCATTTGAGATCTGGCCCTCTCTGCACACAGCTTTCCACAGGAGGATAATGCGCTTTATGATTGGTTCCCAAGGTAACACAGTAGACACCTCCAATTCTTTTAAAATTAAACTGATAGAATCTGAACAATTGCCTCCACATATTTTTAAGCCTTTAAGCATGTTCTTTGTTTGATTTCTATAATAAAAGGGACTGTTTCTAGATATTATCTCTGATGTGTTGACAGACCTATTTCACTACTGTTGGACGGAGCCAGGCTTGCTCTTCACTCTGTTTTCAGTCTTTTTGCTAAGCTAACCTGACCAGCTGCTGGTGGGAGCTCCAAACAGCGAGTAGTAGTACTGATGAAAAATGATGAAAAATAACATTGATCACTAAGGTAAATAATAATAGCTTTGGTGTTAGATAAGTCTATCCATAATATCAGATTAACTACAATGACAATTAGGATTTAAGCTGCATTTCTCAGTTGATGCATTGTAGATTCTTCATGGATTTGTGTAAGACTGCAATTGTATGTTTTAATACTGCGTTCCATTTACCTCGCAACACTGAAGCTGAAGCTGGAAATGACGTCACACCTAATTTGAATGCATTACATTTACAAGTCGTTCAGTCGTTTCATTGTTTTCATTAGCTCTAGCCCTGTTTAGCCAATGTTAACAATACCAGTGTATAGCAATGTATTACGCTGTTTTTGTGCATGCAAACAGCATATCATGTCCACAGATACGACTGATTTATTGAGACACAAATAAAACAGAAGTGCTTATTACTGTATGTTACTACAGCTATTGCAAGTGTTGATGCACGGAGCAGCCATGTTGGATTTTTAGCTTGGGGTACTGGGTGGTAGCCCGAGTTCTGAGCTCTGAAATCCGAGGTCAGGGGTCTTGTTTTCGACTTTGACCTCAGAAAATCCGAGTTCTGAGTACAAATGGAACTCACTATAAGCACTGAAACGCGCGTTTGAAGGAGTGTGCTCGTATGTATTTTGTGCTTAGAGCCTGACCAATAAAGGATGTTTAAGGCCAATACCAATACATATATATATACACTCACCGGCCACTTTATTAGGTACACCTGTCCAACTGCTCGTTAACACTTAATTTCTAAGCAGCCAATCACATGGCGGCAACTCAGTGCATTTAGGCATGTAGACATGGTCAAGACAATCTCCAGCAGTTCAAACCGAGCATCAGTATGGGGAAGAAAGGTGATATGAGTGACTTTGAACGTGGCATGATTGTTGGTGCCAGAAGGGCTGGTCTGAGTATTTCAGAAACTGCTAATCTACTGGGATTTTCACGCACAACCATCTCTAGGGTTTACAGAGAATGGTCCGAAAAAAGAAAAAAACATCCAGTGAGCGGCAGTTCTGTGGGCGGAAATGCCTTGTTGATGCCAGAGGTCAGAGGAGAATGGCCAGACTGGTTCGAGCTGATAGAAGGGCAACAGTGACTCAAATTACCACCCGTTACAACCAAGGTGGGCAGAAGAGCATCTCTGAACGCACAGTACGTCGAACTTTGAGGCAGATGGGCTACAGCAGCAGAAGACCACACCGGGTGCCACTCCTTTCAGCTAAGAACAGGAAACTGAGGCTACAATTTGCACAAGCTCATCGAAATTGGACAATAGAAGATTGGAAAAACGTTGCCTGGTCTGATGAGTCTCGATTTCTGCTGCGACATTCGGATGGTAGGGTCAGAATTTGGCGTCTACAACATGAAAGCATGGATCCATCCTGCCTTGTATCAACGGTTCAGGCTGGTGGTGGTGGTGTCATGGTGTGGGGAATATTTTCTTGGCACTCTTTGGGCCCCTTTGGTACCAATTGACCATCGTTGCAACGCCACAGCCTACCTGAGTATTGTTGCTGACCATGTCCATCCTTTTATGACCACAATGTACCCAACTTCTGATGGCTACTTTCAGCAGGATAATGCGCCATGTCATAAAGCTGGAATCATCTCAGACTGGTTTCTTGAACATGACAATGAGTTCGCTGTACTCAAATGGCCTCCACAGTCACCAGATCTCAATCCAATAGAGCATCTTTGGGATGTGGTGGAACGGGAGATTCGCATCATGGATGTGCCATCATGTCAATATGGACCAAACTCCCTGAGGAATGCTTCCAGCACCTTGTTGAATCTATGCCACGAAGAATTGAGGCAGTTCTGAAGGCAAAAGGGGGTCCAACCCGTTACTAGCATGGGGTACCTAATAAAGTGGCCGGTGAGTGTATACTAAGATATGTAAACTTAAAGTCCTTAAACTTGTAGAGCGCCCTTTGGTGGACAAACTATGCAAACCCAACATTCATAACATGATTGACCGTCTGTTTTTATTTTTTAAATATTATTTATGTGAATCATTTATTTGTTATTATTAATGATTCTGATGAATGAAATGTTTTTATCGGCCATTATAAATGCCGATACCGATAGTTCAGGAAATGCCTAATATTGGCCCGCCGACATATTGGTCGGGCTCTAGTTGAGCTGAATGTGTTGACCTTGTCTGGAGTAGGCCTGCACGATTTGGGGAAAAATATGAATCATGATTCTTTTGCTTAGAGTTAATATCACGATGCTCTGCCACGATTCTTTTGACCACAACAAAACAAATCCAATTGGAAGTACCAAACATAGATTTCTTTTGATACCTATAGCACATTGCTCATCACCACAAGTCTTTAAACACAGAGGCTTCAATGAAGAGAATGGAGAGCATTGCAGCGCTTGGGAGCACTTTAAAACCTGTATTTTATACAGTCTACGTTAAAAAATCACAGAAGAAAGTAGTAGCGTTTGTCATGCAGTCGGCTCATAAAATTACATGAGAAGTCAAAGTCATTAAAAAAAATGAAATTACGGTTATTTAAAAATGCAATCGTGAACAGAGTGAATCGAAATCTCTATTTTATAACGATTAATCTTGCATGCCCACTGTGGAGGTGTGAGAACTTTTAGCAGTTTCAAATCTTGCCAGTGGACATTAACCTGGGATTGATTTAGTCGTCCTTAAGCTAATTAGAGATGTGCTGCTTTTTCTACTGGAACAACATCTAGGCCAAATAAAGAACTTCATTTGAACTTTGTGCATTGAATAATGCTAACTGCATCATTAACAAAATGCTGACAAGAGATTTGGAAGTCAAGAGTTGTGGGCTGACCCGCTATCTTTAAAACATTTGTCTTCAGGTTCAATTAATACTCTTAGGATCGTTAATGGGAAAGTGCCAACGGGAAAGTGTGCCTGAACAACTCCATTAGTTTTCTTCCACTTTTTTTTTTGCTCCTAAACACACATTTTTAGTTAGCAATTTGCCTAATCGCCTGTAAACAATCACTGTACCGTAGGAGGGTTGGACCCTGCGCACTGTGTGACCTGCTATTGTTATGGCGGAGCTCCAAAAACAAATGCTCAATTATTCAATCTGCACTTCACCCTCTCCTCCCTCTGTCTTTCACCTTTCTTTTTTTATCCTTTTTCAAACAGCATGGACAGGCGCCCCTCCCACATCCCATCCTCTTATTACCCCTTCACCGCATCACATTCAGTGCCGCATTACACTTGCAAATAATCACATTATTGCCATAGACACCCTTTGTTAAACCGAGCATGTGTGCATGTCAGTGAGTTGGTGCTTACACAGCGTTATTATTTTAATGAAGATATGTCCCTGTTGTCAACGTTGCTAAAGTGTGCATGTCTTATTGTAAACTGCCTTTAATTTGCGACAGCAGTGTCACTGGGGCCAGTGACAGAATAATTGAATGAGATATAAATAATGAATTAATATAAATGCATTAAAAAGATCCTTCTGGGGAGAAAAATACATGGACATTTAACAGCTTGATTAGTCAGGACTAATTTGATTGAAGGGAAACTTTGGGTTATGACAATTAATACAGTCAGACAACTTTTACAAACAAAGTTTTTTGCCAGTGTATGCAAAGCCAGTGATGCCCCCAATTAATTAAACACCCATTACACAGCTACAATGCTAATGAGGAACAAATCTTTATTTCTACTTCAGTCAAGTTCGGCCAATGACACATGAGAAAGAAAAAATGTGCAATGGTTGGTGAAATGGTGGGCTAGGAGTCCTAAACGAGTAATTATTTAGGAAGTAGAGCCCGACCGATATATTGGCGGGCTGATATTATCGGTCGATATTAAACATTTCCTGAACTGTCGGTATCTGCATTTATAATGTGTATTGAAAAAAAGTTTCATTAAAGTTTCTTTTCTTTATCAGATATTTATGTGTGTGTGTGTATGTGTATAAATATTACACAAATTATCATATTATTTGAGTAAAAACTCATAAAGAACTACAATTAACTAATGTTAGGGGAAACCTGTTTATGTTTTGTTACGCGTTTCTGGATAATTTGTTTTTAAATATATATCGGCATATCAAATTTCTTATAACCAAATATTTGTATCGGTATCGACCTTAAAAATCCTTTATCGGTCGGGCTCTATTAGGAAGTCATATTCTGCAGATATAGGTGGAATCCATGCAGAGTCATGTCAAAGTACACAAGCAACACACGCTATTGACAGTTTTATTCTGATTTGATTTCCAACACAACAAAAACATTCTTTAAGGGAGCCCCACTCCAAATTCCGTTCTTGATTTAGCACTTTAAAGTTTCTTTAACTATTTATCAATTACTTTTCCAAATCCACAAGAACCACTCTTCACATTGGCATGAATTGTATCAAACACACAGAACTTAGTTAAAAAGAAAGTGTCTCTTTTAAAGCTGGTTTCCCTGTTACTCTCGTTATTTTCTTACAAGCAATGTAGCATTCCAAAGGCTACTTTTTAAGCACAGTGCTCGGCCCACATCAAACGCTCCACATTACATCTCTTAAACAATCAGGGCAACACAGCATAACAAATCTGTTTTGTTCAAATATTCCCTGGTCCAGCGCAGGTAAAAACAGAGAATCCTTCTGTGTGTTAGTGTGTCCTGTACTACTGAGCCAGTTTGTAACCGTTTAGCTACCGACAACATTTCAACTGTCCTGCGGTTACAGATGTAAACCAACCACAGACATTTGCCTCGTTCATGCACTCCCAGCAGTGCGTTGCTGCAGGTTATGATGGTGGGCCGTTGCAGAATGGATATTTGCCATTATTTTTGGCATTTACTTTTTTTCTGGCCTGGCTCCTGTGCAATTTTAGTGGAAACCCTGGTATGTGTTGTGCTCCATTTCATAAAGCTGCCTTTTTGAATCCACATGTTGCATGAAAGGAGAGTCAGATTTCAACCACCCAACTGAAATACATTACAGATAATGACTTTAACACTGTGTGTCCTGGCTCCTGAAAATTACACTGGGTCTAGTGTGAGTGCTTTGATTAAAGTGACAAATATTTAACTTCATATCTGGAATGCTCCAACTACACTTCAATACAGGATGCACCTATGCCTATTTGTGGGATTTTAAAGACAGAACAAATGTAATACACTATAACAATATACTTGGAAGAGCTCAGAAGTCACAACATGAGTCTAGGTGTAAAGCACACATCACAGTAACTAGCGCAAGGATTAAGAACTTTGTTAAAAATGTGATTTTGTGATTGGGTCAACAGGCAGTGAGGTCAGGTTGGACATCTAGACATGCATTCTTTGTGAGACTTAAATTTCATTTTGGCTTTGTCTAGATAGTAACCATGAGGATTTCAAAGAAAATATTGTTTCTCAACTCTGAAAGACTTAACTTTCACAGGAAGCGAAGCAGAGTTCGACCTGGCTATAAATGCTGAGTTTGACCAGGCTTTTTCTACGCCTTGGGTCAACCCTTTCACACTGACAGTTAACCCTTATATTTCTTAGGTGGGGTCACTATTCCTGTGTGAGGTGTGTTTACAACCGGAAAAACTAAAATAAAGACAACTTGAACAGTCTCTGTGGCAGCTATAACAATACAGTAATGGGTAAAAATAAACCATGTAATCGTAGCAAATGGCCATTGTTGCATGTCCTCTCAGCCCGTCTGTTTATTTCCTTTTACTTTCTACTGTGGCTGCTAGGCTTGCACAATATTGGAAAAATCTGACATTGCGATATTTATTCCCCCAGCGATATATATTGCGATAGGAAAAAAGAAAAATAATTTTTTAAAAGATGACATATTGGTTGAAGAGAATGACAGCATTGTATTCATATAATAATCAATCCAGGTTAAAGTGTATGACAATGACTGCATGTTGCCTCCTCTAAATGTCAGGTTGTGGTCGACTAGCAGGACCAGCTCGTTAGTTTGATAAACTGATCAGACCTGCACGTCATGTGCCCTAGCAACAAGAACAATTAAATCAGTGGAAATGACGTTAGATCAGACACAGACTTCTGTAGTAGATTAGTGTACGTTTCCAGCGTCACGGCTCCGAACCGTAACGTTAATTGGGGCGGACGGACCCCTTGTTTCTTTAGGCTAACTATATTAGCTTTAGCCTAGCTGGTAGCAGCTTTCTGCTTGTTTCTTAATGCTAACTATATTAGCTTTAGCCTGGCTGGTAGCAGCTTTCTGCAGGAGGAAATGGATGGGAGACATTGTGATCATGTTGCATCAATCAGGTGATTTAGTTTGTATTTGCAGCAAACATAAAACACTGACTACTGTAGCGTCACTGACTATCCATCAAAACTATATGCATCACCGTGTCAGCGGCAGCTGCTGCCTACGGTACTTTTCTACACAAGGAGAGCCTCACTTCCCATAACAATAACCCCTGTCGGACTAACGTCACATACACACGTTGCCCACATGGCTACCTGTCTTAAAGGGGAAGGGGCGGCCAGTAATAATCATGTAAAAGGAGAACGGTGAGAGTTTACTTTTATATCAAGCAGCAAAAAAGGATTAGCGTCAACATCGCAATGCTATGTCGATGCTAAAACACAATATCGTTCAGCCCTAGTGGCTGCCTATCTAATAAAATGGACAAATGAGAAAAGAATACATACTTTAATAAGCACTAGAGTCCGACCGATATATCGCGGGCCGATATTATCAGCCAATGTTAGGCATTTCCTGAACTATCGGTATCAGCATTTATAATGGCCGATTTCTTTTTTTATTCATTCATCAGAAACATTTATAATTACAAATAAACTATTCTGATAAATGAATATTTAAAAAATAAAATGAAAATGGACGGTCAACCATACTGCATACTTTGTCCACCGGAGGGCAGTATACAGCGTCCTTGTTGATTTTTGTTCATGTGTTTTTGCTCAAAGGACTTTGAGTTTCATAACTTAAGTTTGTATTTTTATACATTTTATATATCAGTTCTTTAATATTTTTGATGTTCCTTTGTTCTCTTGTGACAATAAAACAAATTATTATATTATTTTAGGGAGAACTCATGAATAACTACAAATAACTAATGCTAGGAAAATCTGTTCATGTTTTGTTATGCGTTTCTGGATTTTTTAAAATATATATCAGCCGATATATCAGCATATCGGATTCTTAAATAACTAAATATTTGTATCGGTATCGGCCTTAAAAATCCTTTATCGGTCGGGCTCGAATAAGCACATAAACAAAATTGAAAAAGTAATTTTGAGCCTAGGTGCACTTGTGAAGTGGATGTTCTTGAAATATCAGAGGATTGAAGGCTGTTTGCTAATTGATGGACAGAATCCCAAACCAACATGTTTTACAAGTGCATCACTGGTAGAAAAGAAGAGGAAAAACAGGACATAAAATGGGGTTGAGGTTGAATGTATCTGAGGTTTCTGTGACATTGGGTGTGTTACCTATTTCTCACTAGAATCACACAAAGCCCTGAGTGTGCCTGGACAGAGGGAATCAAAATGTGAAAACTGACTGGGATAAAAAGCTGAGGGCAACAAAGGGCTCAGGATTAAAGATACGTTTTTTTCTTCGCAGGCAAGAATACCACGACATCTCAGTCTCAGAATTATTCTTTGTTCAATAAAATTGCCATTGCAGTAGCTCAGCATGTATTTGTGTTTGCGTTCTTATGCACAGTTGCTTGTTTTCCTATGTATTCAGAGAACAGTATGACATCAATGTCTGTATGTGTGACAGTGCATAGACGCTGCGTGTGGCTGACATGTCCGTGTGGCCACATAAGGGGAGAGAGGGTTGGGAGCAGAGTGTGTGTGTGGGGGGGGGTGGGGGGATGAGGGGGCATGAGCGAGTATTTGTGTCTCAGGTGCACTACAGGAAATGAAAAATGAAAATGACAAAGAAAAAAAAATGGAAAGGGAGCAGCACTTGTCATAGGAGGCAACTGCCATTTCTGATGGGAAATTAATAACGTATTCTTGCAAATTTACCATGTTATTCTGGGCAGGAGGCTTTGACGAGATCTGCTGCAGACTGGAAGCATGGAAGAATGCTGATCAACTGAGGCAAAGAAGACAGAAATACACATCCAAATCTAAAGTACACATATGCATACAAAGTAACATCATATAAAATTTAAATGCATTCATGTATAAAAATACATGAGCTGCAAAACAATTACACTTATCAAACAGATGAAATAGAAATAACGGCCTGCCTCTAATAGAAGCCTGCTTCAAATAAAAGCCTGCACCTTGTGCGGTTCAGGTAAAAAAAAGCCCCGGCTTTTCTTTGAGGAATTACGGTATGTCCTGTAAACTACATTCTCAACATTAATTGACTGTGATGGCTTATATATTTTGTGAGTAATTACAGTCAATAGAAAATACTGATTTGCCAAATACAACAGGTCTCCAAGGACAAGTGAAGATATTTAGAGTAATGTGTTGCAAGAAACAAAGAGAAAAGAGAAGTGTAAATGATTTCCTTTATTTAGCGTAAAGCAGCATGATATCTATCGAGTTAAACCATCTCTTACAACTGCAGTTGAAATTCACATTTAAACACTTTATCCTCTCCAGCTCACAAATCGGAAAAATCTTGTCTAAAACGAAAATCTCAAGAAATAATGCACATTAGGAAGGCTGCACACACAGGTGGACAATCATTGGATATATTGCACTTTCATTAGCTCCTAAATGTGTCTGGCAACCATCAGCTGCATGCAGGCAGCAGTAAAGTACAACCAAATCACTCTTATAGACGCTTGAATAAATGGGAGTGCATGTGTAAGCACACAGCCGCAGCTGCCTAGTTATTATTTACATTCTACTCTGTGTCAGTTGGATATTGCTTTCCTGAGCGTGGAAGGTCATCTCTCATTGCTTTACTAATATCCTCAGGTCCTCTTTTCATCTCTTAAGGCATTCTCTTGTCCCTCTGACTGTATTTGTGTGCATAAGTGCATGACAGGGCAGTGTGTGTATGTGTGTAAGAACTCTCAAGGCCTCTATATTCAGATCAATTTCATGGCTGGCTTCATCGCGGCGCCACGTCTCTTTCATACATCAGCTACGCCGCAACGTAGTCGTATGAACACACCGGTTGTCGCAGACACCAGTGCACAGGCGTCAACTTTTGCCGTCTCTCATATGGTTGTACAGTTTTCACCCCATGCCTCAAATATGCAGGTTCCTGTTTGCTGTGTTTTGACTTATTTCATAGGCATGCGTCTGCGTCTCTTTAATATATATATTTTTTTTCTGTTTCATTTTCTTTTCCCTTTTCACTCCCTCAGATGACTGCTGAGGTGTTGACAATGTAGTCTTTCTGTCAAAAGACATGTTTGTTTCGACACCGCGAGTCAAGCCTCCCTTTTGCTTTCTGCTAATTCTTCTAAAAAAAATCAGACATCTGTGATTTAGAGGAAAAAAGCAGAATGAGATGGAGAGAGCAAACAAGACAGATGAAAAGGGGTTACAACATCGTATCACTCTTGCACTAAATGGACACATCCATTAATTATTGACACAGACGCGGTGTACTGACATTTTATAGTCTCTTACGTGTCATAAGGGATGACTCAATCGGCTAGTCGAAGAGAGATCAAGAACAGGGCGAAGTGTGACTTACTTTGATATCACCATCACCAAAGTCCTGTGGAGTAAAGCATGAAGCTCAACCATCACATAGGATTTCAGATCATTTAGTTTAGTTTATTTGTTTCCACATATACATGTACTACAGATTAATATATACATAATATAGTATACATAATCAATAAAAGATTGATTTGAAAAAAAAAACTCAGAGAGGCTTAATCTGGGCACTCTTCAATGCATAATCCAATTAAAATAGAAAGAAACTAAAATACCTGAAAGAAAAGAGAGAGAGGGGAATAAAAGCAGAAATTGAAATAACACACAATATCAATCAACCTAATAAATACAAAAGGTAAAATAATATTAGGAGTTGTTTACAAGACATTCCACAGGGATAACATTGCAGTGTTGCTGTGTAGTATACCATTTTCCAATTAGCTTTTAGGCTTGAGGAGTTTTATTTTTTAATTTTTTTGTGCACAAATGTGATAAGACAAAAACATGATTGGAACATCCATATTTAAAACCTGTCTGTGCAGAACAGATGAGCATAAATAACACCATTCGCAAGGCTTGCATTGTTATGCATATTTGATTAATGGGAGCCATCCCATGCAGCTAACTAGATGCTAGCAAGAGCAGGGACATGGACTTTAATAATCAGGCATAGCACAGAACAGGCCAAAAACTCTCTAATTAATCTGCTCCGACTGTTTGGGCTGTCAAAACATTAGCCTGATATCTCCCAAGAGGGTAAGAATCTCTAAGCGTAGCTCCTATGGCACCATTTTGATGCTAATAAGTCATCACCTGCCATTAGCATTGAATGCCGTTCATTTTGGCGCCACTTTGACAGCAAATAACTTTACATCTAAAGAGTTTAAAACTATTTGTCCATTGATTACTTCTAGAGAAACATGTTAAAAAGGCTCCATTACCCTATACCTCACGTTATGGCTCCGTAGCAGACGTTTTTGTAAAAATAGGCCAACGATTGTGTCCTAACCATGCGACTTGCTGTCGCACAGTAGAGGAATTACCATATAGTACAGGGTAAGCTCGCAGACAGTTAGGACTTACATTAGCTGTTTAGGTTTAATTACTAATCTTAACTAGCATGTTAGTTAGCAATAATTAGCCTGTGCATATGTTATCTCCTAACATATACCTACGCTCTCCGTCTCTGCAAGATTGGGAATGATTGAGATTTCTCTTGGCACAGCTACCAGAAGACTTACAACTTTCAGACAGGTTGCCGATGTAACGTCAATGTCGTCAAGCTCAGTTGGAGGCTGCGCAGTAATGCTCAGCCACAGAGCTGCCAACTTTTCCAAAAACCTTGGAGTGAGATTTGGGGGGGGGCAACCCATATTTTGCCACGTACAAAGCAATTTCTTTGGCTCTTTCAGCATCAGGGTTTAAATTGGGATTTGTTATATGTGGGGGGGGATGGGGGACTCTCCCTAGGGGGGTCTGGGGGTATGCCCCCCCAGAATTTTTTTTTGAAAAAAAAAACATTAAATGGCACATTCTGGAGAGTTTTGTGCAAAAAAAAATGGAGAAATCAAGTCTTACATGATATGTGCAAAACTGTAGGGTTAAGAGCCTTTGCATTGTCGTATTAGGGCATTGTCGTATTAGGGCATTCAGAATTTACATTATTTACATTATTACCTTTGTTACGGCCTCTTCTGTGCTTTCCTAATTAGGTTAATCGTGGACACCTGAGGGCCCCAGTGTGTGCTGATTATATGACCTGAGAGGAGTCTTGTTGGAAGGCCCTGTCAGCTGGAGGCGTCCCCCAACCAGGAGGCGACGGCCGGCATTTTTGTGTCTTATGTCTTATTGTTATTTTATGTTAATAAATTACTTTTGTAATACCTTGACACGTGGTGCGTCTCCATATTTGTCACGGTCCAAGAGCCAGGTCGTGACACCTTCTTATGATATAAGAACTGACCCAGACAATGTGCCAAACATAATGAGCCACATGAAGAGACAATAGCATATGACAGCAACAGCTGAGAAGATTTGGTGAACAGGTCCAGGGGTCCCTGGTGTAGGGACCAGGGACCCAAAGTTAAATTAATGTTGAGGGATCAACTAAGACCACTGAAATTCTAAAGAATGAGAACCACTGACTTGCAGAAATTCTAATCCTTTAACCTTTGTGCCAAGGCTCAGTAATGTTTGGCCCTCATCATCTGTGCCCCCCCACTTACTGTATTTACTTTTTTGGGAAAATAAAGACAATTCGTTCATTTTATAAAACATTGAATTAATTATTTACAGTTACATTTACATACAATACAATAGTGGCCCAACATTGCAGTATCGTATAGTATAGTATAGCTCAGATGTGTTTCATCAGATTTCTGCTCATGTTTACAACTTTGTGCACATTGTAAATATAACTCCTCCCATCTCTGTTGTCCGAGATTTGGAGAGTTGTAATATAGGCTGCTGTGGATGATAATGCGCCGTTGATATGGTAGTATCTCACTCAGACGGTCGCACAGACACAGAGGCCCATTTGGGTCTCTGGTCTCTGACAGAGTTTAGAGGAGGCTGTACGCTGCTCTTCATCGGAGGTAGAGCACGGATGCAACGCGTCACTGTCCACAGCAGAGCGAGTCCACTAAAATGAACTGAAGTTGCTACGCTTACCAGCCGCGCTGCTCACCTCTATTGTTACAGAGAGAGTGGTCACGAAGCGACAGACGGGTCTGTAATACTCACATAGCACATACCTGAAGCCGGGGGAAATGCACCTGGGATGGCTCGTGAAAATAATGTTCTCAGTTTGCGACAATTCAAAACTTCAGACAGGGAGCGCTCTTGAACCCCTCACAGTCTCTGAAAGCACAACTAGTCGATCATAAGTGGCTCAACAGGTAGATCTATAGATAAACTCATCTTTCAGAAATTTGACCGACCGGGTTGACACTTCAGCGTGAGAAATCGGAGGTGTGGCGTGTGAGCGTGTGAAACCAGTCAAATGCGTGTGTCTCACGGCCAATGCGTGAGAGTTGGCAGCCCTGCAGCCATCACCGGAAAAGTGCTTCTAATATCTTTCAATGGTCTCCATCCAGAGCAATGGGATCTGTTGGTCCATTTCTTTAACTGTCTATGATATCTCCAGACAGTGGCCAGCTAGCATTAGCTATGTGTCGGGGACAGATTGAACTACTTGAAGTTGAATCCACTCACAGGGCTTCAACTCTCCTAACCAGAGGTATTATTTCCTCTGAGATCTGTTCAGTGTGAAGAGTTTGTTTTTAGGGCTTTTCCGCACATAAATGTGATTGTTACATTTTCTATCAGGATAGGCAAAACCAGTTGACTTAAATCAAGACAGTTCTTTGCAACCCAGCAGACACTATGGTTTTAGCCTACTTCAGCCTTGAATCAGTCACCCCTAACTCATTTTAGTATTGGTGTGTATTTCTTCCAGATCATTTGGCATGCAGTTCATTGGGGGTCACAATGCCTGGATGCATGAATATTAGTTCTGTATGTCTGGCATGTCAAAAACTTTGGTCAGTTTGAGCAGTTCCAGTCTAATTCCCCTCATGGCTGCTGTCGAAAGATCCGTTATAAACTGTAGTGGTCTTGTTTTAATATTACTGGAGTAGTGTTTGACATGTTGTGGCTAAAACTGCAGTCTTTAAATAAAACAGACTTTTTTCTTTTATCTGCATCTTCATAGACATCTCTGGTTCCTTTTGTTTTTTTCTATTGCGGATCTCCACCTTGCAGTCTTATTATTTGTTCCCATTCTTTCAATTTATTTCAAGAGTTTTATTTATTCTATAGGAAATTTGGCTAAACAAGTGTCTCCTAATTGACCTCAGAACCACACCACCGCAGATAAAAGGTGTCAAGCGAAAGGCCAGCTATTTTAATGCTACTACTCTGGAATCTTTTTACCAGCTCCATTAGCCTGCAAGCCATTGATTTCATTTCACCTCCCATGCATGGAGGGCACCCCAAGGTCACGTGTGGCATTTGCCCTTGAAATATGCAACCGATTTTACAGGCTGACGAGGTTTGCCCCTTTGCTTGCACATGGTTCCTGCAAAGAGAAAACGAGGCAAAAAAAGTGGCCATGGGTGATTGGTTTGGTAATTTACAGCGAGGATTGCGATATGGAACAAATTGAGTTCGAAATGTCATGTGTCATTTTCTGTGATTGCATGGCTGGAGCGGCTTTTGTGCCAATATTCTTAACCTCTCTCTTTCTGTCTCTCTCTCTTGCTCTGGCTTTCTCTCTGTCTCTCTCTCTCTGTCTGTCTGTCTTTCTCTCTGTCTTTCTCTCTGCCCTCTCTCTCCCTCTCTCAATTCAATTCAATTTGTTTTATTGGCATTAGCAAAAAAACAAGTTGTGGCCAAAGCAGTTGATAGAAAATGCCTATACAGTACATATCACATATGAAATATATACCACAGGTGTCACATAGATTCTATACTGCACTGATAGTTATACAACACACTGCATTACAAAACAAATACATAACACAATATAATACTATCTACTACAGTTTTGAATAATATAGTTACTGTACGAACCTAAACCAATGTGTAATATTGGGATGTTACAGTGGTGAGTCTCTCAGGTTGTGGCACATATTTAGCTACCAGTGGAGCTGTGTGTTGCTGAAATGTTGTGGTGTGCACAAACGTAGCGGTTAAACTTTAACCAAATATAGTGTTTACTTCTTTTGAAAATTTTTATATATAAAAAATAGGTGGTTGCCAAAGTAGGAAACCAAGGGTCACTAAACGGTTGCCAATTGACTCAATCTGGTTGCCAATGCAAACGTTACTGTCGCGCCCTGTGGACCCCATGCTTTCACCCAGACTCATATTGTATATTAGTAGGCTGTCTTAGATCTGGCCATGACTGCAACAATCCTCTGTTCCTTTGAAACTAAACTTCAAAGCTTTTCTGAACTCTCAGATTGGACCTCAAATCAATGTCACTCATAATTCAAAACCTTGTGATATATCTAATGTCCCCCCCTCTCTCTCTTCCAGACAAGCAGACCCACATACTCCCTTTTAAATAAATGCATTTTTAAAAGTCAAGGTAAGGTTTTGTGTAGTGTGTAACAATTCGTTTTAAAGGCTGCCAACCACATACACCTTGCAGCTGAAACCGTGTCAGAATCATCAATTTCATCAGTGAAACCTAATATATGAGCCAAGAATCATGCACATCTTCTTAAATGTCTATTTTATTTCTTTTTCTGACCTTGACATCAAGCATGTACTTCTACCTGACAAACAATGGAACAATAATATTCTTCTTGTTCCTTTCTTCTTGGATCATTAGAGAAATATTCAGGCAAATGTGCCTTTTGGCTGCCTTTGATTAAGATATCACAGATCCTGTTCTTGCCTCGCTTATGTTTTTATGTTCTTTTGCAAACCCAGGAGTAGATTTAACTATCGATTATGTATTAGTAAAATTCATTGTGGTGGAAATGTCCAACTTGGTTTACTTGAATTTCACATAAAGGATGTATCCTTTCGACCAAAAGCATTCCATGATCACTAAAATGTCCTTTGGGATGAATAAAGTATCTATCTAATCCAGTTTGTTGACATTAACCTTTTCTGCCTTTGAAAGCAACCTTCTGGAGAAAGAATTGGAAAAGTTTCTACTTGATGGGTGCCATCAAAATACCCATTAGATGAAGAATTTCTCCAAATTGAAAGTACAAAATACTTTGTTTGTATGCCATCTGAAGGACAAAAAAATGTGTTTTATTTATCTGTACCTTCCAAAACCATTACAAGGAATTGTTAAAAATTATGACATTATGGTAAAGGTTTGATTAAATTTCAGCTCAAAAATGATCATCAGGTTTGCTCTGAAACTTTGCTAAGGTTAAAAGAGCTTCATTTTCATGGTTACATTAATTAACACTTTGTGGTTAGAGAATGTTTGTGGTCATCCTTTAAAAAAACCATTGACTGTCGATTGGAAACGTGAATCAAACGGCGCTCTCTTGTCAATGTTTTGGCACAAATTACTGATGCTGTTGTTTTTCTTGGAAGGACAGTCTTAGACTTTTGTGGAAAAGGCACAGGTTAAACAATGTCTTTGTGTACTCTACAAGACCCAGCCTTTGTGGGCCCCAACATTTGGAAGATTGGGTCCCTGATACATACAACACGTCAGCAGATGCTTCTTTTCACCAGTCAACAAGGTCGGACATGCATGTAGTAAAGTTTAATCACAGCCAAATAAATAAATTCATTAAAACCCAAATCAAACATATATACCTAACAACAAAATTATGAACGTAACACTTTTGTTTTTGCCCCTGTTTTTCATGAGCTGAACTCAAACTTGAACTCAAAAGACTTTTTCTTTGACTCAAGAGGCTTATTTTTCTCAAATATTGTTCACAAATCTGTCTAAATCTGTGTAAGTGAGCACTTCTTCTTTGCCGAGATAATCCATCAACCTCACAGGTGTGGCATATCAAGATGCTGATTAGACAGCATGATTATTGCACAGGTGTGCCTTAGGCTGGCCACAATAAAAGGCCATTCTAAAATGTGCAGTTTTACTTTATTGAGGACATCCAGCGGTCCGAAAACCAGTCAGTATCTGGTGTTAGGGTTTATCCGTGAAGAGAACACCTCTCCAAAGTGCCAAATGCCATTGCCCACTCAAGTCGGTCACAACGACAAACTGTAGTCAGGGGGAGAGAGATTCAGTGTAGTATAGGTCTCTAACATCACCCTTGATTCTATCCCCCTGAGTTGCCAGTGCAGTGGCATCCACATAATCCCTCACCAGCGTATATACCAAAACCAGAGGCACAACTGTTAGGAATTAAACACCAATCTCCATTGGTGAGGAATTGACCCCCCCAGCCCCTTTATCACAAAGGTGGTAACAGTTTTGCCGTACCCTCAATTATGATTTTGAAGATACATAAATCCATAAACTCCTCTTCTATCACTCCAGTAAAATTACTATTTCCTCACTACAATAAATGAAAACCTTCACTACTCTCACAACCGACGGGCCCAAAGGGCTACAGCCTTTGCCGTGACAGAGGCAAAGCAGCGGGTGTGGGAGAAGTTTGGAGAAGACATGGAGAAGGACTTTCAGTCTGCACCAAGGTGCTTCTGGAAAACCGTCCACCACCTCAGGAGGGGGAAGCGGGGAATCATCTAAGCTGTGTACAGTAAGGATGGGACGTTGTTGACCTCAACTGAGGAGGTAGGAGCACTTTGCGGAACTCCTAAATCCAGTTGACACGTCCTCTGCGGTAGAGGTAGAGCTGGAAGATGATGGGGGATTATTGTCAATTTCCTTGGTGGAAGTCGTTGAGGTAGTTAAACAACTCCACAGTGGCAAAGCCCCAGGGATTGATGCAACCCGTCCAAAAATGCTGAAAGCTCTGGGTGTGAAGGGGCTGTCTTGGTTGACATGCCTCTTTAACATTGCGTGGAAGTCTGGGATGGTGCCTAAGGAGTGGCAGATTGGGGTGGTGGTTCACCTCTTCAAAAAGGGGGACCAGAGGGTGTGTGCCAATTACAGGGGTATCACACTTCTCAGCCTCCCTGGTAAAGTCTACTCCAAGGTGCTGGAAAGGTTTCGGCCAATAGTCAAACCTCGGTTTGAAGAGGAACAATGCAGATTCCGTGGAACAACGGATCAGATCTTCACTCTCGCAGGGATCCTGGAGGGAGCCTGGGAGTATGCCCAACCAGTTTACATGTGTTTTGTGGATCTGGAGAAGGCGTTTGACCTGGTCCTCCGGGAAATACTGTGGGAAGTGCTGTGGGAGTATGGGGTGAGGGGGTCCCTTCTATGGGCCATCCAATCTCTGTGTGACCAAAGCAAGAGCTGTGTCCGGGTTCTCGGCTGTAAGTTGGACTCCTTCCAGTTGAGGGTTGGCCTCCGCCAGGGCTGCGCTACCAGTCAGTGTTTGTTCCTACAAGGCACAAGGGGCCGAAATGGGTTTCCTCAGGAGGGTGGCTGGCGTCTCCCTCAGAGATAGGGTGAGAAGCTCAGACATCCAAGAGGAGCTCGGAGTAGAGCCGATGCTCCTTCGCGTAGAAAGGAGCCAGTTGGTTCGGGCATCTGGTAAGGATGCCTCCTGGGCGCCTCCCTAGGGAGGTGTTCCAGGCACGTCCAGCTAGGAGGAGGTCTTGGGGAAGAGCCAGGACTAGGTGGAGGGATTATATCTCCAACCTGGCCTGGGAACCTCTCGGGATCCACCAGGTGGAGCTGGTTGATGTGGCTCGGGAAAGGGAAGTTTGGGGTCCCCTGCTGGAGCTGCTGCCCCCACAACCAGATACCTGATATGGATTGATGGACTATTTTCACAAGTATGTGTCCATTCATTAGTTTTCTTTAAAAAATGAAAAACGCAACATTACTCTGTACATTGTAACAATGAAGGAGGTAATGATGAGTATTACCTGTTACCAGCATATACTATACACACACCACCAATCAAGACTATAGAAATGAATAGAGTAGAGAACTCCAATACAACCCCAAAGGTAAACATAAGAAAGAAAATGCAAGATTATTGTGTAGGAAGCATCGGCACTGCTTGATTTGGTCATTGACCAAACAAGTTGCTTGTTTGAAACTGCACACTACACAAGTCCCCTGGTAGTTTCTCTATGAAGACCTAGAACACGCTAAGTTACCACAAAGGTGCATATGACGATCAGGTGCTAAAGAGCGGGTATAAATGCTGAAGAAGTATCATGGAATGTGAATCAGCTGTGCAGGTGACAAAGCAGGGATATGTGGCTAGGCATCTTGACCTAGTTCCTCTAGGCACGTCCCTCCATGGCATGACAACAACAACACAACACAGACAGACACGGGAACGGGAGATACGAAGCCCACAGGATGGGGAAAAAGTAAAAAAGTAGCAGACCCACAACAATAGAATTTCTTGTCTTAAGCATAGCTCATGATGGATGGGGTAAAATAATCTCCCACATTATGAGATCTATCAAGTAGATTTAGACTTTTAGATTTCACATTTCAACCATTTATCTGGTCTTCATCACGGCTCAGCTACTGCAGTAACTGAATTTCTGTATCGCCATTTTTACCAGAAATCAACAGTAGAGCCAGTAATGCGGCAATGCAATAATGATAAAACATTTTTGAGAAGTGGTGCCAAAATTAGAAATAAGCGTTAGTCAGAGGGTCAGTAATAATATAACTATAATGTTGCAGATAGAAAACGCCAGTCACACCTCAAGGGAGAGGCAGTTGTGACTGGTTTAACAGGGGCTCACCGCTGTGAGCAGCAGTGAAAGATGCCATGCTAAAGGTTAAAGGGCTACTAGATACTTGCAGAGGGCCATTATGCAGTCGGAGGAAGGTTAACCTTTGCTTCTCCCTATTGATCCAACGACCAAAGAATCCATATTGATTTAGCCTGTGGATCCCCGCTGGAATCAGTGACTTTTCTGTAAACAGAGTCAGGATGCATCACGCACACATACACCCAAGCAGAATCTAATTTTATAGTGTGACATGATCGCTCCAGCATGCGATTATTACCCACAGAAAATGAGGAGGCGTTTCTTCTGACACGTCCTATTAATTTTTAGGAGAGGGATGAGGGGGGGTTAGACGTTTTTGGGCAGACATAAGATTGACGGTGTGAGTGGTTGCCTGAGCTGATATGTGTCTTACTTTTCTTGGTCTGATGCAACTTGTGTCTCACTGTGGGGAAAAGATTTATGAAAAAGAAAAAAGAGGCAAGGAAAGCTTGGTATCTCATGTTAGCAGCTTCTGTTTTTTATGTCACCTACCGCAACAAAATTGTCTGTATTTGAGCTTGATCCATTTTAGTGCAGTAGGTGTTTTTGGCTTCAGCCTATAAAGAATGTATTACTGTATGTGGAGATTTAATGCTGAAGTGACACCAGATCAAAAGAAAAAAAAATCAAAAGAAAAAAATTAAGGCAGACTGTCAGCACTGTCAGGTAGAAGGATTTTTACAAGCTTTTAATTGCCCTTGTATGAATCACTTTAGTGAATTTCTCTAATTACAAAGTTAGTTTACAAGATGCATTCAATGTTTTTTTAGAGCAGTAACGATTAGTTGATCAATTGGTTAGTTGATTGTAGGGGTGCAAGATATATCGAGTCAGTATTGGTTTTGCAAAATATCAAAAGTGTCGCAAAAGGTATGCAATATTTTGTTTTATTTTTTTTAGAGACAACAAAACGGAACAAAACAGAGAAGAGAAAGAAAAGTTGTCCTGTTATCTTTATTTATTTATTTAGTTATTTATTTATTTTATACTGTCCAACCAGTACAACACGTCCTGTTTTGTAGACATGGTCGTTATTTATTTATTCATCTTGTACCAGTCCAATATGACAGTCCGTTGAAATAAAACTTCTTATGTTGTATGAAAACTTATTTGTTATCAATCTATTTTGATGCGTTTTCCCATAACTTTAGTAATTTTACATGATTAAAAATATTGACATTAATATCAATTTTGCAATATTCATAATCAATATCGCAATGTCACATTTTGTCAGTACCGTGCAACCCTAATTGATTGGCACAACATTAATCAACAACTGTTTTGATTAAAGATTTTAGGTCATAAGCAAAAACGCCAAACATCTTAAAGCTTTAAAGCTTCTCAAATGGGAGAATCAACTGCTTTTCCTTGTCTTATTTTATACAAGTTGAATATCTTTGGATTTTGGACTGGTCAATTGGATTTTATTTTGACAAAACAAGACATCTGATGACGCCACCTTTCACCAGCATTGTTTCACTGTTTCTTTTATGCTTTTATAAATCTCAGGTTCTAGGGTTTGGTTAGATTCTTTGTCATTATGGCTAATGCTGGTATGAAAAGTATTGATTAGTGTAGCTTTACAAAGAAGATGGGGACACTCATTTCTGAGAAAAACACCAACACCCATCCACAACTGTGCTGCCTGGTGACGAGATGGAGAACACTACGCACTCCTTTCAAAGCACCACTGAAGTATTTGGCTATTTAATAGATTCATGTTATTAGTCCTACTTACTATAAAGAGTTAGGAGGACATTTGAGAATAATCTGTTATCCAATTTCACAGGCGGTCTAAAAACGGCTTTTGGAATCTCTAGTGACTAAATCTGCTCCTCCCTCTTGCTCTAATCTCCTCTCCTCCAGCTGGAGCCAAGGGAACAGGGGAGCTCCAGTGCCACTCTGAGGAGGGGCTAATCTGGGCACGGGCCGCCCAGGATTGCTGCTCTGGTCCTGGGCCAGTGCTGTTGACTAGCTCCCTGACCCAATCATTAGGCCCACTCTGCTGGAAGCTTGCTTCTCTGTGCACTATGGTAACGCAGTGGTGAATTGAGGTGTCAAGAAGAGAGACGAGGTGGTAAGGAAATAATAGATTGATGATGATGAGAATTGAATATTAATATTAGGGAACATGTGAATGATGCTGTTCAGTTGGTTTTGTGAGAAGTGCTTGAAATGGAGCCATTGGCAGGGAGCGCATGGGTCGTCCTGATGGTGTAGGGGAGAGAGAAGAATAAATATGTACATTTAAAAAAAATGGTTTAGAGACAAAAAGGTTGACAAGCAACCTCTGGTTTTGCTGGCTGAGATGACAACCATCACATTTATGTATTAGCTCATTCCGTCTGACCATTACAAAGAAAAGCCCTTGCTGTTTGGTGAATGTGTTCTGTATGCTGATGCATGTAGTATTTAAAGAGTTGCCTCTAGAAAGACCCCCCCCCCTTTGTCTTTGGGAGGTACACATGGACCAGTAGACCCAGCCAATTTTAGCTTATGGCAGATATAGTGGTATGTCACTGCATGTAGGAAAACGTCGCCAGAGGCCACTGTGTACTATGTTCGACATGCATTAGTTTGTACAAACAGGGGCTGCCACTGACCGTGACACTTTCAATATTAATAAACTGTGAATAAAACTAGGCAAACACACAACGCTGTGTATGTCTGCCGCCATGGAGCTCAGGCCTGCATGTCTCTCAGTCAAACAAAAAACTCTTTATTTCCGTTGCTTTTCCCTCTTGGTCTCTCTCTCTCTCTCTCTCTCTCTCTCTCTCTCTCTCTCTCTCTCTCTCTCTCTCTCTCTCTAACTCACTCACACCACCAGCGTTGGCTAAGTCCTTCTCTGTGCTCCCGTCACACCGAGGCCGTGAATGAGACAAATTTCTGTCATCAAAACTGCGTAAGAATGTTGTCGTTAGGCACCTGTGTTTTTCATCAGATATAGAAAAAATATATCAGATGAACTCTTAGATGAAATCAAGTTGACTAAAATGACAAAATAATTACTTTTGGCGTGACTAGATTAACTGAAATATTCAATATAATAATATAGGCTAATGATTTTGTGGCCCCAGGCAAACAGCGCCTTGTTTACTTGTCACCCTTTTTCTTTTAACTGGTAATCAAAACTTTTTCTTTTTTTTTTAAGGGAAGTTATTAACTATTAAAAGTAAAACTACTGATACCTCACAGTACAAGTCTTGCATTCAAATGATTACTTCAAATTAAAAAAGAGGCATTTTATATATATATATATATATATATATATATATATATATATATACACACTTACACTTAATCAACAAATGGGGATTTCTACTTTCTACTATTATATAATCGTCAAACATCTCAGATAGTGGTATAGTATGCTGACTTTTGGGTGCTGCCTGTTTGAGTTTTCCAAGGGCAAAGAGGAGTGGCGAGTGATAGAATGAAAAAGATCGCAGGGAGAAAGGGGATGCTAGAAATCTAAACAGAAAGTGAATCATTGCTTGGGCATAGCACCAAACAGAGAAACAGAAAAGAAGAGTCACACAAAGAAGTGACAGAGAAACAGGAGGTAGACTGGGAAGAGGGGCGCAAACAGATGAGAAAAGTTTCAGGACTGAAATAAGAGGACAGAACAAGGAATAATGAAGCGGCGCAGATAGTGAGGGGGTGGAGGGTTGCAGTAAATGGATGGACTCCCTTTTTAAAGCAAAGTTAAGGGAATGATAATTTTTTTTCTCCCTCCTTGCCAAAGCCTCTTTGATTAAGTGTTTATTCTTAGCTTGGGAAGCAAGATTCAATCCCTGTTTTTTAAAAGAAAAAGTAATTACTCGTCATCTACCTCAAAGGGGCTGCATAATGACGGATTTTCCTAAGTATGTTACTATTCTTATAAAAGTGTGAACTAATGTCTCTGTGAGGCGGCATTGTAGATCATTACTGACACTGAGCTTGGACTGACTGGCAATGCATAAAAACCTCTGTGTCTGTGTGTGTGTGTGTGTGTGTGTGTGTGTGTTGTGTGTGTGTGTGTGTGTGTGTGTGTGTTTAGGGTATGAGGCAGCATGCATTTCCTGTATTACGATGATATTGCAGCAGGCAGTATGTAACAAGGAATCATCGCACATTCTGCAAAATGCACACACACTCTTTCGTCATAATGTGGGCTAATATGGTAATAAATGCAAGCACTTCTCAGAAACAAATACCTTAGTCCAGCGATACTGGAAAGACACGGCACTTGAGAAAGTGAATGTTCTTGAATACATTCCAGCAATGATCAACGAATAAGTACATCCTTTTTGATTGTTGCTTATGCCTTTTTTATTTGTTTATGGGGGGCTTCACCACTTAGGCAGTGCTGCGCTTTTCTCATACAATCGGTAGCAAGCAACATCTCCTGGTGTGTCCCTGAGATCAGGCAAACATGAATATCAATACACTCCTTCACAGATGGCATTAGAGATGCTGTTACTCATCTCTGCATCAAAGAGTACCTGTCAGCCTGTATGAGAATACATTATGCATGTATTTTTGTCTGATTGAGCTATATATACATATACATATATACAGTGAGGAAAATAAGTATTTGAACACCCTGCTATTTTGCAAGTTCTCCCACTTAGAAATCATGGAGGGGTCTGAAATTGTCATCGTAGGTGCATGTCCACTGTGACAGACATAATCTAAAAAAAATCCAGAAATCACAATGTATGATTTTTTAACTATTTATTTGATTATTTCTAAAGCCATAACCGAGACCAATGAGCTGATGTACGCCACAGCAACAGTGATCCTAGAGATGCTTGGCTATAAGATGAACACGAAGTGAATGTTCTTGAATACATTCCAGCAATGATCAACGAATAAGTACATCCTTTTTGATTGTTGCTTATGCCTTTTTTATTTGTTTATGGGGGGCTTCACCACTTAGGCAGTGCTGCGCTTTTCTCATACAATCGGTAGCAAGCAACATCTCAAAGAGCATTACCCCCCATGGAGGAGAAGGTTAAAGGCCAAGATCAAGGCAACACAAAGAGAGGTTAGTCAGGTCTCAGAACTACAGAAAGGTGTAAGGAAGGGGTTACCTAAGAAATACAACAAGCTGTTGATACCACCCACCTAAAGGGATGTCGTTCGGACTGGACAAGTGTGGTCGCATGGTATCAAAAAGAGGGAAGATAATCAGGACTGAGGGGATTGAACTACCAGAAGGCCACATTGCAGATGTTCAAGATAGTTACAAATACCTTGGGGTGCCACAGGCTAACGGAAACCATGAGGAGGCAGCAAGGAAGACCGCCACAGCCAAATACTTACAAAGAGTGAGGCAGGTCCTGAAAAGTCAGCTAAATGGGAAAAATAAGATCCGAACCATCAACACATAGTCAGTCATCAGATACCCCGTTGGCATAATAAACTGGCCAAAGGAGGAGATAGAGGCTACTGACATCAAGACGAGAAAGCTCCTCACAATGCATGGAGGGTTTCACCCCAAATCCAGCACCCTAAGACTGTACACCAAGCGTAGCGAGGGAGGCCGAGGGCTAGTAAGTGTCAAGACCACTGTCCAGGATGAAATGACGAAGATCCAGGAGTACATAAGAAAGATGGCCCCCAAAGATGAAGGGCTTAGTGAATACCTCAGGCAGCAGAAACCCGAAGGTGAGGACAAGGAAGATGAAGAACCGTCATGGAGGGACTAGCCGCTGCACGGCGTGTACCACAGACAAATAGAAGAAGTGGCTGATATCAAAAAATCCTACCAGTGGCTGGAAAAGGCTGGACTGAAGGACAGCACAGAGGCACTAATCATGGCAGCACAAGAACAGGCACTCAGTACAAGATCAATAGAGGCCGGGGTCTACCACACCAGGCAGGACCCCAGGTGCAGACTGTGCAAGGATGCCCCTGAGACAGTACAGCAAATAACAGCAGGGTGTAAGATGCAGGCAGGAAGTACGTACATGGAACGCCATAACCAGGTAGTGTCATAGTGCACAGGAACATCTGCCACGAGTATGGGCTGGAAGTCCCAAGGTCAAAATGGAAGACACCTCCTAAGGTAGTCGAGAATGACCGAGCTAAGATCCTGTGGGACTTCAAGATCCAGACTGACAAACTGGTGAATGCTAACCAACCAGACATTGTGTTCGACAGACAGCAGAAAAAGGCAGTAGTGATAGATGTGGCAATCCCAAGCAATCTCAACATCAAGAAGAAGGAACACGAGAAGCTTGAGAAATACCAAGGGCTGAAAGAGGAGCTGGAAAAGATGTGGAAAGTAAGAGCAACAGTGGTGCCATTGGTAATCGGAGCACTGGGTGCTGTGACCCCCAAACTGGGAGAGTGGCTCCAGCAGATTCCAGGTAAAACATCAGAGGTCTCTGTCCAGAAGAGTGCAGTCCTAGGGACAGCTAAGATACTGCGCAGAACCCTCAAACTCCCAGGCTTCTGGTAGAGCTTGAGGATGACACATACCCCCCCACAAGGGGGGAGAGGGGGATTTATTTAATTTTTTTAATATATATTGTTTTAGATAAAATCCATAAATTGTATTGAAAAAAACTTTTTTTTTGTTTGTTCATAATTTTTACTTTGTACACAAAGTAAGTGGGATATGTAAGATTATATCAGCTTTTGCCAAAATATAACTACCGTGATTTCTATATCGTAACATTTGTTGTCTCTTTTTTTGTCTGTAAATGTTTGTTTATGTAAACCTAGGATTAAACTAGGATTAGGTCTTAATCCTCTAAGACCTAAGGTCATTTTAACAGTTCAGTGTCCGTCTGGTTTTATTTTCTATAAAAGCCTGTAAAACATCAACCCTGTTGTCTACAGTCAAGATATGAACATAATGTTTTTCAAGACAAACTGGGCTATTGGAATATTTGTGCTGCAGTGAGGTCACATGAATATTAAAAATGGTTGTAGGACCTTAAAGACAAAAAAATAAATAAAACTGAACATTATTCTTACACATGTATTTATATCACAGACAGAGCAGTACAAGCTAAGCCAATCTCTCCTCTGAAACACTTCTAATATGTCTTGGGAGTCACATTTTGAAGAAATAAACATAACTTACACAGTTGACAAAATACATAAATTTTTTTTGGAAAGTCCAGACGCTTTTGCCCTCATGACATTTACTTATGCCAATAATCAACATCATAATGTCATATTTACTGATATTACACCAACTTACTGATATTACACCAACAGGAATGCTACACAAGCATTTGTGTTGTCTAGAACAGTCCGCCTGCAAAAAATAAACATAATAAACATATATAAAAATATAACTCATATAAAGCACAAACTATTTACATTTCCTCAAAAAAGACCCAAACATATGCCAAACCTCAAACCAGTGACACCATTCTCCTCTGTAAAACGGTAGTTATCTATCTTGTCTGCTATATGTCAATGTCAATGTCAATGCCAATTTTATTTCTATAGCACATTTAAAAACAACAACAGTTGACCAAAGTGCTGAACAGGGTCGATGTCAAATACATATATAACAAGTGTAAAGATTACTAAAACCAAAGTACATCACAGGGAGACAAACAACAACAGTTTACAAAACATCGAATCCAGGTTAACGAGGGTTAAAAGCTACAGCAGGTGCGTCTAAAGCAGCGATTTAAACGTTTGCAGGGTCTGTGCAGCTTTGATATGCATGGGGAGGTTGTTCCATAGTGAGGGGGCGCCCACTGCAAAGGCTCTATCGCCCTTATTTTTTAGCTTTGATCTAGGGACTTTCAAGAGCAGCTGATTTGTTGACCTCAGCGTTCTGACTGGAGAATGATGGTATAAAAGATCAGCCAGGTAAGATGGCACCAAACCATTTAAGGCCTTAAAAACAAGCAATACAATGTTAAAATCCATCCTGTAACGGACAGGTAGCCAGTGGAGGGAGGCCAAGGCCGGCGTTATGTGTTCACGTTTTTTTGTTTTAGTAAAAAGGCGAGCAGCTGCGTTTTGGACTAACTGGAGGCGATTTAAAGATTTCTGGTGTAGACCCATATATAAAGAATAATAATAACAATAATCCAGCCGAGCAGTGATAAACGCATGGATGACTTTTTCAAGGTCTTTTGAAGGAAGGTAGGCCTTTATTTTAGCTATTAGTCTTAACTGGAAGAAACTGGTCTTGACAACTGCACTGATTTGTTTACTAAAAGTAAATGAAGTATCAAAAATAACACCAAGATTTTTAATAGTGGACCGATTTTGGGAGGCTAAAGGGCCCAAAATGCCAAAAGGGTCACCCAGTGTGTCCGAACGTGATTTCTGTTTTATTTTCATTCAGAGTGAGGAAGTTTAACTCCATCCAGGTTTTTACCTCCTTTAAGCAGTCTAACAATGGCTGCACAGACTCTTTGGTTATAGATTTCATAGTAGTATTATCAGCAAAACAATGATAGGAGATGTTGTGTTTCTGAAAAATGGAACCCAGTGGCAGCATATACAGTGAAAAGAGGATAGGGCCCAGAATAGAGCCTTAAGGGACCCCTGCAGGTAAGAGGAGCAGCTGACGAAGAGTGTTTAGCTAAATGAACAGAGAAGCTCCTATCAGTCAAGTATGACTGGAACCATTTCAAGACAATACCTTTGAACCTACACAGTGTTCAAGGCGAGATAAAAGGATTGTGTGATCCACAGTATCAAAGGCGGCAGTCAGGTCTAGAAGCACCAGCACAGCAGAGTTGCCTGAATCCACCGTTAGAAGGAGATCATTAAAAACCCTTAAAAGTGCTGTTTCTGTACTATGCCATGGTTTAAAACCAGATTGGAACTTCTTCTGGATGCCATGGTTGTTGAGGAATGTTTGTAATTGGTTCAAGACTATTTTCTCCAGCACTTTTGAGAGAAAAGGTAGTGTAGAAATAGGCCTGAAGTTAGAGAGAATGTCAGGATCCAGATCAGATCTGTTGATAAGAGGCTGCACAACAGCATGTTTAAAGGCAGCTGGGACACAACCTGCACTCAGACATGTGTTTATTAAAATAAGAATGCTGGACCCGACAGTATTAAAAACGTCCTTTAAAAAGTGAGGGAAGGATATCTGAGGGACAATTTGTAGGCTGCAGACTCTGAACTATCTTAGATAGTGAGGAGAGTGATACAGGCTCAAACTGCTTAAAGACAGCTGAGTATGTAGGAGGGACTGAAGGGTCTATGGCAGAGGAAGTTGGTAAAGATCTAAGCACAGAAATCCTTCCAATAAAAAATGTTTTAAAATCTTCGCATAATGTAAGTGTGGGCTCAACAACCCCGAAATAAAGGCACAAGTTCCAGGCTGGATAGAAACTAGGGGTGCAGAGGACAAACAACTACAACCATAATTAAAAAAACAAAACAAAAACGTTTATTTTTAATAAATTGATTATTAATATAAACCTAATACCTTTCATTAGAAATGAAATGTAATACATTTGACAATTTGGTAAGTAAGAGATAAACACATAATTTGATCAGAATGAATGTGCCGATTTTGCCAAGACTGAGGCGCGCTGCCTCTGACGCTGATGAGTGAAGAGAGTTGTGGGAATTTTCCCGGCAGGTCAACAGTACAGACGTTCGCTAGCCATGGCACAAAAGCGCATTTGGGATTTCTTTATAAATCAACCACAGGCTAAAAAGTCTGAAAGATCGGAGGCAGAAAACTCAGCAACTGTAACCGAAAGACAAAGCAGCAGCACCTCTCCACCTCCACACTCCCAGAGCGGCCTTCTAGCAACAGACGACCAGGCAGCTAATGTTGTTAGCCAAGCTAGCAGCACCTCTTCACCTCCACACTTTCAGAGCGACCTGCTAGCAACAGACGGCGAGGGAGATAATGTTAGCCAAGCTAGCAGAAACAGGGCAGCCACGGAGGGAACCTTAACAGCATCTACTCAGTGCTGCAGCCTCGGGGTCCCACTTTTCCTGGTAGACGTTTTGGAGATGAAGATTTTGTGTTATAACTGCAGCACAAGGTAAGAATGCTGGTTTATTATTATGCTGTCGCTGTGCAGTAAATTGGCATTAACTTTTCAGTAACAATTCAACAGAAAGTTTATACGAATTATTGGAGATAATTTAGTTTTTTCCAAGCGTGTAAATCCTTCTTATTGGAAAACCTGAAAGAGGTTGCACCTATATTTAATTATCCTACTGTATTGTTATAAAATGATAAGGGGATGTCCTGTTAAGAACTGTTGAAAGTACGGCCCAATATCTTTATGCCTTAAATTTTCTATTGGTGTGCTAGAAATACTTAAGGCCGGGTTTGCCACGGAGCCCGGTTGGGCACAGCCCGAAGAAGCTACGTGGCCCCCCTATCTCCATCCCATGGGCCCACCACCTGTGGGAGGAACCGCTGGGGTCGGGTGCGCAGCCACATGGGTGGCGGCGAAGGTCAGGGACCTTGAAGGACCAGACCCGGGCGGCAGAGGCTGGCTCTGGGGACGTGGAACGTCACCTCTCTGTGGGGGAAGGACCCGGAACTTGTGCGGGAGGCGGAGTGCTACCAGTTAGATCTGGTGGGGCTTACCTCTACGCACAGTTTCGGTTCTGGAACCGTACTCCTGGATAGGGGTTGGACTCTGTCCTACTCCGGAGTTGCCCAGGGTGTGAGGCGCCGGGCGGGTGTGAGGACTCAAAGCCCCTGGCTGGCGCCGCTGGTTGGAGTTTACCCGTGGGCCGATCGTCTCCCTACGCCTGCCTCTGACTGTTGTTTGTGCATATGCACCAAACAAGAGTTCGGAGTATTCGGCCTTCTTGAATGAATGGAGTCCTGTATGGGGCTCCAGTAGGGGACTCCATAGTTCTGCTGGGGGACTTCAACGCACACGTGGGCAATGATGGAGATACTTGGAGAGGCCCTGATCTGAACCAGAGTGGTTGTTTGTTGTTGGACTTCTGTGCTAGTCATGGATTGTCCATAACAAACACCATGTTCGAACATAGGGATGCTCATAAGTGTACTTGGTACCAGAGCACCCTAGGCCAAAGATCAATGATCAATTTTATAATCGTCTCATTTGATCTGAGGCCGTATGTTTTGGACACTCGGGTGAAGATAGGGGCAGAGCTGTCAACTGATCACCATCTGGTGGTGAGCTGGGTAAGGGGATGGGGGAGGACTCTGGACAGACCTGGTAAGCCCAAACGAGTAGTGCGGGTAAATTGGGAACGTCTGTAGGAGGCCCCTGTCCGACGGACTTTCAACTCACACCTCCGGCGGAGCTTTTCGTGCATCCCTGTGGAGGCTGGGGGCATTGAACCTGAGTGGAAAATGTTCAAAATGTCCATTGCTGAAGCTGCGGTGGTGAGCTGTGGTCTTAGGGTCTTAGGTGCCTCAAGGGGCGGTAACCCACGAACACCCTGGTGGACACCGGTGGTCAGGGAAGCCGTCCGACTGAAGAAGGAGTCCTTCCGAGATATGTTATCCCGGAGGACTCTGGAGGCAGTTGCAAGGTACCGACGGGCCCGAAGGGCTGCAGCCTCTGACGTGACAGAGGCAAAGCAGCGGGTGTGGGAGAAGTTCGGAGAAGACATGGAGAAAGACTTTCGGTCTGCACCAAGGTGCTTCTGGAAAACCGTTCGCCACTTCAGGAGGGAGAAGCGAGGAATCATCCAAGCTGTTTACAGTAAGGATGGGACGTTGTTGACCTCAACTGGGGAGGTAATAGAGCGGTGGAAGGAGCACTTTGAGGAACTCCTAAATCCAGCTGGCACGCCCTCTTTGGTAGAGGCAGAGCTGGAGGATGATGGGGGATTGTCGTCAATTTCCTTGGTGGAAGTTGCTGAGGTAGTCAAACAACTCCACAGTGGCAAAGCCCCAGGGATTGATGAGATCCGTCCAGAAATGCTGAAAGCTCTGGGTGTGGAGGGGATGTCTTGGTTGACACGCCTCTTCAACATTGAGTGGAAGTCTGGGACGGTGCCTAAGGAGTGGCAGACCGGGGTGGTGGTTCCCCTCCTTCAAAAAGGGGGACCAGAGGGTGTGTGCCAATTACAGGGGTATCACACTTCTCAGCCTCCCTGGTAAAGTCTACTCCAAGGTGCTGGAAAGGAGGGTTCGGCCAATAGTCAAACCTCGGATTGAAGAGGAACAATGCGGATTCCGTCCTGGCCGTGGAACAATGGATCAGATCTTCACTCTCGCAAGGATCTTGGAGGGGGGCCTGGGAGTATGCCCAAGCAGTCTGCATGTGTTTTGTGGATCTGGAGAAGGCGTATGACCGGGAGAAATTGTGGGAGGTGCTGCGGGAGTATGGGGTGAGGGGGTCCCTTCTCAGGGCCATCCAATCTCTGTATGACCAAAGCGAGAGCTGTGTCCGGGTTCTCGGCAGTAAGTCGGACTCGTTCCAGGTGAGGGTTGGCCTCCGCCAGGGCTGCACTTTGTCACCAATCCTGTTTGTAATATTTATGGACAGGATATCAAGGCGTAGTCGGGGGCGGGGAAGGGTTGCAGTTTGGTGGCTCTCATCGCTGCTTTTTGCAGATGATGTGGTCCTGATGGCGTCATCGGTCTGTGACCTTCAGCACTCATTGGATCGGTTCGCAGCCGAGTGTGAAGCGGCTGGGATGAGGATCAGCACCTCTAAATCTGAGGCCATGGTTCTCAGCAGGAAACCGATGGAGTGCTTTCTTCAGGTAGGGAGTGAGTCCTTACTCCAAGTGAAGAAGTTTAAGTACCTTGGGGTCTTGTTTGCGAGGGAGGGGACCATGGAGCGTGAGATTGGTCGGACAATCAGAGCAGCTGGTGCGGTATTACATTCTGTTTATCGCACCGTTGTGACGAAAAGGGAGCTGAGCCAGAAGGCAAAGCTCTCGATCTACCGGGCAATTTTCGTTCCTACCCTCACCTATGGTCATGAAGGCTGGGTCATGACCAAAAGAACGAGATCCAGGGTACAAGCGGCTGAAATGGGTTTCCTCAGGAGGGTGGCTGACGTCTCCCTTAGAGATAGGGTGAGAAGCTCAGTCATCCGAGAGGAGCTCGGAGTAGAGCCGCTGCTCCTTCGCGTCGAAAGGAGCAAGTTGAGGTGGTTCGGGCATCTGGTAAGGATGCCTCCTGAGGCCTCGGGGAAGACCCAGGACTAGGTGGAGAGATTATATCTCCAACCTGGCCTGGGAACGCCTCGGGATCCCCCAGTCGGAGCTGGTTGATGTGGCTCGGGAAAGGGAAGTTTGGGGTCCCCTATTGGAGCTGTTGCCCCCGCGACCTGACTCCCGGATAAGCGGATGAAGATGGATGAATGTTTGTGTCAGGACTGACTGGCTTGCTTCACTTTCATTCAGTGATGTGTTTGTTCTGTGCCATTGTGGTAGCCGTGTGCCTATATCATGCGTTACTTATGCCTAGTTGGTTCTGTCTTGTATTATGGACTTTATTCTTGTTTTTATGCTTGTGGAGCGTGTAGCCTACATGTGTTCCAGTTTTATTATCCAAGCCTTAGTACTGTTTTGACACCACAAAGGGCCTCTGCTTTAAAAAAAGAGATATTTTGTCTTCATCTTGACAGTATGGGTAAAACAGAAATTTATATTTGGTTGAATAGCGATAACGGACTATTATTTCCTGGTGTTTCCGGGTCAGTAGTCTATGGCAGGCTAATTATTGTCTTGGGTGGGCTATTTATAATGAATTAAATCTCTATACAGTTCAGTAAATTGTGATGGATGCAATTAGGTGTGTGGTGGTTGACTTTGGCTGAAAACTTCACTCTGGAAATTTGTCAGCGACCCCAATTCAAAATATGTACCCGCGTCTCTTTCAAAAAGACCTCCAGGACCGCTAGGTTGTTAGCTGTTAGCTGCAACAATCAGTTTCTGTCTTTTATGGTTATTAAATGATTAAAATATGAAAATGAGGTGCTGTTTTTGGTTGTGCACGACCCTCTCGGTTCCAGAGGGTATTTAGGACACCTAATCCTGTTTTAGAAGCGAATGTCTGCATTGGATTTCAAATTAGGATTAGTTACTGCTTAACTATGGAGTCCTGGACTGAGTTGAATATGATTAGGTTTAGTAAAAGTATTTAAATAGTGAAAGAGACCACAAAGAGAGAATTTCAGACATGCTTGAGAAAACCTTCGCAAAAAGTCACCAAGGAAAACCTTAATTCAAGGTTGGGCTTGAGCAGGGAAATGAGCTATTACTGTTATATTAACTGACCAACTCCTAGTGCTTAGAAATACTGTTTAATACTCTGGACTCAATGTTTGCTTACCAGATTTTTATCGAGCTTTCGATTGTGTTGCAGAGTTTCTTTAGCTCATGGAAACTGCTCAGTTGTAAACACGTGACCTAAATATGGACCTTAGGCCATGTGAAAAAGTTTGTGGTTGCTGAAGAAGGTCATGGGATGTAGTAAAATATTTACAAAAAAAAGGTTGCAACTAAACCACTTGATGTTTTTCTCCACATACTGTATATTTGTTCCTCAAGTCAAGGATGTACTTCCACATACAAAAAGGTGACATTTCCTGATTGTTTCATTTGAACACTCTGTGTACACACTTTGTTAGTAATCACACACAGGCCTGAAAATACACACACATGCTCAGGACCTATACATGCACAAATGGAGAGATGTCAGAGTGAGTGGGCTGCCAGCTGAACCAGCGCCCTGAGCGGTTGGGGGGGTACGGTACCTTGCTCAAGAGCACCTCACAGTACCCAGGAGGTGAAGTGGCATCTCTCCAGCCACCAATCTACGCTCCATATGGACCAAAAAGTAGGGAGTACCCCCCCCCCAACCGCTAAGGGCGCTGGTTCAGCTGGCAGCCCATTCACTCTAACATCTCTCCATTAGTGCATGTATAGGTCCTGAGCATGTGTGTGTATTTTCAGGTGATTACTAACAAAGTGTGTGCACAGAGTGTAAATTGTAATTTCCCCACTGGGGATTAATAAACAAATTAAATTAAATGAATTTAGTTCTAAGGGGCCTGAAGAGTTAAAATGATCGGGTATTTCACAGTAAAAAAAAAAAGAAAACAAATTGGATCATCTTTCAACCCCTCGGATGTATTATATGACTGACTATATGATGAAATTATAAGGAGTCCCTTCCCCCAAATTTAGAACCAATGTTTCAAAGGGAAAGCTGCATTGAAATGAACGTCCTGTCTATGTAGAGCTGTGTACCTCTGATCTTACTGACACATTCAACTCGCTCTAGCAAGAATTCAGCTTCTCCATTACAGTCATCATTTTCGCAATATGACCGAAAGTCTGTCTTTAATGAATTAAAGTTGAATTAAAGTGTCCATGGCCATGTTCCTGTTGTTTATTTTCAAACCAAAACCAATATTTTTAGGTCATAGTCAGTAAACCCTTGTGACATTCAGCCCCAGCCCAGTCACCGCTCATTTTCAATATCCATAATTGTTTTGACATTTTGTCATCCCGTACAGAACAGATATCATTTACATGACTCTCCGTATATATTTTTTTCAGTTAATGTCCATATCCGGCTTCATCACATTTGTCTCCACCGATAAAGGGCAAAGGAACCATGAAATCATGAATAATCTAACATTAGCTCTATTAGCTGTTCCTGTGTTATTTTGGTCAGTAGGTTAGACATGGCTTTCTTCTCTGAAATGTTAGTGTATCATAAAAAATTGCTATTTAGCCATTATGAATATTGTGAACTGGTAGTTCTTTTATTTATCCTTAATTTTAGCAGTGGGGGCCCACGTAACAACAACATCTCTTGTCTAGCAGGGCCCTTTGGCTTTGACTAACTGCCACTTTGCTTGTTTGAAAGCCATGATGTCTCTCTCATGGGTGTGCCAAATTCTCTGGGTGGGCAAAGCAGAGAAAGGGGAGGTAACCTTGCTCTTTATGACTGTGTCATTGCCTCGTGGGGTAACTGGGGTGGTGTTTTTTTCAATTTTTTTTCTCACAATTTCTCTGGTTATTAAGCCTTCTAAGTGTCTTCGCAGAGCTATGACAAGGCTGTGTTTTTTTTCTGTTCTAAAGTTGATACAGTACGTACAATCTGATTGGACAGAACTTAACCTGAACTATGACTCCTATGGCTTGCTCCAAATCAATCTTATTCGCACATTGTCAAACGTATATTGCTTGTCTTTGTAAGGGTGACAGTGTATGAACTTGGGAATCAAAAAAAGGGATGACACTATATATAGCAAGTGCAGAAGTCCATCCATTCGAACTGAAGGTGTCAAAATGTCAGAGTGGCAATGTGAAGACAGAACATAACTGTAAAAGAAAGAACACTGACATGTCAAGAGTTGTTAGTCATTGACTGGTTACCATATAGTAGCACATTTAATTGTCAAAAAACTCTTTGTTCACCTTGTCATTTATGTAAACTCTCCTAGGTGAATGTTTGACCCTAATCAAACCACATATGAAAAGTATGACATTCTTTGAGGTGATGATGGAAATGTGAGCCCACGCGTGAGAGGTGTTGATGGAACAGTCAGTTTCTCTGACATTTTTAGCATCTAATAACATTCATGTCAGCTTGTTGAAGAGATGTATGAACAACTGTTTGCTCTAGAAATTAGCTGTAGCTGTTAATTGTCATCATTAAAGTCAGTTTGATGCATGGGTTGCACAGCAGATTTCTGGGCTTAACTCTGTGTGTGTGTGTGTGTGTGCGCGCGCAAGAGAGGGCATGTGTGGCTACATATAGATGTGTATATTTATGTAATTCCACATTTGTCCTAGATATTTCATTTGCTATGCAGGTGTGGAAGACATGTATGCTAATCACATTGTATACAGTAAAGTACCAACTGGGACCAGAGCATGCAACAAGCAGACACAGACCTCATTTGCATCTTTAAAGCATAGTGTTCTAGGTTAAGTGATACAGTATAGTAGCATTTCACAAGTTAAATTAACACTTTTTACTTTTTAAGAAGAAAATGGTCACTGCCTTTGTAATCTATGGTTGTCATAACAAGTTTAGTGATAGCAAACCGAGACAATTTGCATTACGAATACAGAATTCCAGTAGTGAGGGAAAACGAGGGCGATGCTTCAAAAGAAGTCAGCCGAGCTAGGAGAAATGTATGGTTAGCCCGAATCAACCTGAAGAATTTCAAACCTTCCCAGAACAGTAGGGTGTGTTCAGCTCACTTTATTCAAGGTAATATCTAAAGACATCACTGTCAAGTTTTATAAAAACAACAATTCAAAGTGAAGTTACTAGTAACGTTATCTGGAGATAATGTTACAGTTAGCCTGCCGTTAAACTTGTCAGTCATTTTCAACCTTGTCCCACACCCCAGCAAATTGATGAATTGTGATAGCATCACCAATCTTTCCTTTACAAAACATTGACGTAATTAGAAAAGGAATAAGAATGATTGTTTTTTTTTGCTTCTGGTTTTTGGTCTCAGTCATCTGTTAGTCATGGAATTCAAGATGACATTTCTGACAAGCAAAAAAAACATTTAAAATTTGGGATCAGTGAGACAACATCTCATTTAATGGGGATCTGTGACTAATGTGGACTAAATGAGGGTCCTTGATCTAAAAACTGTTGCGATATCTAAAGGTAGGCTTGGCTTGACTCATATGAACATTACATTTTATAGTTTAAAACTCTTAACTCAGCCAGTGAACTCCTACACATGTCTTCCTACAACCGTTTCATCCAAGATGCTTTTCTAGAGAGATCAAAGAGTGTGATGACAAGATTTCAGAAATTCATATTAGTTTTGATGAAATTAAGACAGCTTTCCTGAGCAGGACTTGGCATACAGGTTAAATGTAAAAACATTTAAACAGTGTATGTACTTGTGCCAACATATGTAAAATACTGTAAGTGGAAATAGTTAATTTCTTATGCAGGCTCCTTTGGACAAGGTAGGCAAGGTCATTTTTTGTTCTTATTGGGCATCCGCTTTAGACCCATGCACTGAAGATGAAACCATTCCCACAGAGCAAGCACTTCTCTGGAACAGCACTCAGCGCACACACACACACACACACACACACACACACATATCTTTTAGATATGGTGTTTTTGTTTTTCCTGTTCGTACCTGATCAGCCTCTTTTGATTCATCTGGGGTGATTCACATATGGGAAGGCTGTGGCCTTGAGTACAATTTACCAACCAATTCAGGAATGATAGCTTCATGGAAGAAAACCTTTTTGCCTTTTCCTTTCCCTTTATTATAGTGACAGTTGATAGGTAGGAAAGGGGGAGAGAGAGATGGAGTAAGTCAGCCAGCAAAGGGCCGCGGGTTAGATTTGAACCCGGGCCGTCAACAACAACTCAACCAACATGGGGCGAACGCTCTTACTGGGTGAACTAGAGGTTGCCCCTTTTTCCTTTTCTTTGATGTCACCACACAGTAGCTGGTCTGGCTTTATTCTCTCTATATATGAACGTCTTTTTCTGTCCATTCAACAAAGTCTGCATATTTCATGTTACACACCATCAACTGAGTCTGCACTTGGTAGTAATAAGAAAGGGAATGTTTGAGCTTCAAATTACCATCACTCAGTTCAAGAATACGACTTGCTGCTCAGGGATTCCTGTAGGTTGCTGTTGACTTCCACAAGGCCACTGCCACCAACAGTCAAAAGAAGTAATTGTGTCAGGTGATGCTCCCATGTAGGCAAACTCTGCATTGATGGTGAAACCACTCTTCAATTTACGTTTACATGGGATGCCCTCTGTATCTCGCAGTAATCACTAAAGGCATTTCAAACCAGAGTAACAAACTGGGGATGTGAGCATAAGGAGTTATGCCCACATCCCCAGTTTGTTACTCTGGTTTGAAATGTGGAAAAAAAAGTTCGTGAATAATGTATAGCTTTTACAAGACTCTTTGATGGGTTTTAAATTGATGTAGAGCACACTGCCTTACCACGTAATGCAGTCTCCCAACCAGACCAATACTAATACCTCTGTTTACATTTTGACTGGTCTCTTCATGCTTGTTTTTGAAAATTTTCAGCTTGGCATTTAGTGACCTCAGTGTTTCCTATTTGTGATTTGCAGTGCTGTATTAAATCATCTTTGTCCATTTCAAGGCATGTGCCAGTTCTGTCAAGTCTATAATGTTGAGCATTACATGGCATACCAGTCAAAAGGACTGTGCTGTCATTTGTATTCTATGTCAGCAGGGAAAGGTAATTTTGCCTCAGCACCATTTACCATGCATTACAGATGACAGCTGTGTGTCAAGTTTCCTTTTCAGTGTTTTGCTGGAGTGAAAATTAATATTTTCTCACTAAACTCATTATATGGTGCCTTGGAAATTCCACTTGGCATTAACCAGTAGGCTTCCTCCTAAGTTTTTGAGTCTTGTATAGTCCCAGCTGACTGAATGGCAAAGAGCAGAGCCCACCACATGACTGCATATTTCTCCTAGGCCGGCCAAACGTGTACAATGTGCAACAGTTGTACATTGGCTACACACCCTGGACGTTGTATCTTGGCTGGGGGTTACATACCCATGTGGTGCCAAAAGGCTCTTTGTTGACGCCCATAAACGTCCCACACACAGCAAAATAAGAAATGAGAAAATATAGGCAAAGGGGAGGATCCCTGCAGATACAGACACCATGACCCACTAGTGGGTTATAAGTAATGATTGAGAGGGATTACTCTTGTATTAGTCTATACGTTGTTTTTTTAGGAAAATCCTACATGTAATACCTTCGATTAACTGTTTGGACTGTAACATGTTAAAACACTGTCTGTCTGCAACATCTTGCTTGTTTTGTCTGAAACACAAAGCTATTCAAACAGTATTATACTAGACACATAAATGCAGCTAATCTTCACAATTGAGAAATTGGAAGTAGGGAATGTTTGGCATTTTTGCTTGAAAAAGCAACTTTATTTATTGATCATGTATCAAAATTGTTGTGGATTAGTTTTTTGTTCACCATTAAGTCAACCAATCGTTTAAGGTCTAAAAACGCTTCTAGCTAATGAGTGCTGTACTTCTGGGTGCAGTTAGATCTTAACACACTGCGGACAGTGTGCGACAGTGCAATGCAGTTGAGATTGTAGTTCACTTCTGTTGTTCCCAGTCAGAGGCTCACATTGTGGTGTTATTATTTTACCACCAGCCAGGGGGGACGTGGTCTGTTGTCGGAGCCCCTCAAAGTGCTGGTGGAAGGAGCCTTTCCGAGGAGGAAGCTCTTAGTGTCAGTATTCATGGACACCTTCCTGACTCATGAACCTCCACAATGAGAAGTGTATGCTCCAGAAGAGAATTCCACCATCAACTTACTGGAAACCAATCGGGCTGTGTTTGAGTGCTTGCACCTTTTTATCAATAGGGTTAAACTAGCAACTGGGGTTATATCATGTAACCTTCAATGTGGTGTGATACATTATTAATTCTTTCATTTTCTTGTATTGCAGCACTTCACTTTTCAGCAGGCTCAACACCACCATCTATATCCTATGATCTCCTGTAGCTACAACCACTGTACAAGCTGTACAAGGCAGGGTTTGCAAATGGCACATCCATATATTATGCTTTAATACACGGCATGTATTAAGGGTGGGACTCAACAGAGGCCTCACGATAGTCATGATACAATATTATTGTGATTTTAAACATATTGCAATATTCTGCGATATATATTGCAATTCATCAGCTTTTTTCCAACTTCAAATTTTTCCCAGTTACATATTATGTCCCAGAACGGAAAGATTTTCAACATCTGTTTCATCTAAAAAGATACATTTTTCTGTTTGTTCATCTTACTTCAGTTTTAGTGACCAACACATAACTAGCAAGCCATTTTTGTGCGCCTGTTCACGAAACCCCTAAAATATGTACATTTTCACCAGGCCTGATGCGACTGCCAAATTTGGTGAGTTTTCGAGTATGTGCTGGTCCCCAAAAAGACGATTCATTTATAAAAATAAGAATAATTCCTTCAGTCTCAATAGGACCGACATCGTCGCTGCTCGGGCCCTAATATTAGATCGATACTTGCCGTCTGTGTATTTATACAGTATTGCCGTGGTAAAAATATTGCGATACTATGCTGTATCAATTTTTTTCCCTCACCTCTAGTATGTATTTGCTTGATATATATATATATATATATATATATATACAGTGGGTACGGAAAGTATTCAGACCCCTTTAAATTTTTCACTCTTTGTTTCATTGCAGCCTTTTTCCAAAAATCAAAAAAGTTCATTTTATTTCTCAGTAATGTACACTCAGCAACCCATCTTGACAGAAAAAAACAGAAATTTAGAAATTTTTGCATATTTATTAAAAAACAAAAACTGAAATATCACATGGTCATAAGTATTCAGACCCTTTGTTCAGTATTTAGTAGAAGCACCCTTTTGATCTAATACAGCCATGAGTCGTTTTGGGAAAGATGCAACAAGTTTCTCACATCTGGATTTGGGTATCCTCTGCCATTCCTCCTTGCAGATCCTCTCCAGTTCTGTCAGGTTGGATGGTAAACGTTGGTGGACAGTCATTTTCAGGTCTCTCAGAGATGCTCAATTGGGTTTAAGTCAGGGCTCTGGCTGGGCCATTCAAGAACAGCCACAGAGTTGTTGTGAAGCCACTCCTTCGTTATTTTAGCGGTGTGCTTAGGGTCATTGTCTTGTTGGAAGGTAAACCTTCGGCCCAGTCTGAGGTCCAGAGCACTCTGGAAAAGGTTTTCGTCCAGGATATCCCTGTACTTGGCCGCATTCATCTTTCCCTCGATTGCAACCAGTCGTCCTGTCCCTGCAGCTGAAAAACACCCCCACAGCATGATGCTGCCACCACCATGCTTCACTGTTGAGACTGTATTGGACAGGTGATGAGCAGTGCCAGGTTTTCTGCACACATACCGCTTAGAATTAAGGCCAAAAAGTTCTATCTTGGTCTCATCAGACCAGAGGATTTTATTTATCACCATCTTGGAGTCCTTCAGGTGTTTTTTAGCAAACTCCATGCGGGCTTTCATGTGTCTTGCACTGAGGAGAGGCTTCCTTCGGGCCACTCTGCCATAAAGCCCCGACTGGTGGATTGCTGCAGTGATGGTTGACTTACTACAACTTTCTCCCATCTCCCGACTGCATCTCTGGAGCTTAGCCACAGTGACCATTGGGTTCTTCTTTGCCTCTCTCACCA
Source organism: Etheostoma perlongum (assembly GCA_026937815.1). Lineage (NCBI taxonomy): Eukaryota > Metazoa > Chordata > Actinopteri > Perciformes > Percidae > Etheostoma > Etheostoma perlongum. Next base: position 23,722,804 of record CM049384.1, on the reverse strand, counting down.
AGGCTCTTCTCCCCCGATAGCTCAGTTTGGCCGGACGGCCAGCTCTAGAAGGGTTCTGGTCGTCCCAAACGTCTTCCATTTGAGGATTATGGAGGCCACTGTGCTCTTAGGAACCTTAAGTGCAGCAGAAATTTTTTTGTAACCTTGACCAGATCTGTGCCTTGCCACAATTCTGTCTCTGAGCTCTTCAGGCAGTTCCTTTGACCTCATGATTGTCATTTGCTCTGACATGCACTGTGAGCTGTAAGGTCTTATATAGACAGGTGTGTGGCTTTCCTAATCAAGTCCAATCAGTATAATCAAACACAGCTGGACTCCAATGAAGGTGTAGAACCATCTCAAGGATGATCAGAAGAAATAGACAGCACCTGAGTTACATATGAGGGTCACGGCAAAGGGTCTGAATACTTATGACCATGTGATATTTCAGTTTTTGTTTTTTAATAAATATGCAAAAATTTCTAAATTTCTGTTTTTTTCTGTCAAGATGGGTTGCTGAGTGTACATTACTGAGAAATAAAATGAACTTTTTTGATTTTTGGAAAAAGGCTGCAATGAAACAAAGAGTGAAAAATTTAAAGGGGTCTGAATACTTTCCGTACCCACTGTATATATGAAAAGTCTTTAAAATTCTGTGCTTAGTTTATTCTCTCTATCTACCTTTCAGCCAAAGGTATTTGTTTTTCTTAAAAGGGAAAGTGTTGCCACACAGCTACAAATGATTCTATTTCTGTAGTGTGTAGAGGATTTCACGTAAGCAGAGACATCTCACATATAAGCACCGTCAGAGAGGAAAATCCGCCTCCACCTATCTGCATGGGTGTTTGCCTCTACACAGTTGAGCAAATCCTCGTTTTAAGACAGAAAGAGATTGGATGTGTTTATAACTGGGGGCAAATTACAATGAGTTAATGGGTGCTAACGGTTCAGCCAACATCACTTGTGTGTGTTTTAGATATTTTTTAATAAATATCTACATTGCGTCTTTCATCATCTGTGCTGGGGTCAGCTCTTTGATTAGCCCATTACACACCAGTACATATCTTTTGTTTTGTATGATAAAGACAACTACGACTGCGTTACACACCGCTGCTGGTGAATTACACACGCCAACACACAGACACTGCACACACAAAGACCGTGAAATTAACGTTAAAAACACCACATTTTCTTCCCATTTAATCTTTTATTAAATCTGCTATTCCGACTGTTGAATAGTTGAGCGTAAAAGAAGAGACTTCATCCCAAAGAGTAGAGTAAAGATGGAATTAATTCTTTGGAAAAGCAAGATCACAGGCACACAAAGGCCATTTTTCATGGCGAACAGCACCTTGTAACTGGAGTCTGTTTGGCATGGGAGCAACACTAACCAATAAGCAACAGTAGTGCTAAAAACAGTTTTTGATTAATCGATTTTACAAATAGTTAAATTCAAGCAATTTTGATAAGTTCTTTGTTTCTCCATTTTTCAAGCATATGTGCCAAACATTCTCTGGTTCCCAAAGGATTTGCTGGATTTCTCTGTTTCCTACAGCTGTGTGGCTATAGGTCAGTCGTACGGTTAGTTGGTCCGCCACTTTGGTTTAGACTGAAATATCTCAGCAATTTTTTAATTGATTCCATGAATTGCTTCCAGATATTCATGGTCCCCATTAAATGAACTATAGTGACTTTGGTGATCTCTTTTTTTCTCCTCCATTGGCACCATGAATGAACAGCTATCGAATGGATTGCAGCAAAATTTGGTATGCACATTGATGTCCCTTCAGGATAAATCGTTATAACTTTGATGATCCCCTCATTTTTCATGCCGCGCCATCATCAAATCAAAACCTTTAATTTATTTATGACCAATTAACTGTAAAAGTAATACCATTCCAGCCTCAACTGTACCTTTTTATTGCTAACATTATATAACATACCTGCTAAAATCAGCAGTTTAGCACTGGCACACTGCTCACACAAAGATGACGCAGAGCTGGTTAAACATCAGCAAAGTAGTCCTCTAATTGATTCGACACAACTCAATACTGAAAGTAATTGTTGCAGCCCTACAGCAATAAACACACTAAACCCAGTTTATAATGCAAGAAAATAACAATTTTTAATTAAATATTGTTGACATGTGACATGACAATGCTGTGAAATAGAGTAATTAAAGTTATTACAGACCTCAGCAATTATCCTAAAAGCTGCAATTTACCTGTGGTTGCAAAGGCAATCGAGTGAGGATTCACATCAGACCTCATGGTGGGTTAAAGAGGAAGGAAACAGGGCCACCCTTATCAAATTCATCAAGACATATGATAGCCATTAATTCAGGGCAAGATTGCACTCTCCTCCAATGCTCAAAATGACTGAGCGCTAAGAACACAGCATGCTGTGGACAATTGCCTGGCTGTTAAGAAATCAACTGCGTTGAACGTTAGAGAGGGAAATCGACTTCTTAAAGCCTTATATCTGATTTGTTAACCTTATGTGGTACTTGTTTCTCTGACTGCAGAAGCAAAGGAGACATTGAGCATTGATTATTTTGCAGAGTATGTTTGATGTTGATTACTCTGCCTACTTGTTCTCAGAAAAACCTAATGTAATATTCCCTATGTTTCTCTCTTTGATCTGTGGCCTTTTTCATTGTGCGACTGATTGATTCATGACCCAGAGTGATGGGTCTCCCTCTGGAGAGAGTTTTAGCTAAATGAAAGTGAAATAGAATAAGAGCAGAGGCAATCCAAAGATAGTTTAAGGTAAGTGAAGAAGAATCTGATAAGTAATGACACTCAGTGTTCACCTTTATTTGGGGGCTAGCTGTCTCTTAGCAACAGTGGTGTTGTCAGGGTGAAAACCCTTGACAAATTGGAAGCATTATTCACCAGGGCTTAATTAGAGAAGTAAATATTAGGCCAGGTTGTCTCTAATTAAGTGGTGTTTGTGCATGTGACTTCATGGTTCTTTGATAGTTTGCTTAAAGAAAGGTGTGTGTGTGTGTGTGTGTGTGTGTGGTTGTTCCTTAAGCTATGATAAGCTATACGTTATGCTTTAAATGGCATACACACACTGTACCCTTGCGTTTTTTATGTTCTTACTGGCGGTTTTTACCTATTTAAATTGTGGACACAACAGTCATTTTAGATTCACTTTGAATGTTGGACGCTTAGCTCAAAATACTTAACCTTCAAGGCTTGAAACAGAGGTGGAAAGGTCCCTCATGAAAACCCTTTCAGCCTTTAAGTTGGAACCTCACAAATCCAACATATCCAAAACATCCTTCATGTGTTAAGAACAGTTTTCACATTGTGGGCTCCGTGGAGAAATCATTATATTCCATCTTCCCACCCAAGAGTAAGCTCTTTTCTTTTAAAGGTCCCATGGCATAAAAATTCACTTTATGAGGTTTTTTAACATTAATATGCGTTCCCCCAGCCTGCCTATGATCCCCCAGTGGCTAGAAATGGCGATAGGTGTAAGGCTGAATCTCATTTCTCTATCTTACCCTTCCCCTTAGTTTTGCGCTTTCACATGAAAGTAAGGGCTGTCCCAATACTCATTTTGATCGTGGGGTAGTGCTTAGATGAAGGGTTAGATGCCCCTTAGATTTAAGATGATCCGTGACATTACTTGAAAGTAAGGGGTACCCAGAATACACTGCGCTGCCGGCAACGATGGCGACCAGAGAGACCCATAAATGTAAGTATTTTTGGCATAAATAATTGATAAAAAATTATGACAGTCTTGTTTTGTGCTATATACAGTCATGTATAGTTATGCTCATAAGTTTGCATACCCTGGCATAAATTTTGAAATTTTGGTGTCAATTTTGAAAATATGACTCATCATGCAAAATAACTGTCTTTTGATTCAAGCATAGTGATCATATGAAGACATATCTTTTTACATAATTGTTTGGCTGCTTTTTAAACAATATTTATAAAAGAAATAACCCAAATGGCCTGATCAAAAGTTTACATACCCTTGAATGTTTGGTCTTTTTATGGGCACACAAAGTAACACACACACACACACACACACAGGTGAAAATGGCAATTAAAGGTTCAGTAGGTAACTTTTGTAAAAATGTATTTTTTACATATTTGTTAAAACTGTCACTATGCCCTGACAGTAGAATATGAGACAGATAATCTGTGAAAAAATTAAGCTCCTATGGCTCCTCCCTGTGCTCCTACTGCCATTTGGCAGAAATACACCGCTCCCAATCAAAACAGCCAATCAGAGCCATGAGGACTGTCTTAGCAGTGTCAATCACTCTCGTGTACGCGCTGCTCATACCCCTTTAAACCGAGCCGAAATAAAACGAGGGTCAACATCGGAGGCTTTTCAGAGGTGGAGGGAGCTACGCCTCCTGAAAGGATTCAACACGGATTCAATCAGAGCTAGCCACATTTCTGCTTGTCATGTAAGTATCCCTGCTGGATTTGTTTCATTTATTAATAACTAGCTACACAACTAAGCTAGCGATGGTTACAGTATCGCTGGTGATAGCGCAAATCTCATTTTACTCTGTAACTTGTTGCTAGCTAAGTCTAACAGTTAGCTTGTTAGCTTGTAGCACGGCAGGAATGTTGTAGCTAACTCGTTCACCCTCAGTATAAGCAATATTGTTTCCATACCTACATTTAGTAAGCCTAAATGTGTTTTTGTCGATCACAATTAAATGCAGCTATGGTGAAACTAGTTTAATTATGCGCTGTCCCTGCCCCTGTTCAGTCAAATGTCTGACACACATTCTTTATGCTCCTCCAACAGGTCAGCCATCGCCCCAGACACAGAGGCACGTGAAGGAATCGTCTTTCAGTCCAAATCAAGATGTTCAGTATTTCCTTGTGTGTACTTTGCAAAAAAATCTGATTTATTTTACCCATATGCAAAATAACACCTAAGACCTATTTCTAAGATGTTGTTATTCCTTGGCTTAGTGAGCTTCCTCAGTGATTCATCATTCCTACTGAAAGTTTAGTGTTTTAAATTGATCCAAAAGGTAATTCAGTAATGTACTGTGTAAAGTGCTGCTTTTGTTCTCACAAATGAGCGATTACATAAACATTTTTAATCCCTTTTTTTATTGAAAAATATTTCCAAAACTTTTAATAGAAATATTTTAAATAAGCAATTTTTTTACATAAAGTTTTAAAAGCACAGCACACAACAGCTAAACCCTCTCAGAATAATGCCCCTGTATTGTGTGGAAAGCATTGGTGGCCCTGCTTACTAGCCTGCGCGTTCACGGCAGGCTCGAGGAGCTGTGGAGGGGGGGGGGCTGTAGCGCAGCAGAGAGCAAGGGGGAGGAGCCTGTAAGGTGTGCTTGTTCAAATTTTTAGGCTAAGTCCACGTTTCCTCAAAACTACCTACTGCAGCTTTAAAGGTTATTTCCCACACCTGTGGCTTTGTAAATTTGCAATAGTCCATGAGTTTGTGAGCCCTCACATGGATGCACTAAGCAGGCTAGATATTGAACCATGGGGAGCAGAAAATAGCTTTCTTAAGTTCTGTGTAACAAGGTACTGGAACTTTATAAAGATGGAAAAGGATATAAAAAAAATATCCAAAGCATTGCAAATGCCAGTCAGTACTGTTCAATCAATTATTAAGAAGTGGAAAATTCTTGGATCTCTCAATACCAAGCCAAGGTCAGGTAGACCGAGAAAGATTTCTGCCAAAACTGCAAGAAGAATTGTTTGGGATGCAAAGAAGAACCCACAGATAACGTCAGGGGAAATACAGGCTGCTCTGAAAAAAGCTGGTGTGGTTGTTGCAAGGAGCACAATACGATGGTACTTGAACAAAAATGAGCTGCATGGTCAAGTTGCCAGAAAGAAGCCTTTACTGCGTCAATGCCACAAAAAAGCCCGGTTACAGCTTCTGGCACACTGTAATTTGGAGTGACGAGACCAAGATTGAGCTTTATGGTCACAACCATAAGCGATATGTTTGGAGAGGGGTCAACAAGGCCTATAGTGAACAGAATACCATCCCCACCGTGAAGTATGGTGGTGGCTCACTGATGTTTTGGGGTTGGTGTGAGCAGTAAAGGCACAGGGAATCTTGTGAAGATTGATGGCAAGATGAATGCAGCATGTTATACTGGCAGTCAATTTGTATTCTTCTTGCACAGAAGCTGAGCATGGGTCCCTCTTGGACTTTCCAGCACGACAATGAGCCCAAGCACAAGGCCAAGTTGACCCTCCAGTGGTTACAGCAGAACAAGGTGAAGGTTCTGGAGTGGCCATCACAGTCTCCTGACCTTAATGCCACCTGCAAGAATTTGGGGCCTCATAGACAACTATTACAAAAGACTGCACACTGTCATTGATGCTAAAGGTGGAAATACACCGTTTTAAGAACTAAGGTTATGTAGACTTTTGAACAGTGGTCGGTTCATTTTTTTCTTTGTTGCCATGTTTTGTTTTATGATTGTGCCATTCTGTTTCGACCTACAGTTCAATGTGAATCCCATAACAGATAAATGCCTTGTTTTTTGCCTGCTCACTCATGTTTTCTTTACACATTGTATACAGTGGGGCTCGAAAGTTTGGGCACCCCAGGTAAAAAATTTGTATTATTGTGCATAAAAAAGCCAAGAAAAGATGGAAACATCTTCAAAAGGCATCAAATATTAATATAAAATTTGCATAATTATTTCACAAAAACCTTTGATTTTATTTTCATCATTTACACTTTCAAAATAACAGAAAACAAAAAAAATGGTGTCTGCAAAAGTTTGTGCACAGTTTTGTGGACTAGCCAGACTCTCCTCCGCAGCCCTGTGGAGGAAGGTCTGCCAAAGCGAGACTAACCATTAACCAACAAGCAGGCAACCAGGGTAGGAAATAAGCACCCACCACCAGCCAATGACTTTGCCATGTATACCAGCCACAGTGGCGGGTGGATTGTAAAACATTCCTTGTAACGGACTGGAGAAAGTGGCTGGTAAAATTGGCCATCTACCAGCCACTATGGCTGGTGGGCAAAAAGTTAATTTCCCACCCTGCAGGCAACAAAGTCCCAGTTCAACCGTTCAGAAGGCTTGGACATGCTTCCCACATCCACTGACAGCTGCGGACTTGTAGCGGTCGCACAGCCAAAACGTTGTGAGCATTGTTGTGTACACGCGCCGCCACTTGATAGCATTAAACGGTCAAAATGCTAATTGTCAGTTAAACGGTTAATTATTTACATCCCTAAATGTGATTATTTAAGGTGTGCACTGTGTGCTTGTGTTGTCTTGTCTGATGCTTCGTGAAAAGAAAAAAATATGCAATTCATTGCTACGCACATCATGTAATGCTGAAACACAGGCATCTTTACCATTTGAATGTCCATGTAGAAGACATTAAAATAAAAGAGCAGCATTGGTGTATGCATGGTAGAGCTAGTTATAGTATGTATTATAGTAGAGTATTATGTAGTATTATTCACATCAATTAATCATTAATATAACCCTTTTTGGACAAGCAACACAGGATTTATCCTTAATTCTTCAAATATTAAAATATATAAATATATTCATAGTCTGAGTACAAGGGAAAAGGCAGTGAGATACATAACAACGTAATCTAATAACAATAACCTCATAAAATCAGGTACTTTTTTATTTTTAGAAATAACCAATAAATAAATAATCAAATATTTTGTCATTTGACTTATGCATTTTAGCCTTTTTTGTACAAGCAGATATTAACTTTAAAACATTAGTTAGTTTCCCTTTAAGACAGAAGGTGAAAGTAAGGGAAAGTAGCATTCTCTGGCATTTCAGCCATGAAAGTTCTATAGGCCTCGCCTTGACCTTTCTCTGCTCTATAAAAACAAGAAATGGCAAGATACTAACTGGGCCAACTTTACGAACCCCCCCCACCCCCTTCACACTATAATTATAGAGACAGAGGGATATGGAGTTGACCTATAGCAAGTCCTGATTAAAGTGAAACTATCAGAATACATGTCCTGAAAATGTACAGCTTACTTTTACTCTTAGGTACACACTTTTTTCTTTTGTATCTAGTTCAGTGAGAGACATGTGGTGAATGTGTGTTTGAGGATTTTCAGTGTGTTGGTCTGTTGGAGCAGGAGAAAGAAATGGGGAAAAAAGGTCACAGAGCTACAGGTGGGCTGATTGTCTTCATGTTAGTTGCCTGTAAAGGGTATATTTATTGGATGCTGACTTATAAAAGGAAATGGAATCGTTATGACCGAGTGGCCATATGGGTCATCTAAAGTACATTTGTATCTCTGCGCAGTAGATTGGCCGATTTAGTTGTTTGGGATTAAAGAGGGACAATATAAAATACAAAGACACTAAAAACACAAAAAGCAGTGATTTGCCATCATACACTATACCATATGTGATTAAAAAAAATGAAGATAAAACCCTTGTTTCTGACTTCATTTCACCTTTTAAAAGACCTAGATTGGAAACCCTGCAAGCCTTGCCTTTTTCAAAGGAACTTGCATACCAGAGAGATGGAGATGTGTCTCTCACTGAAATATAAAATAGAGGAAATGGAGAAACTAAAAGCACCTTTTATAATTCCTTTATTATTCAAAGCCCCAACAGGCAAAAGAGAGAACTGGGAAGTGTCACAAATTCTGATCAGACGTGATCAAAGTGCATTATACACCACGGCAGCTAAATGCAGTCTCATTCTTTGGCACTTCTGGGTCAGGGAGCATTTTACTGTAGATTTGTGTGTGCAAGAAAGAGAGGGTGAGAGGGAAAGCGACAGAGAGGCGTAACATAAGGAGAAGGTTGGCAGGACTTCTGTGAGTCATTTACAAGGCGCACAGCCTCCCATCTCTGCATTCTTGTCCATTTGTGTATCTCATATTGCCTTAATGCCAGTTTCTTTTCTTTATTATGAAAGCCTGTTAGACACCTGAGCTTTCGTTGCTTCGATTCCACTTCTCGATTGGCCCCACATGTCTATATGGAAATTATGTCAAACCATGAGTGCACTAGGAGCCCATTTCTTGCAATTTCTCTGCTCGCGCTAACTCAGCTGCTCACTGCCAGGAAATGGGCACAGAACAGACCACAACAAACAAGCCAGCAGGAACAAAATAACCAGGGAAAAGGAAAGCTGTGACAAAGAATTCTTAGCTCTGTGAAGGTCTTGCTGTACCATTGAGCCACATTAGGGATAAACAACGTGGCTGAGGAATAATATGGCACAAGTTGACACAAAATTAGGTAGAAGTGTCATGTCAAGACAGAAATCTAAGATATATGCACAGCTAAAATAGTCCAAAAATCAACACATTGCCTGGGTTTTGTTTACAGCTAGTGCACTGCCATTAGAGTTGATGTATCACTCTATATCCACTCCATGAGGAAGAAACATCCACACTGTAAATATGTTGTGAAATGAATGTTAAATAACAAATGCAAACCGGTATTAGAGATGTATTAGGTTTTGTCAAAACCAATAATATCACCACACATAATAAAAAATAATGCCCCCAACTAGGGTTGCATCATGAATTGGTTAAACACCGATTTAAATCACGCTAGCTAACATTACACAGCAGTAAACGTTAGCCTGCGTTAGCTAGTAACGTTGTAAAGTGTGACTGTATTTTACTGGAAAGGATTCCAACTCTGCGACTTCCAACAGTCTGCAGCTAAAGACACAGAGGAGACTAGCTGATAGCGTGGACACTGCTGCTGTAATAAGCAAAGACAGGATGACGTGTAGCGTTTGTTTACGGCTCCTTAAGCTTGTGGTGCGTTCAATGTTCTTGTAAAATACCCTCATGCAAACTATATATATATTCAGTCATTTTAATCTGATGGACAAGAAAATGTGAGAAAATCGTATTGTGAACTTAAATTTGTGAATCTTATCAAATTGTGAGTTGAGTGTATCATTACATTCCTATCACCAAAGACAGGGCTGCTCTGATTTTAGGTGTGGACTCTGAAGAAAAGAAGCCTGACTAAATGATGTGGTGATAGCCAAAGATTGATTACCACTGACACAGTGAGGATTAAGGTTGATTCATGCAGGGTTTGTGACTGATAGGTTAATAACAGAAGAAATACTGTGGCCTCATTAGGGACTAATAATAACAGACAGATATTGACCCCACAAATCATAGAGAAATCTCCCATCGTTCACTTGTAGTATACAATTGACAACACAGATGGAACAAAGCACATGCACATAGACATCTCACTGTCACACAAGACAATTTGCACAACCATTTTCTTCAATAGTATAATATTGATGTGCCATTTGCTCGCCCCATCTCAAGAATCCCTCATACATCTTCTCTTATGAAGACGTAATCTCTGGACCTACAGGAGGAATTGCTGCGTTACTCTGTGTTTGTATAAGTTCAAAATACAAGAAATACTTTGTAAAAAGAACAACAATGGCAAAAAGTAAGACCAGGCATTTACTTCTCTGGACCGATGAAGATAATAAGCTATTACTGAAAGGTATGTAAGCCTACCTAACTGTTAAGGGTGACTGACCTTCTTCATTTCTGCCTGTCTAGACGGCAACGCAACATTTGAGTTTTAAAGGACCCAAGACATGGTGCTCTTTGGGTGCTTTTATGTAGACCTTACTGGTCACCTAATACCATATCTGACGTATCTTTCTCAAAATTCAATTTTGGTGCAGAGCCATTCCCACAATGACCTTTCCTTAGTATGTGCCATTTCCGAGTCTGTAGCTTTTGAGGAGAGGGGTGGGGGGGCAAGTTGGAGGCTGGAGGTATGGCCTTGACCAACTGCCACTTTGCTCATTTGAAAGCCATGATGTCTCTCTCTCTCTCTCTCTCTCTCTCTCTCTCTCTCTCTCTCTCTTATGGGTGGGCCAAATTCTCTGTACGGGCAAAACAGAGAAAGGGGAGGTATCCTTGCTCCTCGTAACCTCATAAGGGGCAAGATTCCAGATCGGTCCATCTGAGCTTTCATTTTCTCAAAGGCAGAGCAGGATACCCAGGCTTTGGTTTACACCTATCGCCATGTCTAGCCACTGGGGGACCATAGGCAGGCTGGGGGAACTCATATTTATGTTAAAAAAACTCAAAGTGAAATTTTCATGCCATGGGACCTTTTTAATGCCAAAACAGGGTCAGCAGTGTTTCCAAGTCTCTGCATTAGTGTGAATGTGAGGCATAAAAGTAGCAAAATATATTTGTTTTTAAACCAAATTGTAGTAGTGTGGATATAGCCTGACTCATGGTGCAGACTGACGTAAGGGAAGAGTATTAGGTTGTGATGGCTTGATCAAACCTTTTGATGTCCATTTCTTTTTACCAGCCAGAGCCAAAAACACTTTTTGGTCCACAGACCTGACCCAGATGTCTGCTGTGATTTCTCTGAATGTGCCAATGTGCGTGGGTTTTCTTCTACTGCATCAAAAAGCAACCTCAAACATGTCTCTTGGTGTGAATCGTTTTTCTATGGTATTTCTGTGTGATCTCATTAGACCAGAACAACAACGCGCGCTGCCAGGACAAAAGAACAAAGTGCAGCAGGGTTGAACAACAACACCACCAGTTCACAGCCACAACATTGTCACCTCCTATGGGCACTTTCTAAAGGTTGAGAATGATGAAAAGCAAAGTAACACCCCCGGGCCAGCCTCTGAACACTGCCTAGCGGCTTTCAGTGTACTGCTCTGTCAGCAAGTCAACTCGAGTACAGAACACTGCAGCCTCCTGCCTCAAATAAGAATTGAAGAGCATTAGTGCATCGTGAGATATGCAGCATTGAATGCAGTGGCATTGATTTTACTAAAATAATTAACTGAACACTTGAAATGAAGTACAGTATGAAACAGATTAAGAACTAGAGCCCGATCGATAAAGGATTTTTAAGTATGATACAAATATTTGGCTATTTCAAAATCCGATATATCGGTCGATATATATTTAAATAAAAAATCCAGAAATGCATAACAAAACATAAACAGATTTCCCTAACATTAGTTATTTGTAGTTATTTATGAGTTCTCACTAAAATAATATGATAATAATGTAAAACAGATCAGAGGAACGTCAAAATATATTAAAGTTCTGATAAATAAAATGTATAAAAATACAATCTTAACCCTTGTATGGTATTTGGGTCAAATTGACCCATTTCAAATTTTTACAAGAAGAAAAATGGTACAAGTTACATTTTTCTACCTGACAATCAATGGCCTTATCTTATTTTCTGTGATAAACATGTATTCCTGACTCAATTCATAAAATTATTCTGGATATGACAACTTGTGTTTTTTTTTCAAGATAAGAATGATCACATAGTGGATTTTTAACATGAATTATAACCTTATGACAAAAACCCCCCGAAAAAAACGAATCACACTTCCATTTTTAACTGTGTTCTAGTAGATACTGATTGCATTCCCTAAACATAGGTTATCTCAATTGTTTGAAAGACACTAATTTTATTTCAGATTTGTTTTTAAAACCCCATATAAGTCACGGGTCAATTTGAGCCGAGGAATATGAGAGGGTCCCGAAATTGAAGATAATACAAGGGTTAAGATAGGAAACTTAACAAACAGGGACGTTGTAGAGCGCCCTCTGGTGGACAAACTATGCAACACCAGCACTCATAACAAGGTTTTTTATTTTATTTTTCAAATATTCATTTATCAGAATCATTTATGTGTTATTATTAAATGATATACATTTTATATAAATGATATATATTTTTATCTGCCATTATAAATGCTGATACTGATAATATTGGCTTGCCAACGTATCGGTCGGACTCTATTAAGAACACAGAGCCATTTCTAATAAAGATTTTGGTCCTATTTGTGGATGTTAATGTTTAGGTTTTGTTTGCAGGTTTGACACACACTGGTGCATCTGTGCAGCTGTGAGTAAAGAAGTAAAAAGACGCAGCTAATTAAAAATAATGATCTGTGATGAGTTGACCAGCTAGGCTGTGGTACTATGCACCTTTGCCACAGCTTCAGATCAGTTTAATGAGATTGTGCAGCCACAGTGCTCAGAAACAGAGACTGTTTCATTTGAATCTAGTCCATTCCTGTCTTTTATTGAATTTTACTTTGAAATTCAATCTGTTATCGATCAAGATTCTCTAGATATAGTGCATTATTCGTTTGCCAATTGTAATGTTTTGTAGCTGTCTTGAGCAGGGGTTCCCAACCTGGGGGTTGCTTCCCCCTTTAGATTAACCTAAGGAGTTGTAAGATGATCACCCAGGTAGAAAAAAAACATACCTCTTCCTAGGGCTGGGCAATATATCGATGTATCAATATCATGAGTGAATGAGAGGTGTCAACAGGTGAGAGACACTTGAAACAGCTTTAACAGCAGCTTGAACTCTTTCTTTCTTCTAGTCTTGTATCTTTCTCTCTCTTTCTCTAACCTGCCAGGATTGCTATGTTTTGGGCTGTGATGAAGGCTTTGGTTGCCGCGACGGCAGAATAACTAAAGGGATTGATTGCAGCACAAGGAGAAGCGTTGCAATGTGTGCACAACACACACTCATTGACACACACACACACACACACACACAGTTTTTAATGGGATACATCACTTCCACCCTAGTTTGCAGACATTTGAAATCACAGTGCTGAATGTACCAAGCCAGTCCAACATAAACCACATAACTGATGAAAAACATAAATTAGCACCATGTGGTAGAATAACACAATGTCTGGGTGGCAAGTTTATATGACAAGGCTTTCAAAATTGTAAAACAATTTTACAGTATGTTGTGTAATGACAACCTGCTGTTTTGTCGTAGTAATATCTTTACAAAATAGACAAAATTTTGCCAACAAATAACTTTCAAAAAACTTTGGGTGTGTTATCGAAATCCAATTTATCTAGTGTTGTGTGGGTTGATGGTATTATTGATGTTTCTTAAGTGCTGTTGAGGCAGGTACTCCTTAGCACTTCACTAACGGTTTGATGTGATGAAATTGCAGCACTCAAACTTACATGCTCCTCTTACATGCCTCTCAGTGTGATGTCACAAGTGGTGAACATAATGATGTTCAGTTTTTAAAGCGAGACTTTGTGACTTTTCAAAGAACGAATACCACATTCTACCTCTTAGAAATGATAAGACAAATTAATTAGCAATAAATGGCATCCGTGCTCTATTTAATACACTGGCAGCAGCATGATGCACCACCAACTGACAAGCTGCTGTGATCTAAAAGCATAGTAAGACGTTTTCTGCACTTCTCTGTTCTCACACTTGAGCTTGTGTAAAAAAAAAAAATAAACAAAATATATAATACACTTCATTCTCGTACCATGCGTTCAGAGCTGTTAACGAGTCAGGTCAGATCCACTCCGATATTAGACATAGTGACACAGACCCAACACCTATGGCAGTTGAATGAGCCCTAACCCTGATGTGATTACGATGAATACATGTTGGACCTGGCCCAACTCTGGTTGAATGAGGGGATTGAGTGTGGAAAAGTTTATGGGGTTTGGTGCCACGGTTTATGTCCCGCCTAAACGTACTGTAGTTTATGTTCCGGCTAAATGTACGTAGTTTTTTTCGTGATTGCTTAAGCACTATTTTGAAAGCAGGGACCTGTTTTTCAAAACACTGCACATAATTAGCACAACCACACACCCAATTAGCAGAACACCTCAGACCCTTTGCAAAAACTATACACTAATTTATAAAAAAACGTTAGTACGGCTGCGGTCGTCCCGAATCTCTAAATAAATATCCTTTCAAATACCAATTACATCTGGTTTATGTTTGCGTTCTGATAACAGTGATTAGAGGACTGTAAATGAAGAACACAGAGAAAGCACAAATCTACAAATAAGTTTACCAAACACTACACAAGACCAATGCTGCAGACTGAGGAAAATATAATTAATTTCTCTCCCTATACCCAAATCAGTCAACATAGAGAATCACAAAAAAACATGTCCCAGTATTCATACAGCTACTACAGTAATGAACATAACACTGTTAGCTCAGCAAACACACACATAAAATACTGTACCCAGTACAGGTTACTTTTACATAAAAAAAAAAAAAACAGATCAGAAAATCTACAGAAAATACTAGACATTATCTCTTTGCCTAGCTGGATCTGGTCAGAGAATTTCATTAACATCACAAGCAATGTATCCTCATTGGCAAGACAACGAGGGAAGAACCGTCTTGCATATCGATTCCAACCTTGTGCAGCTGCAAGTCAACGTGTTCACAGGCACCCTCCATGACCATCCTTCCTCTACCTCCTTCTCCTGCTCTCTTGATTCCCCCTTTCATCCGCCCTTTTCTTCCGACTCCTGACATTTTGGTTGAAGGCAGGTGAACTTAACTGCTGCATTTGTATAGTGTTTAAACCTGTATAGTGTGTCTCCATTAAACAATCATGCGTTACGCACCTGATGGCTGTATTTCACAGGTTGGCTCATAGATGTGATAATTTGACATTGATGCTGACATTGTGCTTATAGTGGTGCACATCTGGACCAATGTTTTGCTCCTTGAGTGTAAGGTTTTGATAATTGTGAAATACTTTTGATTTCAGTGTGTAAGCAATCAGCAAAAAACTGTAAAACCTTAACCAGTGCAGAGAAGCTACTGTATATGGTGTCTTTGTCTTATATTTTTGATAATAGGTCTTAACATCTACCATTCTGCACTACCTTCTGTGGGCTTACAGTACTCCAGGGTACATTACCAAAAGTGAAAATTAGAGACCATGTAGTAAGACCTTAAAATGTGTTTTGGAGAACTGCACATTTTACAGAAAAAAGGAAGACTGTAAATGATGTACTCCATACGTGGCTGGCTGATAAATAGGATGTGATCCAGTCCAAGATGTTGGCTGTTTTTTCTGTCTCTGGGTAGAAAGAAGAACCAGATGACGCACATGCCACTTGCCACAGCAGGGAGGTTATTTGTGGCCTTGTTTGGAGCTCTCTGTGCGTTGTGACCTGAGAGAATGACTTGGGTCAGGACCGGTCATTCATGCTGTTCTCATAAAACATTTTTATGTAACTACAAAACATAATGCAGTGTTTCCTCTACAGGGGAGGGGGGGGGGGGACATTTGTTGCGGTTTGTCACTTTACCTACGATTGAGTGACAAGTAGTACACCCCCCTGTTACTTGGTTGCCATGACTTTGCGAGTGATGAAGTCCTGTCACTATTCCAGTTGCTCGGGGGAGAGAGAGGATGACGGGTCGCTTGAGTTCAATAGAGCAGACGGCTCTGCAGAGTCGTGTAATTACGACTTTATGACTTTTCATGAACAGTTGAAGGAGCGGCGGTGCGCGGTGTACATAGCTGAAACCTTGTTGTGCATCTGCCCTATACCATGGCAGAAGAAATTTTACCATGGCGGTCCGTCATCAACATATCAACATAGAGGAAACACTGTAATGCACTGGAATTTATATGTAGTCCACATGTTTATCAGTTCAGCACAATGACTGCTGATGTAGAAGAGTGTAGTGCTGCATAGAGCTTTCAAGCTCTACTACCAAAGGGGACCAGTGTTTTACCCCAAACCACAACATTTTTTTTTACTCTTAACTAGTCCTTTTGGTGCCTTTACTTAACTGTTGTCGCCGCATGATGGTCCTGCTTTGTTGGCTAAACGTACCTGCAATGGCTGCTTAAACAACTCACAGTAGTCTTGCATTGCCAGACTTCCTCCACGGCACTGTCCACACAGCATTCCAAAAGAGGAACGCGCTCTGGTTTATTGGCATGTCTGTGATGCCCTGTTAATCCATCTACTCTCTGCGGTGCCTTGTAATGCCATGCAGTGCCCTGCATTGCCATGAACTACTACAAATTACTATTTTTTATTAACTATTCCATTATCTTTTACTGTGACTATTATTGCCAATATTCATTCAACCCCAACCGGCCCCGTCAGACACCGCCTACCAAGAGCCTGGGTCTGACCGAGGTTTCTTCCTAAAAGGGAGTTTTTCCTCGCCACTGTCACACTGTTGCTTGCTCTGAGGGAACTACTAGAATTGTTGGGTCCTTGTAAATGATGTGGTCTAGTGTGGTCTAGACCTACTCTCTGTAAAGTGTCTTGAGATAACTGTTGTTATGAATTGATACTATAAATAAAATTTAATTGAATTAAACCAATTACAATTGTCATAGGCGGCGCTTGGCGCCGCACTGAGCCCCGGTGCCGCTGCAAAATACCCTCGGGAATGAACTTAGTCGTGCAACAGAAAACTCATGGTCTATTTAGCTGTCTGGATTCACCCTGCAGAGATTTGAGGAGCAGTTTAACATAGTGGTTTAAAATTCCAACACAAAGAAAGCGGCGCCCAATAACCTTTTCTTGGCTAAAACTGTAAAGACAGCTAAACTTAACTGTCGTCTGACCGGCCGTCATGTGATCGGCTGGCGCTCACCGTAATTTTGTACAATATCATGAGAACCTGTTCATGAAAATTTGTTAAGTCATTATTGCTGAGGCTGGAATTGATCTGTTGTATAATAAACAACTGTCTTTAAACACTTGAGTTGTGTAAGGTGATTTGAAATAAGCCTGTAATTGCCATGCACTGATGCAGTTGTTTTGGATGGTACAAGTGGCCGAAATTGTCTGGTTGATTGTCTGGAGAATAATGGGAAGAAGATTTTGAATGATTTTTAAATGATTTTGCCCTGCAGAATTTCTGCTGGATTAATTTCAAAATGTCTGAAAAGGTAACTGCACTTTAGAGGAAAAAGCGTGTCATTCATTTAAAAAGTAATACTTATTTCAAATATTTGACTTCGGTGAAACATCAACTGTCACATTTCACATCATTGTTGACATGTATCTTTAATATGTGTTACAATTTGACAAAAGAACGGTCTGGGGCATCACCTACTCAAATCATTATGGAACTGAAAAATAACTTAGAACTTAATTGAAAACATCTCTGAAAGGAAAGTGGGGATTTGAGACTCATTCAAAGTCACTTTATTTTTGGCGTTGTTGGGGAAACATTCCATAACAATCAGCCGTCTCTGGAACTCTCTCCCACAAACTCCATTAAGCAAAGCTTTGCGGTACATTAACCTCATAGTTCCAATCAAAATCAAAAGAGCAAACAATTAAATCCATCAAAGAGGTGTGTCACTGTCCAAATAGCATTACAGATCAGTGAGTACTGCAACCCATTAGCCAGCACCAGTGTCAACAAAACCTAGCAAACACCTTGGTGGAAGTGAAGTGACTGAACATTCAGCATAAACCATTCAGCATCTCAGTAAATACCAAGAGGAATATTATCAAAGACATTAAGCATCATTTATATATGGGCCAAAGCACACAATTCCCTGTGGACTAAGGACAAGGTTTTTGAAGAAGTTGAATTGCAATATACAGTATGTGTGTGAGTATATATATATATATATATATATATATATATATATATATATATATATATATAATTGTAATTCAACTTAACTTGCAGCATGTACACATTCAGAAGTAAGTTACTTTGAAGATTTGAAGAAATATGGTCAAAAGACATTCTGCTATAACCAAAACTACGAACTTATTACTATTAGAGTTAAACCTATTACTATACTGCTTAGTCAGAGGTTGTTGGTGGCTCAGTTGAGATTAGGAATCCTTCCCCTTGTTCTTGAAGTAGGTAGATTCAAAAACATACAAGAAGATAAAAGGTTGTGCGAACTATGTGAACTATAGGAGAAGTTGAGAACCAATCACATTTTCTTTTGTATTGTCCGTAATATGACAATACAAAAGAACACCGATCTTACATGAAATGGCTGTTAAAAATCCTGAAATGTTCTGGTGCACAGATGAGGACCAGTTGGAGTGGTTGTATAAATGTAATATTTATAGTTTGCCAACTTTTGTTTCTTAAGCTTGGCAAAAAAGACTAGAAGGTTTATTTGTTTTGGTTTTGTGGTTACTTTGGCGTCTGGTCCTTTGTCTTAGGTAATAGTGTCTTGTGAGTTGTGTGGGCTGGGCATATTTTATTGTATGCATGACACAATAGTAAAAAAATACATGTATTCATTCATATATCAAGATGCCACTGAAAAGATCTAAAGACATCTGTGATGTAGGCACACACATTTATTTTTTTATTTCTGTCAACAGGAAGACAGAGCTAAAAGATGCGATGTAAAAAAAGAAAGAAAAAAAATGGTATAGCACAAACATGCTCCAACACTGATCATTCTTCTACCTCTAGCATCAGGCTGTGAAGAAAACACAATTCCCAGTTCCCTATGTCATTAACTTTATCAGTGGCTGCTTGAAGCCACTGTGAACTGTCAGAAACTATTGGATTTTAAGTAAGAGTTTTTTTTTTTTATTTGTACTTTCCATAAACTGCTGTTCTTTCATGTTTGACAAGGTATGAACATTTTACAGAGGCGCCCTTTTATCCCATGCTAAGATTCTTTAATAAAACACTTAGATTCTCTTCTGTTTGTGTGAATATATTTTCTTTCGTGACATTGCTTTTCATTAAAGCAGCATTTGGTGATTTGTGTGCAATGGGGAGCAGAAAGACTACAAAATGAACAGCATCAAGCTTTGATTATACTATGTGATACTTGCATATAATTTATTAACATAGAATGCCAGGGAAAAAAGCTACCTTTAAGTAATAAATATAGAACTATTTTTAAATTTGACTGAAAGACAATTATATTGTTAATCGCAATTATTTCTGAGACATTTAACTGTACAGTAAGTTTTGGAATTGTTACAGCTTAGACTAGCGCATCACCAACTTAGTTGGACCATTTTGTCTCAATCATGTAGTCCAGGGGTCGGCAACCCGCGGCTCCGGAGCCGCATGCAGCTCTTTGATCCCTCTGATCCGGCTCAGCTTTTAAAAAATAATTAATGAATATTGAATTAAAATGTATTTTATTTTAGTTCGTAAAAAAAATTAAAGACATCAATTCAGCTGTGGCCTACTCAATTGCCTGTGATGAATCTAAAGACAAAGGTGATATTGAACAAATAGCGCTGTTCTGCCGGTACGTAAACTCGACTGGGCCACAAGAAGAAATGATCGATTTGATACCTCTAAAAGGCCAAACACGGGGGTGGGGGACGTCTGTGAGGCGGTCTTGAATTGTTTAAGAGCAAAAGGAATAAACACCACCCACCTGGTGTCAGAGGCTACAGACGGGGCACCGAGTTTGACAGGAGCGCACAACGGCTTTGTGGCTTTACTGCAGAAGTCTCTGGACAGAAAGTTGCTGACTTTTCACTGCATCCTGCACCAAGAGGCACTGTGTGCTCAAACATTTCCTCCGGAATGCACAGAAGTAATGAATGTTGTCATTCAGATTGTGAGCAAAATATTGGCGAAAGGTTTAAATCACCGTCAGTTCCGTTCGTTACAGGATGAGCTGGAAAGCACTTATTCTGATCTGCTGCTGCACAACAAAGTCCGGTGGCTGTCCAGAGGCGAGGTGCTAAAAAACGCTTTGAGGCATGTCTGGAAGAAGTGAAAACCTTCCTGGGCAGCAAAGGACTCACATTTCTTGAGCGGGAACAGCCAGAGTGGCTGGGAAAGCTACACTTCTTGGTAGACATGACAGTGCACCTGAACACGCTGAACACAGCTCTTCAGGGTAAAGGACCCACAGGACTGTGCGTCCTTCAACCTGAAGAGCTGGAGGTTATGGCATTCGAGCCCAGTTGACAGTGCTGGCCCTATTTTACGAAACCGTCAACGTCTTTTCTTCGGAGTTAAAAATGCATGCAGAAATGTTATTTCATTTTCTCTGCAGTCGTTCATTGATTTCTTAACTGTAACACAGTATAGTTTGTTTATACATTGCACAAAGGCAAACGTTATATGCAGAGTTATTTCATTTAAAATTTCCAAAGGGTTTTGTGGCTCCTAGTGTTTTCTTTACTGTGTGAAACGGGTCCAAATGGCTCTTTGAGTGGTAAAGGTTGCCAACCCCTGATGTAGTCAGACTGAACTGAGAGGGACAGGGAGGTTGGTTCTCAGGGAAGTCAGTTACCTCTTCCACATTACAGTCATTTGAGGCAATTATTGTTTAAAATACATTGCTTAATGGAGCTTCTTCCCTGGTTTAAATGTACACACAGGCTTTTCCACTTGCACAATTCTGTGGTATGTTTGCAATCACTTCTCAATGACAGCTCATCAAACGCTGCAAAACATAGTGTTCCTATTTTCAACACTATACTGCCTAAACCTGAAACAGCGTTCCCCGCCCCTCAGCTTTCATACTCAATTATTTATTCATTCACTTTCTGGCAGTTATCAGTTGAGTGTAAAAAAAAAGAAAAAACAAAAAAAAGATTTCATACTGAATTAGAATGTTGATAATCTGTGAATAATTGACAGTGTTTTCTAACGCAACGTAACCCTGTGAGTGCAGGCTGGTGAAGCTGCTTTGAAAAGCAATGTGCAAATCGCTGGTAATTCAGACGATATGCAAATGTGTGGGTAATCAAAAGATGGCAATATTTACAAGGCTTGTAAACAAAAACACACGCACGCACACACACACACCCACACACACACACACACACACAGAGTGATGTATAAAATACAGAGTGCAGGCCCACCAACCGATAGAGACAAACAGAATCAAACCTTTGACATCTCCCAGCAAAAAAAATCTCCAAAACATTCGTCATAGGGCTCTCTATGCAGAAACACAGAGACTCTGACAGCTAAACTAGCATGAAGCCGCTGAAGACTCACAGGCACAGTTGGTGGTACAATGACAACTTTGTCTAGCTTGCATGAACTTAGTGCCCCTGGAACATAATTTAGATCCCCCCCCTGGATGGAGCTTGTATGGCTTCAATGCGACCAGGCTTACTTTATGTCAGCTGGTGGCTGTGGAATTTGATTTTGTCTTTACTGCTCTGTGCTGTCCAGAGCGTTGATTATTATTCTGAGAGAGAACCACATCTCGGGCTGATACATATTTCATGCTGCTTGTGGAGTTCTCATCTGTGAATGCATGAGCCCATTCAATAATGTGCTTCATTTTTTGAGGGTAATGTATTTTATTTCTAATCCCAAACAGTCAAAGTGGCTCTCTTTCGGCTCGCTCACCCACCCACCTCAATGTCCTTTGCACTGTTATTCTGCCTGTATTTACTTTAACTCGCTCTGCTTTTCCTGCCTATCCACATATAAAAGTCTATTTGGTTTTGAAAGAAGAAAGGTTAATACATTTCAGAATGTGTGAGGCCTGATACCCTGACAAGAGAAGCATACCAATAGGAAATAAAGTCAAGATGTCTGAATCCAAAACACTAGTTTATTTCTTTAAAAATAGCTGGGCACTATTAAGATCATAAGCTGTGTTTGTGTGCTCCTACCTGTTTGTATAGTGATGACTATTGTTAGAATATTTCTCATACCTCAATTGATACTGATACTGCTTATCAGCCTAGTTACTTTTATTGATTGATTGATATACTGTGTATAAATAAATGTACATGTATGTATATATATGTATACAGTGAGGAAAATAAGTATTTGAACACCCTGCTATTTTGCAAGTTCTCCCACCTAGAAATCATGGAGGGGTCTGAAATTGTCATCGTAGGTGCATGTCCACTGTGAGAGACATAATCTAAAAAAAAAAATCAAGAAATCACAATGTATGATTTTTTTAAACTATTTATTTGTATGATACAGCTGCAAATAAGTATTTGAACAACTGAGAAAATCAATGTTAATATTTGGTACAGTAGCCTTTGTTTGAAATTCCAGAGGTCAAACGTTTCCTGTAGTTTTTCACCAGGTTTGCACACACTGCAGAAGGAATTTTGGCCCACTCCTCCGCACAGATCTTCTCTAGATCAGTCAGGTTTCTGGGCTGTCGCTGAGAAACACAGAGTTTGAGCTCCCTCCAAAGATTCTCTATTGGGTTTAGGTCTGGAGACTGGCTAGGCCACGCCAGAACCTTGATATGCTTCTTACAGAGCCACTCCTTGGTTATCCTGGCTGTGTGCTTCGGGTCATTGTCATGTTGGAAGACCCAGCCTCGACCCATCTTCAATGCTCTAACTGAGGGAAGGAGGTTGTTCCCCAAAATCTCGCAATACATAGCCCCGGTCATCCTCTCTTTAATACAGTGCAGTCGCCCTGCCCCATGTGCAGAAAAACACCCCCAAAGCATGATACTACCACCCCCATGCTTCACAGTAGGGATGGTGTTCTTGGGATGGTACTCATCATTCTTCCTCCTCCAAACACGGTTAGTGGAATTATGACCAAAAAGTTCTATTTTGGTCTCATCTGACCACATGACTTTCTCCCATGACTCCTCTGGATCATCCAAATGGTCATTGGCAAACTTAAGACGGGCCTTGACATGTGCTGGTTTAAGCAGGGGAACCATCCGTGTCATGCATGATTTCAAACCATGACGTCTTAGTGTATTACCAACAGTAACCTTGGAAACGGTGGTCCCAGCTCTTTTCAAGTCATTAACCAGCTCCTCCCGTGTAGTTCTGAGCTGATTTCTCACCTTTCTTAGGATCACTGAGACCCCACGAGGTGAGATCTTACATGGAGCCCCAGTCCGAGGGAGATTGACAGTCATGTTTAGCTTCTTCCATTTTCTAATGATTGCTCCTACAGTGGACCTTTTTTTACCAAGCTGCTTGGCAATTTCCCCGTAGCCCTTTCCAGCCTTGTGGAGGTGTACAATTTTGTCTCTAGTGTCTTTGGACAGCGCTTTGGTCTTGGCCATGTTAGTAGTTGGATTCTTACTGATTGTATTGGGTGGACAGGTGTCTTTATGCAACTAACAACCTCAAACAGGTGCATCTAATTTAGGATAATAAATGGAGTGGAGGTGGACATTTTGAAGGCAGACTAACAGGTCTTTGAGGGTCAGAATTCTAGCTGATAGACAGGTGTTCAAATACTTATTTGCAGCTGTAACATACAATAAATACTTCAGAAATCACAATGTATGATTTTTTAATATATTTCTTTAGATTATGTCTGTCACAGTGGACATGCACCTACGATGACAATTTCAGACCCCTCCATGATTTCTAAGTGGGAGAACTTGCAAAATAGCAGGGTGTTCAAATACTTATTTTCCTCACTGTATATCAATGTGTGTGTGTGTGTGTGTATGTATGTATGTATACATATGTGTGTATGTGTATATATGTGTATACTTATATATGTGTATGTATATATGTATATATATGTGTATATATACTGTATATATGAATGTATATATACTGTATATAAGTATGTATACATACTATATATCTATGTATATATACTGTGTATATGAATGTATATATACTGTATATAAGTATGTATACATACTATATATCTATGTACAGCGCCTTTGCGAAAGTATTCGGCCCCCTTGAAGTTTTCAATCTTTTGACACATTTCAGGCTTCAAACATAAAGATATAAAAATTTTATTTTTTGTGAAGAATTACCAACAAGTGGGACTCAATTGTGAAGTGGAACGAAATCTATTGGATATTTTAAACTTTTTTAGCAAATAAAAAACTGAAAAGTGGTGCGTGCAAAATTATTGGGCCCCCTTGCGTTAATACTTTGTAGAGCCACCTTTTGCTGCGATTACAGCTGCAAGTCGCTTGGGGTATGTCTCTATCAGTTTTGCACATCGAGAGACTGAAATTCTTGCCCATTCTTCCTTGCAAAACAGCTGGAGCTCAGTGAGGTTGGATGGAGAGCGTTTGTGAACAGCAGTTTTCAGCTCTTTCCACAGATTCTCGATTGGATTCAGGTCTGGACTTTGACTTGGCCATTCTAACACCTGGATACGTTTATTTGTGAACCATTCCTTTGTGGATTTTGCTGTGTGTTTGGGATCATTGTCTTGTTGGAAGATAAATCTCCATCCCAGTTTCAGGTCTTTTGCAGACTCCAACAGGTTTTCATCCAGAATGGTCCTGTATTTGGCTGCATCCATCTCCCCCTCAATTTTAACCATCTTCCCTGTCCCTGCTGAAGAAAAGCAGGCCCAAACCATGATGCTGCCACCACCATGTTTGACAGTGGCGATGGTGTGTTGAGGGTGATGAGCTGTGTTGCTTTTACGCCAAACATATCGTTTTGCATTGTGGCCAAAAAGTTTGATTTTGGTTTCATCTGACCAGAGCACCTTCTTCCACATGTTTGGTGTGTCTCCCAGGTGGCTTTTGGCAAACTTTAGACGAGACTTTTTATGGATATCTTTGAGAAATGTCTTTCTTCTTGCCACTCTTCCATTAAGGCCAGATTTGTGCAGTGTACGACTGATTGTTGTCCTATGGACAGACTCTCCCACCTCAGCTGTAGTTCTCTGCAGTTCATCCAGAGTGATCATGGGCCTCTTGGCTGCATCTCTGATCAGTCTTCTCCTTGTCTGAGCTGAAAGTTTAGAGGGACGGCCAGGTCTTGGTAGATTTGCAGTGGTCTGATACTCCTTACATTTCAAAATGATCGCTTGCACAGTGCTCCTTGGGATGTTTAAAGCTTAGGAAATCTTTTTGTATCCAAATCCGGCTTTAAACTTCTCCACAACAGTATTACGGCCCTGCCTGGTGTGTTCCTTGGTCTTCATGATGCTCTCTGCGCTTTCAACAGAACCCTGAGACTATCACAGAGCAGGTGCATTTATACAGAGACTTGATCACACACAGGTGGATTCTATTTATCACCATCAGTCATTTAGGACAACATTGGATCATTCAGAGATCCTCGCTGAACTTCTGGAGTGAGTTTGCTGCAGTGAAAGTAAAGGGGCCCAATAATTTTGCACGCACCACTTTTCAGTTTTTTATTTGCTAAAAAAGTTTAAAATATCCAATAGATTTCGTTCCACTTCACAATTGTGTCCCACTTGTTGGTGATTCTTCACAAAACATAAAAAATGTATATCTTTATGTTTGAAGCCTGAAATGTGTCAAAAGGTTGAAAACTTTAAGGGGGCCGAATACTTTCGCAAGGCATTGTATATATACTGTATATATGTATATATAGTATATGTATACTATATGTATGTAAAGAGAAAAATAAACCAATTTCATTTTACTTCTGGGAGAACAAGTTAAAATGTAATCTCCTTGAGATTTTGTTGCTGCCTTATTACATAAAACAAATAAGACTATAAGAACTACAGCTAGTCTGTAGTGCCAACCTCATTACAAACACAGGCTGTTACGTCACGTTAGCTATATTTCTATTAACTTTGCTAGTTATTCCAGTTAGAGCTGCAAATAGGAATTAATCAGCTGTCAACTATTTAGATAATTGATTAATCGCTTTGAGTCAACATTCTCTGATTCTAGCTTCTTAAAATGTGAAGATTATGCACATTTTTAATCTGTTTGCCATATAGTAGGCCTAACTAAAGTACACAGAACCACTTTGAAAATGTGCGACTCTTGCAAACATGTTATCATTTGCTGATGGCTTGACACATATAAAGAAATGGTTAAATCCCCATCAAACTTGCTATGGATTCTTAAAGAGTACATTAACACCAGGCTGAAACACAGTATTTCACCCAGCATCACCAATGGGTGTTGTGTCTGAGGCGTGCTTTGTTGCCTCCACTGTAAATAATGCTTGTGAAATCTACAGTTATTTTCTTTAGATTTCACAGTAACACTACTGTATATGATTCTTACAGTAGAACACTGTAAAGTTTACATTACAACCTTGTCAACATAACAAAATCACAGTAGTCTAAGTATTACAGTTGAATATACAATAGTTCAAGCATTACTGTAAAACAAAATTCACAATATAGGCACTATAGTACTGTAAATAGTAAACACTGTATTTTTAATTTTATTGTTTTGTATTGGTCAGATTTTCAGGAAGTGAAGGTATGTTAAGGTCAGTGTTTCTCTAGAATTTTAAATATTAATGACTGAATGAGCAACAATCAAACAAAATTAAGAATAGGGCATACTAAAATCTTATTAATTTGGAGTTTAACAAGAGTAAGAGTCTAGAGACAGGCTAAAAGCTGTACTTAGGTAAAGTTGTGCTAAGCGCTTGACATCATTAGCCCAATAAAAAATGACCATAACTAATTATGGCAGACTGAATATAATTGAAATGAACCAACAATCTATCCTCCTACGTTCAGTTTTACCGAACTGAAGGCTAAACCTTTTATTTAGCTCAAGTCTGTGAACCCATGCAACTCATTGCATTAGAAATTCAAAGTAATTGAACAAGGAAAGTGCTAACATTGATCTCATTGTAGCCTAAATTGTTTCACACAGCAAGTAGTATTGAATAAGACATTCCACAAGATGCAGTTTTTCTCCCCCCCGCAGGTTTACTTATTACTGATAGAATTAGGGTTATTCTTAATTCCCTAATGTGTAAACATTCTAGAGATGAGGCAGATTTCCATTTAATCAGAGTGCATTTTCACAATGAGAAGAATTATTTCAGAGAAGACAAATCCATTAACATTTAGCACCTCTACTCTTTCTGTCTTTTCTTTATACCGTCTTCTTCAAATTCCCATCACCTTTCTTATGTTTTATCTTGACTGTTGGAGAGAGTGTTTCTTGAGGTAAACAACCACTTTGTACCACCACCCACAGGTAACCATCCTTATCACTGGTCAGCAGGGCACTCTGCCCTCTCAACCCCCTTCCCCCGCCGCCGTTCTCCTCAACCCCCTGACCTCCCCCCACTCCTACTTCTTAACACCCTATCCTACCCCTGTCAAGCTCCACGCTGATTTGATCTCGCCCCACAGCTGAGAGACCTTCCCACAGTTGTTCTTTTATCCCTCTATCACTGCATCTCTCCTTTAGCCAATCCATCCCAGTGATAGCACCTGCCCACTGGTCATAAAATGCCTCCCAAAGCCATTTTCCAAACTAAAATAGGACATTGTTCGTTGAGAGATTCAAGGGTAAGCCTCCCCCTCTGCGCTTTAGTGCTACTCGTTCTCATTTATCTGCAATAAAGTTTTTTATCTTCTCCAACACTGCCAGTGAAAACTTCAGCATTAGTATAAGTAATTTACTCAGAATAAGCAGCCTAAAAGTTAAAATAAAGGCAAGGAAAAGATAAAACATCTCAGCAAACAGTTAAAAAATAGAGTGCATAGTGGTCTATGGGCTGAAATATGTGCCAACAGAAATAATTTATATTTGAAGTGCTAAATTTGAATAATTGCATTAGAAAACTGAATCTGAATAGTATAGTCTGAAATTGAATTTATTCATTTGGAACTGAAATCCAATAAAAATGAAGGAAAATTCAACTCTCTATATATCTCCACATTCAGTTACAGTTACACACAATTCTAATTCAGTTCACAAAATTCAATTTCAAGTTACTGTGACAGACATCCGGGTACTTGAAGGAAGAGCAATCGAGCGCAGATCAGTGTGTATCTTTTGCACTCCCAAATCACCAATCATTTTATTTCTTAACTGGCTTACTTTGTGTGCTAAATCATTGGCAGGAGAACACAGAAGAGGCAGAGATGTTTTCTACTTTTGGGGTATATGCATGCAGGGAAATTTTACAGTAGTTTGGGTTATCAAAAGTGCATTTAAACATCTAAGTACATGAAAGGCTTCTTTAAAAAGAACTGTCACCAGTATGTGAAGCAATATCTCAAATGTGGTGTGCTGAAATCAAATCGGCTATTTATTTATTTATTTCTCAAATTGCAAATGCAGAAACTTCTTGACTGCTATAGGCTGGTTAAAAAGAGTCTATATTCAATATTATATTCTGTATTAGTCTATATTCTAAAACACAAGTTGGAGTTGTATCACTTTTTATTCAGCACTCTGAATGACACACATACACACACGCACACACAGCTGTGTTTATTAGCTCAAGACCGCCTTCAATATGTTTGAAAGCAATCTTCCGGCCAGCATGAAGCAATCCTTGCTTCCCTCTTTGGATCCTCTGCGTGGTGATCCTGACCTCGCCTTTTTCACCTCGGCTCTTAATAACCCATCACCTCTATTGGCTCATCCCGCTGTCATCTTCAGCCGAAGCTCTTTTCACCAAGGGAATGTCCGGGTAGTGGTGCGACATTACTTCAACTCCCATTGCACACATACATTCATTGACACACACAAAATCAACCTGAAACCTCTATATCCCCACCCAGCCTCCCTCTCTCCCACTGCTCACACCGGCAGTTGCGGTAGCTGTGGAAAGTGAGTTTAGGATTCAGCAGCAGGCCTGATGAATGCAGCCCAGGAGGTTACTACTGTGAATTAATGAAATGTACATATTCTCCACTGCAAGGCAGCTTCCACCAGAAAAGGCAAGATTAAATTTGTTAACGCACACACGTGAACACACAATATGCTGTGTGAATGCACATGCCGGCACAAGCATGCAAACTAAGGTCAAGTGATTTAGCCATGCCCATATACATGCATAGACCAATGTTACCAGCATTTGCTCGAATAATACATACATACATAAATGTAGCTGATCAGTTTATTTTTTGTCTTCCTCTACCTTAGTCTATATCCATGACGTTACACTTCCGGGATTGCTCTTGTTCTGTGGGAAATTTAGCTTACCTTCTACTTTCTTTGTGTGTAATTCTAAACTCTGGAGAATTTCTGAGGACTATGGTAATGCTCCTCAGATCTCTGCAGGGGAAATCCAGACAGCTAGCTAGACTATCTGTCCAATCTGAGTTTTCTGTTGCACGAGTAAAACAACTTTTAAACGTACACATGTTCCACCAAAACAAATACCTTCCCGAGGCTATTTTGCAGAGGCACCAAGACGATGGTGATTGGTTTAAAGAAATGCCAATATACCAGAGCATGTTTTTCTCCTATACCAGAATGCTGTGTGGACTCGCCAGACCCTCTTTTGCAGTGCCGTGGAGGAAGGTCTGACAATGCAAGACTACCTCTATCCTAACCTTCTAACCGCTCTTAGCTCAAATAGAGCCCAGGTTTGTGTATCTACCGACACTGTCAGGATTGCAGGTCCTCCATCTTCATTACAAAGGAAAGGCCCCAAATCCTTTTCTAATGGTTTTGGCTTTTATCGGTTGTCTCCCAATGCGCAACGTCTAGGAGCTGCACGGCAAATTTACACATGGACTTATACCTAGGATCTCCAACTGAAGAGTATTTTCACATATAGCTGATAAAACCTCTAGGGGTGGATGGGGATATGTATTATAGATTTGTCATTCACAGACACAGCCGGGGAGTATGTGACACCACTCTCAATAGGACTTGTTACTCCCAGTGTGGTTATGTGTATTCGTGAGGGAGCACAAACACAGACACTCACACTTTTTATGGGGCTCCGGCAGAGGACAGTCGTTATAGAGTGATGGGCAATAAAAAGGGAGTTAGGGAACACTCAGACGTTGGGAGTTAAAGGGGGAAACAGCACAAACCAAGATGAAGTGTCGGGGTGAGGAGAGCAGGGAGGTTTTTTGCTTGATTTTGCTTTTAATCTTTGCTAAAGTGGCAGAAAAAGAAGCACTTAAGCAGAGAGAAACATAGAGTTGATATTAATGTCTCTATGCTTGAGAAAGTAAAATCAAGACACAGTTACGAGGGGAATAGATGAGGTGCTATGTAATTAGTTCCTCCTATTAGTTGGCCTAGGGTGTCTGATCTCGGCATTTCTTTGGTAACACTCATTAACAGTTAAATTACAGCTCTGTAGGATGAATTTTGATTTTTATGCCTTTTTTCTGGGATGTACAAATTGTATTAATGTTTTTTTTAGAGCAAATATAGCTTGACTGTTGCAAGATAGCCAAAAGACGACAAATAAAAAATACTGGGCAGATGTGATAGGTAATAAATTAGAGAATACAAAGAAAGCTATCAAGCTAATGAGAGCCTTGCAAAGCAAACAGTATACTCCCTTAATGAAAAAAATTAAATAAAGGAATAACCATCGTTGTATCACTGCACCGCTAATGAAGATACAGCAGCTACATATGGAGCCACAAATAGAATCAAAAGTATTGATTGAAGTAGATGGAACAGTCTCTGACCAAAAAAGAAAAAAAAAAACGTCATGACTTGATGTTCCTTGTGTGATGCATTGCAGCATTGACCCCAGTGCAACTAGCCTACATGAGTTGAAGATCATTGATTTGACTTAGTGGGATGTGAATGATTTTATTTATATTATTAATGCAATTTCACAATGTAATCATGCAACAGGCTGGATTCATGCACACTCAGGAAATCAGACTCCTTAAAGTGTTGTTGCTGATAATACATTGATTTAGTCATATGATACAGCTTCAATTATTTACTGTAATGTATACAGTGGGGCTTGAAAGTTTGGGCAGGTAAAAATTTGTATTAATCTGCATAAAGAAGCCAAGAAAAGATGAAAAAAATCTCCAAAAGGCATCAAATGACAGATTAGACATTCATATAATATGTCACAAAAAGTTTTTATTTCCATCATTTACACTTTCAAAATAACAGAAAACATAAAAATGGCATCTGCAAAAGTTTGAGCCCCCTGCAGAGTTAATACCTTGAACCCCCCCCCCCTTTGGCAAGTATCACAGCTTGGATACGCTTGCTGTAGCCAGCCAAGAGTCTTTCAATTCTTGTTTGAGGTATCGTCCATTCTTCCTTCCAAAAGTCTTCCAGTTCTTTGAGATTTCTGGGGTGTCTGTCATGCACTGCTCTTTTAATGTCTATCCATAGATTTTCAATTGTGTTGTATTATGTCAGGAGATTGTGAAGGCCATGGAAAAACCTTCAGTTTATGCCTCTTGATGTAATCCACCGTGGATTTTAAGGTATGTTTAGGATCATTATCCAATTGTGGAAGCCATCCTCTCTTTAACTTCAGCTTTTTTACAGATTGCATGAATTAGTTAATTTGCTGAAATTTTATTGAATCCATTTTTCCTTCTACTCGTGAAATGTTCCCTAGGCCCCACTGTAAATGGGACTGACAGCAAGTGGACCTATGCATTCTGTCATTTTTCAGAATTATTTACTTTAACATATTTGTGCAGGGCAAATAAAGCAGGCATAATAGTTTGCCTTGGAACTGAAGACACTGATACAAGGCATATTGAAAAGTTAACACATGGTCTTTTATTACCTACTTTTCTTAGGCTTCCTAAAGTACTGCCAATACATGTTTATGGGAATAAAGAAGTTTTTCTGTAGAAACTATTTAATTTCATAAATGGTGCACTATCTTTACTTCTTTTCTTATTTTAAAGCTCTCATTCTGGGCTTTTCCCGGGGGAAGGTTGTGCTATATTTCCTGATAAGTTTCTTTAAACAAGTGTAAAGTGAGTATTTTTTATGGTTTCTGAGCTCTTAAATTTGATTCATTTGCATGCATAAATGTGCTACTTAGAAGAAAGATTTGCTGTGGCATGTGTGGCAGGGCTGCTGTGTAGCAATGATTAAGTTTACTGTTGAGACCAGACTGTTGGAATAATGTACATATTTATTATCACACATTTACTAAAATATGAGCACATACACATTTATCATCACACATTTACCCAAATATGAGCACATATTAAACTTAGTAAAAGAATGCCTGCAATGTTGTGCAAAGTTGCTGTGTAAGATGTTTTCAGGTGAAGGAGCAGAGTGTTCCAGAGTGACCGGGGCACGGAGAGATAGCCGGAAACTCCTCCGAGCAGACTGGGCAACTCCTCTGAGAGCTATCTGTTTCCAGGCAGAATGTAGCTACACCAACCTTGAACAAACCAGAGAATAATATATGTATGTGTGTATGTATGTGTGTGGGTCAGGTGAAGAGACCCACACACATGCCCTATTCTACTGTCACAAGAATGATACACCAATTGCTCACCCCCTCCCTTATGCACATTCACTTACTGTAACTAGGGCACTCCCAAGTTTAATAAAAAGAGAGGGTTCGGCAGAGAATACTCAGAGCGGTTGGAGTTTGTAACTGAGTACATTTTTGTCCGTTCTCCTCGCGAGTAAAAATCACATAACTCTCTTGTCTCTTCTCTGTGTTATAAATGTTTTAGGTGCTTGAATCTGACACAGACTCAACAAACTGATCTGCAAGGCCAGTGACGTTGTGGGGGTGGATCTGGACTCTCTGTCGATGCATCAGAGAGGAGGATGCTGTCCAAACTACATGTCATCTTGGACAATGTCTCGCACCCACTCCATGACTTGCTGCTCAAACACAGGAGCACTTTCAGTGAAAGACTCATTCTCCCAAAATGCACCACAGAGCGCCACAGGAAGTCATTCCTGCCTGTGGCCATCAAACTTTTTAACTCTCCCTCTAAGTGTCTAACACACAGACACTTAGTAAGTTTGATACTGGAGATTATTATCTGTGAGGTTGAAACTGGAAAATAATATCTATTTTGTGTAATAACACTGGCTTGAAATGTGTGCAATACTCTGCTGCTACAATTAATATTATTATTATTATTATTACTATTACTGTCCACCATTACAACTCCTTAATTATGTAAATACCGTATCATAACATTCCTTTAACTATGTAAATACCGTACATAGCCACACTCCTTATATTTCTTTATTTATATTTCTACTTGATATTTATACAATTTGTGCAACTGCAACACAGAATTTCCCTTCCGGGGATTAATAATGTATTTCTGATTCTGAAAAGCTTTATTTTTAGTATGTTTTTTTATACATACAAGGAATTTGCTTTGGTGTTGTAGGTGCATGCACACATTCTCTCAAACAAGAGGTTAAACAAAACAATATAAGTATAAATATATATACACAGTATATATTAAAAATAAGAGAATAAAAAGAGCAGTACAGCAGAGTAAGTGCAGTGGCATGTAGAGCCAGAGGTGGAGTGAGGGGAGTGTCAGGGTTATCCGTGCCTTGATGATAAGGCTAGTGGCGGGAGGCTTTGGTCCTAATGGACCTCAGCCTCCTGCCAGGGGGAGAGTGACTCAAAGGGTCTGTTGCCTGGGTGGGAAGGATCAGCCACAATCTTTCCAGCATGCTTCAGAGTCCTGGTGGCGTACAGGTCCTGGAGCGGCCGCAGATTGCAGCCAATCAACTTCTCAGCAGACCAAATGACACGCTTCCGTCTGCCCTTGTCCTTGGCTGTGCTAGCAGCATACTAGATGGTGATGGAGGATGTGAGGATGGACTCGATGGCTGTGTAAAAGTGCACCGTCATTGTTTTAGGCAGGTTGAATTTCTTTAGCTGCCGCATGAAGCAACCTGTTTCTGGCAGATTGTCACATTACTGAGAATACAGCTGTTAGAAGGTAATATATGAAGTCAAAGCTGACAGCTTTACAGCAGCTAACATAAACTTTAGCTGTCTCCATGAAGCTCCCAGCTTAACTCTTATAACTTGGGACGCAGTTAGGAAACAAGAACTAGCTAATTCATGATAACTTATAAGCATTTTGGCTCGGTGGATGTTGATTTTAAAGTCATGTTAAAACTATTTCCTTTCTTCCGATTCCCTGCTGCAGCCCGTCACTCCCCCTGTACTATTGTTACTCAGTATGTTACGTGATCTAAAGACTTCACAACGCCTCGTGTTTCTCACTTAAGGAACTCAAGTCATTATTCAACGGACGTGACATGAAAAAAAGCATTTTTTTTCACATGCAGGTAGGCCAAGGTAAGGAGAGGGATATAAGCTAACATTAGCCAACATTTTTATGAAAAAAAAATCACATTTGAATAGTAATATTAGCATTCAAATAGTAGTGATATTTTTTTTTACTATTCAAATTATATTCAACTTGGGCTGTGCTTGGAACAGTCGACCTCCCAGTCCCCAAGCAGCTGTAGCAGCCACCACATATGTAAAATTAACATTACAGTTTAACTTTCTACATATGCACCTGTCTAAAGGAAAGCACATCAAAACACCCTCTCCTACTGTTTTGCATGTTTTGTGTTTGGTGTCATGCTGCAATGTGGTGTTCGAACAGCAATGCTGGATAATGTGTTGATAAGGAATCTGAAACTGTTTTTTTGTTTTGTTTTTTTGACAGTTTCTTTATTATGAAGGTTTATTATATCAAAGATTTCAGAGTCGATTTACAAGCTCTGCAGAAGCTCGCACAGTGACCCAGCCCAAATGTACACTCTGTCTCTCAGTACCTCAAACATACTTAATATAGGATATGTAGGTAACATAGAACGTTGAAAGTTGTGAGTTGGTGAAGCTAAAGTCTATAGAAGGGGCACCAAAACTAACTCTAACTAACTAAGTCCCTTGAACCTATACAGCCACCAATCGCTGCACTCCACATAGAATACCTCCTTCAAAATATCACTCCACTAAGATGTACAGTACATCATTAACCCTTTGCATTGGTACATAATTTATATGTCGTCAGATACTACAGCCCATCAGCAGACAGGGCCAACTTACGTTGGGATACACACTTTCCCTTAGTGGGGTTCCAGAAAAGCAGCGACTTCACCTCATTTTCTCCACAGATTGACACATCCCAGTTTCTGTCCATATTTCTAACCACTGTAAATGAATAATCATTCAGTAATGCAATACTGCTCTTCCAAATGTTTTTACAGTAAATATCAGCTGGCATGTGGCTCCGGACTTGTGGGCAAGTGCTTGACATATTCCATTTATCGGTTAAAATGTTTTTTTTTTATGTGTTAATGAGGCCTATTGGCTTATATAATTTGCCACTTATACATGATAGATGAGATTCTATTTTGTAAGGACTGCGTCTTCCTGTTGTGTTGATATGAGCAAGCGAGCGTGCAATAGAAAGAAAGAAAGCGAGAGAGAATATACTTAAGAGATTCCTTCTCCCTGACATCATCTAAAAGTCATAACATAAAACTATGATGAGCTAGAATAATCATACAATAAAATGGAGAGATATACAAATGTGTACACACAGAGGAAAGGTGGAGAGAGACGGTGGAGCAGAAGAGAAGGCATATGAGGGTTGGGGGACCCTGATGCCCATCAGCTGCTGATGTTAAACTCTGATTCTGATCATTGCCTCTCTGCGGGCCGAGAGAGAGAGTTTTTCCCACTTCTCCTTTCCTTCCTTTTCACATTTTAATGGGCAGCCTGTTCTTCCTCTGTTTTTTTTTTGCAGTGTGTTAGGCTGCTGTGCACAGCATAAAGACAGCACTTTGATGGGTGTCCTCTCATGTTTTTCTCTGTGTTTCACTGTTGTTCTCCATCTCTTGGTCTCCCGTCCCTCTCTCGGCATGGCTCACCCTCATAACAACCCACATAATGCCCTTCCTTTCTTTCTCACAGTCTTCTGCCTTTGTTCTACTTTTGTGTTTTTTCCCCTCTCTCATACTGTTCAATAGAATTTGTCTTCACGCCTCTCCAATCTCCTCTCACTGTTTGGTATCCAAGAGGAAAAGAAATAGCAAAGCAAGACTGACCTACCGTGTACAAAATGTTTTATTTCTATCTTTTGACAGAAATAAAACACAGCACTGTGTGTGAGCACTGTGGCTTCCCAAGTTTTAGGCAGTATCCTTCAATTTATTTTCTTCCTGTAATGTGGACCTAGGGATGCCTCCTCCTTTTAGCTTATTATTATTATATATTTAAAAAAATAATAAACTCCCTAAACATGTGTGTGCTTTGCTTGGTAAGTGTAGTGAAGTACCACAGAGCAAACACACTTTTCTGCCATTTTATTGCATGAATGGATATGAATCTGTAATTACAAACCAGCAGTGAGTAGAAGTGTTTATAGTACACACCTGTGTTTACTTTGCTCATTTGATGTTAGTGCTGATATGTCTGAGAGAAGGGTTTCATAGCCCAAAAGGGGCTCAGGGGCCCAGAAGATCTGCTGCACCTCGGCTGTCAGTCTCAGCACCCTGTAATTTTAGCTTTCCCCCAAAGCATAGCTCACCGGAGCAGTCAGCAGCTATTAACTGAGGTGTTACACCTCACGTCAGACACTGATATATTACACCAAGCAGCTCAGACAGAGAAGAGGTGGGGATGTGAAGGAGAGTAGGTGGAGAGGTAGGTGTCCTGCCTCCCTTGGTATGACTTTTATGAGTGTTTTGGCAGGGTGGAGATATCACCAGATGAGAAGACGAGCATAGTGTGGCGGCTATGAGGCAAAGTTGCTGTGATAGTTTGAGAATATGTGTCTCTGTTGACTGGAATTTGAATGTCTTTCAGGAAACTGTATGCTCAGATACTCTCACTATCACTACTTTGCTACATAGCTTGTTTTTTTTCTTCTCGTTTTTTTAATCCGTTCTTTGTAGGCTCACATGTATGTTTCTTTTTTCATCGTTATTTGTTTTTTGTGTTTTTGATTGAACTTAAGAAATATATAGACAGTAAGCATTGATTGGCCTTTGCAGACTTACATTATTATAACATTTTTTTATGGTATATATTAAGACTTTCTGCCTGAGAACTAAATAAAAGCTCATATCTCATGGTGCTCTAAAGAAGTGGCACACAGTAGTAGAAACACCTCTCTTGCAATGGGACTTGATTAAAGTGTGTGGGAGTGTGAATGCAATGTCATATAGAAAAGTCACCTACCCAGACCTCATACAGCCCCCCATATAAGCACACACTAGCAGCTGATGCGGAGTGAGATAAAGGCTGCAATGGCTGGTGGAAAACAAAGTTTTGACAGGCCTTCTGACAGGGACACAAAGAACGACATCCAAGCAGACAGCAAAACCGACAGGTAAAGGCAGAGCTCGGAGAGGTGCTAAGTGACATCTTGGGAGTGAAATGAGTGACTTTAGTGCATTGTGGCATTCATTTTCTCGACTGTCGGTGAAAAGGCCCCCTGGAGACTCAGGTGACATGACAACGACAAGAGAGAGGAGCAGATGAAGTGAGGGAAATGTCCAAGTATGTGGCAATTTCATTACCCGCACTACTTAATCTCTACGTTTAATATCATTCCATATGATATGGGTGTCTAGAAGCATTATGTACGTGTCAAAATGTGTGTGTCTTTGTTATTTCTCTCTTTATGGCACCATAGCTTTTGCATGTTAAAGTCAGTTTCCTCAATGTTTACCTTCTCGGAGGCACTAAGTATGCCTCAGGGACCCAATCATGAATGGCCGACGTACAGCAATAGCAAGGGAGAGGGAAGGCATGAACAATGCGCTGGCATATAATGAGAGGTATAGTTAGGTTGGCCCTCTAGAGAAATATGATGCACAAAAGAAGAGAAAAATAATGATATTAAAGGGTTTTTAGGCGCAAGAAAGAAAAACTAAGCAATCAAGAAGAGACAGTCTTGACAAAAACTCTGCCATGTACCATAAATTTTCAGTGGATATGCGTTTTTTGAGATGTCATCAGATATAAAGCTAAATTTGTACTTTACCCAATTAAATACAATCTGACATTCTACCACTGGATGTGTAAGATAAGCAGTCACAGCAGTAACAGAAATGGCAAAGAGGTGGTCAATAGAGACGCATCTTTTCATCCAATCCCCTACTCTGCAGGATCATAAATCAAGGAGAAAGGCATTCGTTATGCAGAATAAATCATAATTTCCACACTCATGGAAAGGAACAAAAGGGTCTGACCTTGAGTGATTTCCACTGTTGTGTGGCAGCCGTAGAATCCTGTTTAACTGTGACGTTAATGGCATTCAAACTGCATTCACATGGATGATGTATGAGTATCAAAATCATGATGCATGATTGAATAAAGCCTCCATGCAGGATGTCAATGGTCTCATTAATGGATCCTCTCCAACAGCGGGCTTGGGCATATTACAATATTGTCTGGAGTGTGTGTGCGTCTGTTTGTTGATGATCTGATTCAAATGTAGTCATATATCATCGATTGTGTAGCCACATTCTGGTACCCTTGCAAATAGACCCTGTTTGGCTCTTTGCTGCACTTATTGATTTTGATAAAGTATTTTGCTTCAGTCAGCCTATTACAAAGTCTCATTTGGCATTATGATTCGCCGTGACCGCCTCCTGTCGTGCACACTATTTGCTCATTAAAGCAACATGAGGGGAATCAGACAGCTCAGACTCGGTGAACAGTTGCACATGCTAAAACTCTAGGGGGTTCCATCAACTGCATATTGATACTATCGCATACACTCGTACACACACACGCACACACACACACACACACACACACACACACACACACACACACACACACACACACACACACACACACACACACACAGGCGGCAGAGCCTGGCATTCATGCACACCACCCACGTAGTGATATTAATGACAATAGAAATGCTGTCCGCTGCTGAAGCTCATTGCATCTGGTGCCTTGAGTAGAGAAATCAACCTTCTCTTTTTGAAATACCTCATGCTTTATTCAGACCAGCGGCTCCCAACATGTTTTAAACCATGGCACCCCTCATAGTAATTATTTTT
This sequence comes from Etheostoma perlongum, assembly GCA_026937815.1. Taxonomy (NCBI): domain Eukaryota; kingdom Metazoa; phylum Chordata; class Actinopteri; order Perciformes; family Percidae; genus Etheostoma; species Etheostoma perlongum. The sequence continues at coordinate 23,683,466 of CM049384.1, read as the reverse complement.
TCACGATACCACTCCAACTTCATCCCTCCATGTGTATGCCAATTGGTAAACTGTAGTCCTTTCATTGTGTTCAGAAGTGAAATTAGCTTCACATTTCAGTCTGTCAAGTGAGCATCCATTATATTTGCTGGATAAAGAGGGGTATTCTGTCTCCAGATGTCTCTTAAGCTCACTTGGCACCATTGCTGCATTTGAAAGTTTTCCCTGGACATGAGGTGTGGAATAACTATAGCTTCCCCTCTCCATGAAAACCTGTGAGCCTCAGTAAGTTTCAGTCTGATTTCAGTTCTATTGGTTGGCTGGGGTTCAGTTGTCTGTGGCGGTTTTGCAGGATTTTTCAGAATTTTGCTTGTTTACCTGAGATGGTTATTGTACAGTGAAAATCTCACCCTATTACAATCCTAGTCGGAGCAGTTTTAGGTATATACATAACACATATTTTAGGGCTTTAAATACAGAATTTGTTATGTACATGGCTGATATACACTCACCGGCCACTTTATTAGGTACCCCTTGCTAGTAACGGGTTGGACCCCCTTTTGCCTTCAGAACTGCCTCAATTCTTCGTGGCATAGATTCAACAAGGTGCTGGAAGCATTCCTCAGGGAGTTTGGTCCATATTGACATGATGGCATCACACAGTTGCCGCATATTTGTCGGCTGCACATCCATGATGCGAATCTCCCGTTCCACCACATCCCAAAGATGCTCTATTGGATTGAGATCTGGTGACTGTGGAGGCCATTTGAGTACAGCGAACTCATTGTCATGTTCAAGAAACCAGTCTGAGATGATTCCAGCTTTATGACATGGCGCATTATCCTGCTGAAAGTAGCCATCAGAAGTTGGGTACATTGTGGTCATAAAGGGATGGACATGGTCAGCAACAATACTCAGGTAGGCTGTGGCGTTGCAACGATGGTCAATTGGTACCAAGGGGCCCAAAGAGTGCCAAGAAAATATTCCCCACACCATGACACCACCACCACCAGCCTGAACCGTTGATACAAGGCAGGATGGATCCATGCTTTCATGTTGTAGACGCCAAATTCTGACCCTACCATCCGAACGTCGCAGCAGAAATCGAGACTCATCAGACCAGGCAACGTTTTTCCAATCTTCTATTGTCCCAATTTCGATGAGCTTGTGCAAATTGTAGCCTCAGTTTCCTGTTCTTAGCTGAAAGGAGTGGCACCCGGTGTGGTCTTCTGCTGCTGTAACCCATCTGCCTCAAAGTTCGACGTACTGTGCGTTCAGAGATGCTCTTCTGCCCACCTTGGTTGTAACGGGTGGTAATTTGAGTCACTGTTGCCCTTCTATCAGCTCGAACCAGTCTGGCCATTCTCCTCTGACCTCTGGCATCAACAAGGCATTTCTGCCCACAGAACTGCCGCTCACTGGATGTTTTTTCTTTTCGGACCATTCTCTGTAAACCCTAGAGATGGTTGTGCGTGAAAATCCCAGTAGATTAGCAGTTTCTGAAATACTCAGACCAGCCCTTCTGGCACCAACAATCATGCCACGTTCAAAGTCACTCAAATCACCTTTCTTCCCCATACTGATGCTCGGTTTGAACTGCAGGAGGTTATCTTGACCATGTGCCGCCATGTGATTGGCTGCTTAGAAATTAAGTGTTTACGAGCAGTTGGACAGGTGTACCTAATAAAGTGGCCGGTGAGTGTAGTATCATAGTTGGAGAATGTACTACAAAGAAGTATGCTTTTTTATGTGGTAAATGTTACTAAAAATGTACAGTAAAACCATATCAATTGCTTACAGTAGCCACTTCAGAATCTACCAGTGGAAATTAACATAGTGGTTTAAATCAATATCACAATACTAATACTAACTCATATTTTATTTTCCAGTAACTGTCTACAATATATATCAGCTTATGTAGAAATATTTGCAAAATTACATACATAATCAAATTCCTGTTCAGTGCATGAACCTGTGTCCCACTGCAAAACAATATATATCAACACAACACCAACACACATGCAAAACAAGCGGTACATTTATTTTTTATGTCAGACAAATGGTGTGTGCAGACATTGATATACCAATTAATTAAGGTAATGGCAATATGCTGTATGTGAATGAAAGGCAGGTAATTGACTTACTAAACCTAGTGTTAAAGACAACATATCATTATTCTGTTCATTAACTTCATTGTTTGATGAAAACAGTCATGCACGGGCAAAGATTTCCAATGACATGTCTCTACTTGCATTCACATGTCGATCTCCCAGGCTTGAACATAATCTAAGGTTTTAATTAGACACACACACACACACACACACACCCCACCCCTTTCCTGACTAAAGCATTAATTTGTCCCTCAAATTCAGTTCCACCAATTCAGTGGAATGAGACAGACGGGTAGGGCTGGGTATTGTTAAAAAATATTCAATGCCAGTACCATGACTATAAAAAAAATATGAATTACAACATTACACATTATGGCAGAAATCTTTTTATTTATTTTTTAGCTCATACTATGTGAGCCGTCTCTGTGTAACATAGAGTTCCTGCATGTCGTTAGACAGCCAACCACAAACATTAGATCTTGGTAGAAGCATGCTGCATGCGGATTGGTTTACTGATGCCGATGAGGTTTACTCCTTAGGTATTGAAATTGGATATTGAATGAGTCTTTTTTCCACCCTCGATATTTTAGAGGCAGTTCGGTCGTTGGCTGAAAAGTATTGAATACGGACGGGGCGGTGCAGAGGATCGGCGGAGCTACAAGCTCAGTTGCGCAGCAGTTAACAAAGTGTTTACACTAGTCTACTGTTGATCTCTCCTTTCCGATCAACCTTCCTGCAAACTCCCGATTACTCCACTTCCACTCCTCACCGGCCATCCACCCACAATATAAATGTGCTTTATTTATATAGCGCTTTTCTAGTCTTAACGACTACTCAAAGCGCTTTTACATCATACAGGATACATTCACCATTCACACACTGTGGCTGCCGTACAAGGTGCCACCTGCTCATCAGATAAACATGCACACACATTCACACTCCGATGCGCAGCATCAGGGGCAACTCGGGGTTCAGTGTCTTGTCTTGATTGAACCACCAACCTTCCAATTGGCAGGCAACCGCTCTACCACTGAGCCACAGCCTCCCCGTCAACCTCATCAAAAACCTGGACTGGGTTTACGTACTGTCTGTACTGACAACCTGACTGACTGACTAAAATCTTTAACCCTTGTGTTGTCCTCACGGGGCAAAAAGATTACCACTTAAACATTCAGTAAACTTAAACTGTAAGCCGTATAACTTATGTTGTCAGTTCATTTAAGCCTGTTGTTGTATTGGTTTGTAGTTCTGGCAAATTTAAAAGTTAGCTAGTTTGTGTTCTTCACCTGTTACCTAGGTTACACCTTTTAGCTAGGTTACACCTGGCTGTTGATGGGATATAATAGTGATTGTTGAACATGCTCATTAGGATAATGTAATTAATAGTGGGTTTATTGTTATTATTTACTGGCATTTTTGATTCCTATGCATTGTATATGGTAGCCTTTAACATGTTATTTATTTCTTTTATTACCACACAAACAGCCATAGCAGAGATACCCCCCCATGTTTATACTGAGGCTTGATTGTAATAAAGCATCAACAGAGAGAAGTTGTCTCCGTCTGTGTTTTAACAGACACACCTGGGCCGAAGTTGGAAACCAGAATAATCTTTAAATCCACTCCTAATCTAGTCCTCACTAAGTTTCAAATAATTTCACTGGAGTTAGTTATTATTTTTTCGTCATCAATACCAAATTGAATCTAATTGGATGGGAATATACACAGACTTCTCACAAAATCACACTTGAATTCAGATCTTGATACTCGGTCAGAATCTTATTAACCTGGAGTCCCAGTCTCTGTCAATATAAATAGGCTATATGTTTTATATATGTTTTAGGCCTATTGGCAGACAAATTTAAAATGCAGGCAATGGCATATAAAGAATAAAGAATAAAGAGCCCTTTTTCCATGTCCGCTGTAGTTTCTCAGCATGCTCTCTAGTAACATCTGTCTGGTCCAGGTAGCTTTGTCATTCGCAAGGCTACTTTTACTTTTATACTTTAAGTAAATTTCCAAGCCTGTACTTTGTTACTTTTACTTGAGTAAAGAAGTTAAATCAGTACTTCTACTTTTACCAGAGTTTTTTTTAACACAATTATCTGTACTTCTACTTGAGTAAGGGAAGTGAGTACTTTTGCCATCTCTGCTAGTTTTACATTACCTTTTGTAATTCATGGACAACAAACCTCATTTATATAGAATTATACCTAATAGTTGAGTTAAAAAAAACAGAAATTGATCTTAACTATTAGTCAAAACATTTTTGGACTAATACTTGACTAATAAAATGGATTAAGTCAATCTGCAGCTCCTTTTTGCCATCTCCACTGTGGGAGAAAAAGATACTGCTTCTATTGACAGGGTCTGATCTGAGAGGCTCTCCACGGCTTCCCAGCTTCCCTCAGACCCTCCTCAGGTCTGCAGCTCGGTGAAAGGAGAAAACATGCCCTTGACTTGTTATATGTATGATTTCAAAAGAAAAATAAGAAGAAAAAGCACACATGAGGAAAAGGGAGAGGGGGGAGGAGGAGGAGGTGGCGGTGATGTGGCTGGATGACACTGCAGTGACTGCACACGTCAAGATGACATGCTTGTTATCTACATCAGTTCACATATGATCAAGGATATGTGTTACTCGCATTAGATCACATTAGATATGATTTTCTCTGTCACCGATCAAGGTGTGCTCTCATCTCTGCTTTCGTAGAAAGAGACACAAGGTTGACAATACAGTAGGTCTGTAGAAACTTCAAAGAACATGCCTGTCTTTTTTACACTGTGCAGTGCAGCACTCTGCAGGTATACTACAGACACATTGATTTACATTAAATAATGCAGCTATATATATATATATATATATATGTACTGTATATGTGTGTATGCATGTATGTACTGTATATAAAATATGTGTGTATGTATGTATATATATTTCTATAACCTTTTTTGTGTGGAGTTTGCATGTTCTCTCCGTGTATGTGTGTTTGTGTCCTCCAGGTGCTCCAGTTTCCTCCCACCATAAAGGCATGCATGCTATGTAACTAGGACTACAGTTGTTATTAGCCGACTAGTAGTAGAACTTGTTAGGAAGACGGTTATGTGTAAACAGTAGTAGTAGCAAAGCAGTACCTACACAATGATCAGGTTAAGAGAAAGAAGTTTTGAAGGATTTAGGATGGCCAGGAACACCATGTAACGAGTAGAAACATTGTAATGCCTTTATCTTTTGCCTTTTTAGACTTTCACCCCAAAAGTCACTGTCATATGCCAAACATGATACCTATGGCACTCCATCTTTGTCTAATCATGTAATAAGACTACTGTAAAAAAAAAAGTCTGATTTCAGTATTCTGATTGAGTATGTTCTACTCTTTTTCCTTCAGCCCGTAGCTGGCTTTCTCCACTAGAACTTTAGTTGTGTTACATATTCCTGCTCTGACACACCTAGAGGCATGTTGGGCTGACTGTCCTTGAGTTGGTCAAAAAGTGCCTGGGAACACATTGAAGTGTACGTTCTGCGCGAGACGTAATACATCTCCTTAATTGCCAGCTGCGCTATCTGTATTGTTGCCCAAAAAATTAAAACCGGCAGCTGATTGGACAAACACACATTTTAGGCAAGAATTAGGCCATAGCTGAATCTGAGTCTTCATTTCAGATCAACAAAGGTCAGTTTAAAAGATTTTCGTCACATTTTGAGAGGCGTTCGTCTCGCTCATCCCGCTCGTCATTTCCGGGTTAGCACTCCACCAATCAGATTGGTCATTGAGTCCGACTGCCCACCCCCCGATTCAACATGTCAAATTGGCCAAAATGAAGGCCGTCGGCTTTTCCTGCTGACAACGGCACGGAACACACGGAACAGACTCGAGTCACCGACCTCGCCAGATTGTCCGACAGCCGTTAATCGGGTTGGTGTGTCAGCGCCTTTAACCTCTCACCCTGATAAGGAAACTCTGTTTGTAATTTACATAATGTTAAGAACTGTAATTACTTCAGAAAGCTGACAGTAACCAGATTACCTAAGTGCAAGTCAACACACTGACTGTCACTGAGAACCGCCAGGCCCTCGTTCTCGCCGGCTCTACAGCATCACTGTCTACTGAACTGTAGAGGAAGGAGCCGAGACGAGTCAGGGAACGTGGGGATGTGTCTGCTGCTTGTAAAGTAGAGGATCCTCCCATGCTGATGGACAGAAGTGCCAACAGTTTCAGGGCATGGGGAGTTTTTTTTTTTGATAAGCAAGAAAAGCTTGGGTCAGCTGCAGTATTTGTCAAAACCTTAACAAAAAACTTGACAAATCTCCCTGCCTCTCTTTTGTTTCTCCTGTCTGTCTCAGAAAGTAGATCTCCTTATCTTAACCTTCACAGAACTACCTGGTTAGGCTAGACAGGTGAGTCGAAGGATAAAACACACACAAGCACACACACGCACCCACCTCTTGTTAGGACTCCCCAAAGACCTGCTGTCTGTTGAGGGGCAGGTGAAGGTATAGTAAAAACCAAGTGTGTGTCCATGCGGTTTTATGTGTGCGCGTGTTACCCTTTTCCTCTGAGAGAGTCATTACGTGGTTTTCCACATTGGGAATTGACATTTTCTTGCTTTACTTGCCATTTCACAGACACAGCCGTGACTTTTTTGTCAAAACACGCACCCCGCTTCTCACTTTGAACGGCTGTCGAAAGTTTCCCACGCACGCGTTCCACATTCGTATCCACACATAGACACGCACGCACACACATGCATGCGCTATCCCTTTAACTTTTAGTAGGTCAACCCCTTAAGGGTGGCCCAAACTTACGCTCAGGTAAGAACACAATGCATATTTCTAGATACATGCAGCCTAATTAGGCAAAGAACAAAAAGATCACATTCTCTTGTACCTAGGGTTTCTAATTAAAGGAAATACCTCATTTTCCTCTCATACCTATTCATGACTAAAATAGACATTGAAGGGGGAAAAAAGTCTCAAAGTACAAAGTAGAATTGTACTCTGCCTCAGGTGATTTGTTTCAGCTCCAGGGCTTAGGCCCACTCACTCTTTAGGAGTTTCGCATATTTTTCAGTTTCCAGATTAATCTCTAGCCCTCTGTCTGTTCATATTAAACAGGCAAGTGGATCAGAAAAAGCGGAAATTAGCAGAAACCAATGTCCTGTGCTATCTCTGAAAATGGAGATCTCTTGACTCAGTGTTCTGGGCAGCACTGGCTTATGGGACGTTTATTTTTATCACACACCTGTCAGCTGTGGAGAACAGTGGAGTGAGGGCCGCCTGCAGTGAAGATCACACAGACTAGCAGGCCAGCTATCGCAGCCCCAAACGAGGCTGGAGGGTCTTGAGGGATGGGGATGTTGCGAGCCAGGGACAACGGATGCAAAGCTCTGTTAGCGTGTAGTGACAGATAGTTAGCCGGTGTAAGCGGTGCTCGCTGGGGGCAGTGAATGTGTTGAGAGGAGGATAAATAAGCAACGGCACCTGTGTGATAGAAATCCCATGAGATTATCTAGAGCGCCGAGGCTGACGTACGGGACAACTGGGACAGATTTGAGAATGGCATTCACAGCAAGGCGACACCAGCGCTTTAGTGCTGAAACATTACGAGACTAAAAATGATACAGAGGCTGAGCCTTTGGTTATGGGTTGTGCTCGAAATATAACTCCAACATCCTGCTACTACCATATTCGTTTACCTTTTTAGGCATTTCTTGTTGTGGAGCTGGGACCACTGCTATTTTCTTGTAAATCAACTTATTACAACTTTTTCTTGTGTTAAAATACTTTTTCCTCCAGTATATTGTTTACAAATGAGGTAAAACTGAATTGAAAAGCCACTCGTTTTTCAACAAAATGAGTCAGGCCTAACTAAACTGCACATTCTCTTAATCGCAAAATCTTATCCTTTCCCTGATCTGTCTTACCTTGTCTCACTGCCCGAGTCATTATCCCCAGGAGAAAATACCAACAGATTGAAATACTTTTTTATGAGATTGCAATTTCAAAAACCAGTCAGCGTGTAAGCCTCCTGCAGATAATGCAAGAAAGCCACCATGGCAATCGATCATTTCAATTTGTGCATGACAATCAGCCCAGATTGTAGCCGATTTGTTTGCCTGTGTCTGAAAGCTGAGGTGATATTTCAAACTGTGAAATAACCCCCTTTTATTCAGAGAAGGTAGTTTGTAAGTGTTAGATGGAAACAAATAGGTGAGCCAGCGTTGATAATTATAAGACAAAGGCTTTTTAAAAGAAGAAAATAAGCCTTGAAGAACACAGATGAGAGAATGGAAACAAGTGATTTATTTTCTCAGATGTCGGTGGGAAGCGCCAGGAGAGGAGACATCGACTTGTCTTTCCCCGATCCTCTCCCACCTACACAGCTGACAGGAATGCCTGAGAGATCAAGACAAAGCTTCAGATTGGTTATCGCACCTGATGCAGAATTCCAGTCAGAACTCATAAAAAATTGTCCGTGAACTCAGCCTGTTTCATCAGAGCGAGCCATCAAAGCCTACTTAAAACAAAAAGAAGAAGCTTGAAGTCATTCTGATTTGAAGCTACATTGGCCCGCCTCTCTGTACCACCTTTCCTCATTAATTGCCACATTGGGGATCTGGACAACAGAACAGAACAAAAAGAATGATGCTATCAAACATCATCTTTTTTTTTTTTCCTCTGACGGACAGTGTCCCAGTTGAGTGGATAAGTTAGTCAATATGGGTCTATTGATCCAAGCCTTCTCTTATGATTCCATCAAGGACTTCTGTCATGTCCAGGCACATCAAAGAGTGCTTTGCTTTCCGGGAGTGTCTGTGTAAGAGCTGGACCTACATCAAATCTATCTGTAGTCTGGCTACAATATCAAACTATCCCCCTAAATTATTTAAAGCTTTCAGACTAGAAGCCTTTTTTCTTTTGCCGCAATCAGGATGCAATAAAAAAAAATATCTTCTTTTTCTCCAAAACAACAGGCTACACAAAAAACAAATCTCTCAAGATCATCCTTTCAGAGGTGTTTTTGAAGGGTGATCATCTCTTGAATTGGCACAATTCACTCGCTCACTTACTGTCTAGCACGTACACACAGACTCACACACACATGCACACCCAAGCTTTCTGTGGCTGTGTTGATAAAATCCAGCCTAGGGTATGACAGTGACAACTCATTGATGGGTGAATGAGATAGTTGATTCTTCATGGAGCTCGGTTTGAGGAATACCAAGAGCCTGGCAGTGAATTTTGAAATGTGAAGTCAGAGAAGAGAGAGTGGGGCTTTTCTCTCATACAGCTAGGGATCAGAGGCCTGTATTAATCAGTAATGTTCCCCCTACACGCACACACACACACACACACACACACACACACACACACACACACACACACACACACACACACACACACACACACACACACACACACACACACACACACACACACACACACACACACACACACACCATGTATTCCTCTTGCTACTACAGCATTCACTCTCATTCTGCCTTTTACACACTTCGTTTTGTCTCTTCCAAATTCAGCATGAAGTTGTGTTGTGATGCAGTGTTTTTGAAAAAACAAAAACCCTATCGGCAGTAAGCCCTGAAGATTTGTCCCCGCTTGATTGCTTTTGGAAAACTTAGTGTCTTCTAATGTGCAACAGATGAATCTTTGTCATCTGTTTAAACTTTAAATGTGTACGCTCCTTTTTCTATGATAGCTGAGTGTGTGTAGGATGGAAGAAAAAGAACAAAAGCATGTAGAAAGCAGCCAGATGAGAGCAAAAGTGAATCGATAACAAACAGGTTCCCTTTTTAAATGTGGAAAGAGGAGGAAAATGAAAAAGCAGTCAGTAGGAGGAACTGCAGCGGGAGACAAGTAGGAAGTCGGAGTTTTCACTTAAAAGTCGACGACGCATGCTCATTTAAACTAAGAACATGAGGCTGTGATCCTGGGAGCTGGTTGTCTGTGCAGGAAGAAAACACACATATTCGGTGGTTAAAAATCAGTTTGCACACATGTTCCCTGACTCTGGGGAATAAATTAACTACTCACACACCTTCTCTTAAATAGATATCTTAGAAGATCTGTTGTTTCCAGCCAAAACTCCAACTTTCATCTTCCATCGTGGTTTTGTTTCTTGTAACCGTGCACCATGTGTCATCGTTGAAGCATAACTTGAGGGGGATTATAGTCAACAAACCTCCTATAAAATACTTTGCAATGAAAGAAACAGCAGAATGTGTTACTGTCTCAGCCTGCACAAAGATTTTAAGTAGACCCTATTCAAAATGTGTTTATGATATAAACACAATATGCAGTAAAAAACATTCTTTACAGTTGAAGTGACTGTAACTAGGATCCATGCAAAATACAATGGATAATAGTTTTTTCGGAGGAGAGAGGCAATGAGCAAATGTGTTTTAGAGGGATGAGACATCCTTTCCTCTAAAGTGTTGCATGAATTTGTCAGCTGGTCGCGTGGAGTTAACAACTCCTTCAGCTGCACAGCTCCTAGGAAGGCGGCTCTCATGTATCCTCACCCATAGCTCCTCGATGATCCTCCTCGATGCTCGCTCCTCGGGGCAGAAATAAGAGTTTTGAGATGGCCTTCACCGAGGAGGGTCAGAGCAAGTTCCGGTTCAGCCGGGTAGTCAAGGTGCTATCAAAGGGGCCATGAGATGCAGTTTTGGTGCGAGGGTGTAGCATAGGCCGAGGAAGAACCCATTACATTTTGGAGCAGCTCAGAATCATGGGTTATTCAAATAAGTTACTTTTTGCTTTCATTAACATTGCGAGACAGGGCATTTGTTCTGCATTCATGTGGTGTTGGAATAATGAGTTTCAATAAAGAAATGAGTTCCAGACTGGGAACATTCACACTGCATTAACATTGTGAAATAGGGCATGCCTTGGCTGAGGTCTGTGTGTTTGGATGTGTCTCACCTCCATAGGTACATACTGTAATTAGTTGGTAGTGGTTTAGGTTTCCAGTTTTTAGAAGCTAGTCCATGTTCTGTGTAATGTATTGCAGGACAATAGTGTCCATCAGCGGCACACTCAAATCTAGCATTTTTAGTACTCTTATTGTTTGAAGCATTTTATTGTTACTTTTTCAGTGTGAATTTAGTACAGACTCAGGATCTGCTTTAGTCTTGTTGCTTCATTTACCAGCAGTCGCTTTATTCTACAGTATGACTCGGAATAGGCCTGATTAGCAGCAAAGCTCCCTCTCCCAAGTGAAACCACTACAGCTGCTGATTGACAATCATGAGTTGATTGAAAATACAGTGTTCTCGCTACATTGTTTGACCACATGTGTTCTCGGTCATTGAAAGCCCTATTTGCACAGGATAAGTATTATCTGGGGACTTTGTTTGGTTTAGAAATCCCACCCCCACACTACCACCACCACATCTGAGTTTTGTGTGGTGTATTCACACGGGATAAGCTAAGCTTGCTTTTACCCGAATTTACTAACATATCTATAACCCGAGAGTTGGGTACCTGGAGGCGCGGAGGACAGCCGCACCGCACTTGGGTCGAGGTTCCTTATCTTTTTGGGCCAGGGCTGGTAGAGGTTTACCAAAGGCGCATACCCTATCCCCGCCACAACGGCACGGTCCACACATCATCACCGTCAGACCTCGGGCAAGGCCGCAGGGAGCACGTCCACTCGGGGACAGAGGTCTTTGGTTGGGCAGTGGTCTAGACTAGCTTGGTCATGAAAGGCGGCGTCCCCTCGTGATTCCATATCCAACTTTGCTAGAGAGATATAAAAACGCACAGGGAACAAAAACCTTAAAAATATGATACACGACCCCGCCAAATCACAGACATGTTGTTTTACACGTGACCTCGGTGTTCAGCGAAATATGGTAGGTCATTTGCGGGGAGATTTTTACTTGACAAATTACAGACATGGCTGATTCGCATGGGATCAAGATCACAGACAACCTCTGTAATTATTACAAATAACTAAAGGTCACGAGGGACTACTAATCCCGTGTGAATGAGGCTTTGCAACCTCAAAACTGTAACCTTGCCTCAAACTGAATAGTGCATATCCTGTGACTGCTGGCTTGGGAATGCGGACGCACAGAAACCAGGAGCGGGGCTAAGAGAGCCAAAGATTAGGGATGAGTGGCTGAGTAGATGAGGGATAATGGGTAACAGTCCACTTTTGGAAGGCATGGCATCGCGTGGGAATTCTGAAGAGGACCGATTCAGGCCGGATGAGTGAGGAAGCTGATTATCCACCCTCCTTTTGTGTGTGGGATCAGGATCAGCAAGCAAATCCTCCACCCAGAGAAGAGAGTCGAGTAAAGGGAGGGTGGGGCAGGTGAGGGGAGGAAAGGAAAGAACATGAACGAAGGGGGGAGGGTTGGGAGAAAAGGAGAGGACATTGGAAGAGGAAAAACAGGAGGAGAGGGTAGAGAAAGAAACATGGGGTGGGAACTCTGATTTGAGCCTGTGTGCCTTGATTGGCAGTGCAATCAAGTTATAGCGGATGTAGTTTTCACTTGGCATGATTATGTGTGATGATTTTACTTTCATTTATGTAGTCTGATTTTTAAGCCTTACTTCTCATTAGCCACCTAATTTTATTGAAAGCTGCTGTTCCTGTTCCCCTGTTATTTTTTTCACACCTCACAGTCTCTCATGATGATGATAGAAATATCTTGTTCTAACAACCTGCACTGTTCCAGATCGTCATGGTAGCAAGAGAAGCCAAACTAAGTGCATGCACATCTGGAATTGTCAGATTCTCAGCAAGGCTGAAATAGCAACTGCTGTGAGCAAGTGTGTGCAAATATGTGTGTGTGTGTGTGTGTGTGTGTGTGTGTGCGTGTGTGTGTGGTGTTTGTCTTGGTCCTAGGTTCCTGGTGTCAGAAATCCCTGCCTCTCTCTGGTACCTGCAGCGATACAGGAGCCATTAGACACTCACTGAGTGATGAGACAAAGCAGTTTTCATTAAAAGACATTTGGTGAAGACTAGGGGCCTTGAATTGACGTGAAGCGAGAGACAATGGCTCGTGTTTGTCTTTTGGGGGGGGATGAGTGACTCATATGTCAGTGTGTCAGACTGCTAAATCGAAAAGAATTCTGCCACTCAAATAAACAGCTACTGAAAGCGAGCCAAGGTTTGATGGCAATGAGAGGGAGGCAGGTGTGTGCGTGTGTGTGTGTGTGTCAGTGTTTCTGTGCTGGAATGACTAAGTGAGAGAAAGAGAGTGAAGGAAGGTGTGAAGTAATTTGGTGAATTTGTACTGAATGCTGCAGTGAAACTGAGGCATTGTTGCTAACACCTGTCAGTTAGATGAGGATTTGAAGAACTCTGTGCTTCTACAGCCTTCCACCTCACTACCTTCCACACACCCCAAAGCCATGCCTCTCCCTGGGTTAGGAACCCCACCCCAAGGCACGATTCCTCAGCCCACCAGCCATCCCAGCCAGAGTGTATATCCCCGTTGTTTAGAGACAGATGTGTAGCAAGCTGAAACAATCAAGCTTCAATTCCAATTCCAGTTTATTGTAAACACATGTTAAACATGCACAAATGCAACTTAACCCATGGGTAGGAAGTTCCACTGGTCTGAATATACTGAGAGCGAGTGATGGAGGGGATTTATTAGTCATATGGGTGGCGTGTCTGTTAGATGGATCATTCCCTGTGTCACTGCAGCGATCTTTCTGGTTAATTCAAGTGGTCCACATACACATTCTCATGTGAATGGCAGTGGAACTACAGGTACAGCTAGGCAGAGACACTGTTAGTAGTGATTCCATTAGGCTGTGCATGTGCATTATGCTATGCAAACATTCAGACACAGCACAAACTGTGTTGGTAGTGCTACATAAGAGGAATGCTAAAGGGGTTTGCTCACCATGACGTGTCTGGGAAGTTTGTTTTGATCATGTGTTTGAGGCTAGAATGGGCTTGAGGTGTGGAAAAACCACCAGGTACTTACACTTGGAAGGCTCTGCATGGATGAATTATTTTAGAAGCAGGCCAAACATTTAACAGCAAGTTTAACATTGAGTGCTATGGCAGTTGTGACACCTGAATAATTGCCTGAGCAATCAACAGTCAACAGATATTTTGATTTAAGTGGGTCTCATGGTATTTTTTGTTCTTCACAAAGTAAGGCTGCCTTTCTCTTTTGTGTCAACATTTCTGAGGATGTGGCAATCTTGTTTGATGGCCATTTTATTTGAATTCTCACTGGACAAAACGAACATTTTTTATGTCCAGTTCTAGTCGAATCAAGTGTGATTGATCTTACAGAAAGGGTGATTCAAACATTTAGTGTAAGTTACTGCTACGCAATAAAATCATCCAGTGTTTTTACCTAAGTGTGTTATGTGTGTCCAAAATCCTATTTTTTTGTCCATTCTTTATTTGAATGATTTAAAACAGTGCTGCCAAAAAGTACATACTGGACATCCCAGGGAAATAACACCACAGGGTGCAATTTATGAAAAATAAATAAGGGATCTTTACAGGACACCTTTTTGACTAACATTGCCTGTACTTTAAACAAAAAAACTGAAGACTAAAAATGGTACAAAGGCTTTCCATCCATTTAGTGAAATGAATCACAATGAATCGTGTCTCTTCGTGTCAAAAAGACCTGCTTAAAGAGGAACTATGCAGTTTTTTTTTAGCTTAATTTACCTTAACTGAACAGCTTTGGTGTCATGTGTTATATGACTATATGATTATATGCATTAGGCCGCTTGTTCTTATCAACAACTTCTCAACACTCTCCAAACATTAGAGTACTTGTATTCATGTCTCTGCTTATTTTAACTGAATAATGCTGACAAAAATATATAAACAACCGGGGTATTGTATAGCAGTCTCGCCTCTAAAAAACAAACACATTTAACTGTCCTTTCTCGTTTAATTATAAATTTCCTTAAGGAAAAGAAATTATATCCATATGCAAAACTCACACTTCTTCACGTTTCTTGGTTCCGATCATCCGTCTGACATGATACGTCAGTGCATCTGAGCAGGAAAACGCCTATTTCCTTGTCAATATTAATTCTTCAAAGAGGTTTTTAGTTTTACAGGGCTACAACGTCTGCTTGTGCCGACTGGACATAGGGACAAAAATGTCCCTGGTTTATGGATGCTAGATGGACAAGAGTCTGTATACAGGTGGGCAATGGGTGAGAGGCATTTAGTAGATAGCCGTTGCTGCGGAGAAGAGTTATAAAGTAAGTGGGTATATAGTGAGGTGATGTTACATTATTTGATAAGCACGAATGCACACATACAGCGGGCTCTAACTGAGAGATGCCCCAGAGTAGGAAGGTTAGCCAGTCATGAAATTACTAAACAAATAGAGAACATTTTAAGTGGGTGTTGTGACCTGCATATACACTGGGGTGTGTGTGTGTGTGTGTGTGTGTGTGTGTGTGTGTGTGTGTGTGTGATGGATATAAAAGAAGTCTGATGAAGTCTGTGATGATAATGGTAGTGAACGTGATGTAATTGTTAGAGTAGGCTTGTCAGCCGCAGTTCAGATTTGTTGGAGAGCTCAGGATGCAGTTATCATGTTTTTTCCAAGCTCAAATATACCAGGGTAAAATTACTTATTAGCCTGGAGGCTAATGAGCTAAACATTGGAAACAGCGCCTGTATGCAGCACAGCACAGGCGAAATCACAAGCAAGTAAATTGAGTTGAAAGTTAAAAAAAAGGTTCAAAGTAAAATATGCTTTGGACCTCACAATCTCTCAAGACTGACAACATATTGGATCAGAAAATACCATGAAATAAATGTAAATGAATAAATAATTAATATATCCATAATCATAGGCAATTTTGATATTGACAGCAGAATTTGTTTGACAAATGCTAATTTACTCAGCCACAAAATAACAACTCAAGGTCCAACAAACTTCCCCAACGGATGGGTAACTGAGCAGGACATTTTTGTCATTTGATAACAGGTGGTTGTGTAAAAGCTGATAAAAAAACCAACCCGACTGTAGAAAAGGCAACCAGACTGACCCTGAGTTGGAACAAAAAAATGCATCGGAACGCACCGAAGCAACGCCGAGTATGCGCAATACGTAATACGTCGCCATGACAGCAGCCGGTGCTAATCTGTAATTCTGTTGCTCGGGAAAAGTCTGGCTTCTCCTGAATTTCAAAAACCGACCATAATGGCGGCCTGTTCAGAATACGATCATGTATTTTACCAAAATAGTTCACCGAAACGTGTTTCTGAAAACATTTAAAGCCAGAAACAGGCCATAGATGAACCCGTCTTGTTTGCAGATTGACAAAGGTCAGTTTCAAATATTTTAGTCACATTTTGAGAGCCGTTTGTCTCGCTCATCCCGCTCGTCATTTCCGGGTTAGCACTCCACCAATCAGATTGGTCATTGAGTCCAACTGCCCGCCCCCCGATTCAACATGTCAAATAGGCCAACACACCAAACAGACTCGAGTCACCGACCTCGCCAGACTGTCCAACGGCCGATAATCGGGTTGGTGTGTCAGCACTTTTAGTTTGTACCTCAGATTACATGTGAACAACTAAACCAATCTCCATGACAACAGAGCAACTCCTTGAGGAAGACTACGAGATGTGGTTGAAAGCTTCAGAAACAGGTCAGCGGGGATAACATAACACATAGTCTATATCCTCTACGTTCCACTTCCAGGATTGCTCCGATTGCTGCTAGACATTCTGCTTGATTTCACTCTTTTCGGCAGGATGTCCATTACCTTCTGCTTTCTTTGTGTCGTAATTCTAACCTCCAATGCATTTCTGAGGACTATGGTTAACTGCTCCTCAGATCTCCTCAGTACATCCAGAACCGATAGCTCAGTTCACAATGACAAAACACACAGATCACTTTGGTCTTGTCAATGAAACCATTTGGCAACTTTTAAAAAGTAAACTTTCCAATAAACCAGAGCACATTTTTCGCCAATTCCAGAATGCTGTGTGGACTAGCCAGACCCTCCTCCACAGGGCTGTAAAGGAGGGTCTGGCAATGCAAGACTGTTGATGCAAATGTCTTTTAGCAAGTCCTTAATCCAGCGTTGCTCTTGTCCATAATTTAGACAAGAGCAACGCTTTTATTTTCAATGCATGTTTTGTCCCTGGTACATCAGGAATCAGCGAACTACAGGGCTCCATTCAATGTGCTCAGTTGAACAATCATAAAAGCTTTCATTCGCTCGCCCCTCCTGTACATTCTTTTCTCCTTCCATGTCCACTGGTTTTCTGTGGGATTTCTATATTTCTCCTCCTTCCATCCATTCCTAACTAATTCTCCTCCCGGTAGAGGAGCTTCTGGCCTTTGTCCTGCTCTTCAGTGAGCATGACCCTGGATCCTGAGCTGTAATCCCCTTTGTGTCCTGTGAGAGTAAGAGAGAGAGAGAGAGAGAGTGAGGAAAGAGAGGGCATGGGTTTTAGCCTTGGGAGTTTAGGGTCTGGATCTAATGTAATTACTCATCGGGAATGACCCTGGTGACAGGTGGCCCCAGCCTCAGAGAGCAGCACACAACCTCTGTCCTTCCTCGTAACTCAACAGCATGGGCAGAAAGAAATGTTTTCATCCCCAGCGAACTTCATAATCTTGCTTTCTACATCTGATTTCAACATTACTGTCTGCTTATAATGAATCTCAACATGTAGCACTGGAATATGCTGTCAATGCACACTGTGCAATTAATCAAATTTGTAACTGTGATTACAATTTTGGCTCGTAACAATGACAAAAAACGAGTAATCCAGGACAGCAATTATTTTGCACATTGCGTTTTGAAAGTAAACTCTTATTTAGGCTCTTTTGTTCCGAATGAAAACAAGGATTGAGGGAAAGTTCACAGTTCAAGGTACTAATCGTGATTATGATTTACACAGCTTAATTGAATGTACAAACTCAGAAAACTCTGGAGGGAAAAATGAAAATAATCTCAACGCTCGGGCTTCTCTCAGCTGTGAACAAACGGGACAAGTAGGCGCACGAATGTAGGCGTCCACATGCTTTAAAATGTGTGTGTGTGTTTGTTCCACTTGATTGGACATCATTCACAAGGAACTAAGCAGTTTGTTTATTTTCATTAACATAGAAACCGACAAAAAAAAAAGACAAGTACATTTTCCTTTCGTTGAGCCACTATCTTCCGGATCTAACAACCTGTATTTTACATCACGCCTCAATATGTCCTCCAAGCAGGATGAATTGGACCAAGCAGTCAGTACATCATCTATCATTGACATTCATCTGCCGAGCTTGGAACTTTGAAGCATTTTGATCTCCTCTGCCAGCCCTGCTAGTCTTTGGTAGAGGACAAAAGTTAACAAAAAAGAAATGCAAATGAATTATTGAATGATGTGTTGGGGGGGGGGTCGAGGCAAGGCGATCGAGAGCTTTATATCTGCTCAAGCAGCCATTTAACCTTAAGTAATTATTTGGCTTCCGCTTTTAATGGAGGCCTGAGCAAGTGAGATAAATCAGCGCTCACTTGAGAGATACCAAAGGATTTGGGAGTAAGAGACAAGTAGACGGAGCTGATGAGCCTTCTGAGACCAGGGAAGTTGCACACACAATTAAGCACACAAATGTATATTATCCAAGGACACATCAACGAACAAATGCTTCTTTTTTTTCTCTCTAAGATTCACTCGTAATGAATGGCTTCACAAATGAATATGTTCTGATTAAAGGTGCTCTAAGCGATGTCACACATTTTTTAGGCTAACACATTTTTTGTCAAACACAGCAAACATCTCCTCACTATCTGCTAGCTACCTGTCCCCAGAACACACTGTAAAAAACATCTCCTCACTATCTGCTAGCTGCCTGTCCCCAGAACACACTGTAAAAAACATCTCCTCACTATCCGCTAGCTGCCTGTCCCCAGAACACACTGTAAAAAACACCTCACTATCTGCTAGCTGCCTGTCCCCAGAACACACTGTAAAAAACATCTCCTCACTATCTGCTAGCTGCCTGTCCCCAGAACACACTGTAAAAAAAACACCTCACTATCTGCTAGCTGCCTGTCCCCAGAACACACTGTAAAAAACATCTCCTCACTATCTGTGAGCTGCCTGTCCCCAGAACACACTGTAAAAATAATCTCCTCACTATCCGCGAGCTGCCTGTCCCCAGAACACACTGTAAAAAACATCTCCTCACTATCTGCTAGCTGCCTGTCCCCAGAACACACTGTAAAAAACATCTCCTCACTATCTGCTAGCTGCCTGTCCCCAGAACAACCTGTGCCAACCTGCGACACCAAAGATAACAAATAGTCTTCCAGCATTCGAGCCAATAACTGACAAGAAGGACGCGTGGTGCGTGAGGTTGTTGAACCTATAGTTAGGACTGCCGCGGCAGAAGAGCTATGGTTGTATTGAAAGGCGCACATATCCAGATCCACACAGTTGTTTTGAATGAATATGATTCATCTTCAAGGTTGCTGTCACTCAGCTTTCAGCTGTGTAATTTGTTTTGAAAGGGGATCATCTTAAAGGGGGTGTTTTGTCAGTCTTGCAGTGTTGACAGATATTTGCCAAGAAATGAAATATTAAATGAGCTGCCTTGGTGTGTTTCAGGGTTTTTCTCAATTCACCACTCAAACAAGATAATTCAATGAATAGGTTCAAGAGAATTTGTTAACCCCTTCACTTTCCAACCATTTTCAGGTCAAACGTTTCACTTAAACACCATTTTGGCCTTTCACAAATGATTTTTAAAGCAAATGGCCGGTTGTTACATAGAACCCAGGTTTGGATATTCACAGCGATCCCTCTGACCTTTCTTTCATGAATTCATGATATTTGGCGATCCCCTGACATTTATTCTAACGCCACCGTCAAGCCAAAATTCCCACTTGTGCCAAAGAAAAATCAATCTAGTAGTTGATGAAAATGACATTTGCATTACAAAGTTGTACTCCCCAGAGCGTAAAGCCACTGCATTGTGGAAAACCACACTTAGGCCAAAAATGTCAGCTTTGCGTTAGACTGTTGCCATGACGTTTGCTGAGTATTCGTGCTCCAAAGTGGATAAACCTCCTTGATGTTGAAAAGTCTGCTGCCTTTCCTCTATCATCACTACCCCTCAGGACACAGCTGACATAAGATCTAGCTGCAGATCAGTTTTAAATTATCTTCACCTGAATTTGATGTCCATACACATGACAAAACACATGCATAATTTGTAAGCAAGGGGAAAACATGAACTGGAAAGGTTGAACTGCACTGAACGCTTGCATTGAAAGTTGTAGTTTTAAAAACCTGTTTTCACTTGGAGCTGCAAACTGATTTTTAGATGAGATTGTTGGCCTTGTTAAAGGAAACCTGTCTCCTGATAAATTATTCACAACCTTGGTGTAGCTGAACATGCACATGTGTTTATAAATGTGTGAGTATGTAGTCATGTGCTTCTTTGATATTTTCACATTAAATGAGATGGCAGATCAGGTGATGGCATTAACAGAGTCAGAGTAGGCGAGTGGGAGGGGAAGATGAAGGGGAATGGAAATGAGATGGCATTTTAACTGAAAGTACAGATGCAGCAGTATTAGCTGTGCAATGAACATGTTAGTTGTGTAGCTGAGTTGGCGCCCATGAATGCTGTTCTAGACACTGGCTGGAAATATATTAGAAATAAATGAAGAAATAGGCTCAGTAAAGCATGGTAATATTACCCTACAAATCCTGCTACTCTTGGATTTCCCCCCTACATTCTTTCTTTGCATCTGGCAACTTTGTGTGTCATAGCATTGGTTGCATAGATGCATTTATTTCTGTTTGTTTTGTGTCCATCAGTGTGTCAGACTTTAACTTTTGTCACGCCAGGAAGCATTAACCGTCAAGTCTGTATCAGCCAGACCACACGCCGAGGTGGCCAGGCTCACATTGAGCTTGGATCTCAGTGAAGCGTGGACAACATGTGGGCACAGTCTGTGCAATTTATCAAACATAGGTCTCACGTCATTTCCCCGTCACACAGGTGTTCCTCTCCGAGCACGAGCAAAGGGAACCAGGACTGGTTTCAGATATGAGCCATTTTGCATAAGACATATCTCTCCTGTTTGTCCTTTCAGCTATGTGTTTTGTTTAACTGTTGTAGGAGTTGTGTTAAGTTGCTGCTGATAAAAAACCCAACTTTTCCAAAAACGTAGCTGCTTCACAATGAAAGCTTTTAAATAACAAAATAATGTAAAACTAATAAGGAAAATTAAACTGATTTATCACCGCATATGCAGAGCTTTGTTTGCAGCAGGTCTTTAATAAAAGCAATGGGCAAGAGCACCTGCTGTCTCCGCTGTGCTCTCCTTAACAAAGCACATCTTGTACAGGCCCTGACAACATTACTAGATAACTGATATCTCTCACTTTTATGGATTCACCTATTGCACAAAAAAGAATATCCACACAGAAATACAGTATATAACAATAATAATACCAGACTGATGAAGTGTTTTATACATACAAACGAATGCAAAATACATACAGTGGGTACGGAAAGTATTCAGACCCCTTTAAATTTTTCACTCTTTGTTTCAATTTTATTTCTCAGTCTTGTACACTCAGCAACCCATCTTGACAGAAAAAAAACAGAAATTTAGAAATTTTTGCATATTTATTAAAAACATACAAACGAATGCAAAATACATACTTGAGTACATTTCCCCCCCACTTTAATACAGTAACAAAGTTTCATTCAAGTGCAGTTTTGAGGTACTGACACTTTGACTACATCAATGTGAATTTCACGTGTGCAGGACATGTCAGAGGTTGGTGCATTTCACCCCTGCATTTATGTTATCCATCAGATACAGACTGCACTGTACAGCTCTGACCCAACTGGTACACAGTACTGTATGTGCCTTTTTCTGATTAATCCCTACTTGTGTATTGAGTATATGTAGACTAGACTGTATCCATGACTGTACGCTCCGTACGACGCCTAGCACTGCCCGAGACTATTGTGATTGTTTTGAAGAAATGACAGTACACGTTTTTCTCCCATCCTGCAATGCTGTGTGGACTCGCCAGACCCTCTACCGCAGCGCTGTGGAGGAGGGTCTGGCAATGTATGACACATGTTCACGGGTGGCTGCTACAAGGCCTTGTGGCAGCTTATTGATTGCAGTCGATGATGATGATGATGATGATGATGATGATAGCAGGATAAGGCTCATAGGGAATTAGGTGGCTTGCCTGAGGCCGTAGTAATCATAGATGCCTTCCAAGCCCCCTGCTTCACTCTTTTCTTTTGATCAGAGGACCCAGATCTTAACAGTAGTGGTGTGTGTGTGTGTTGGGGGGGGGGGGGTGCAATATAAAGAACAAAATATAGAGTGGTACACATCAGTAGCCCAAGGCAAGAAGCACACTTTAATGGCGGTAGCTCACACAGGCTCACTGCTCCATCGGCTGACTGACAGAAGACATAGGAGAACACTGCACTCATGTGACAGCATGAGAGGAGACTGGGACTCCTCTCCTCACCCTTTATAAAAAAAAAAATTCCCCTCATCTTCTGTCCCTCTCTTGCTCGCTTCATCTTCTCTTTGACTGAAGCACAACTCCTGTCTAGACTGGTCTCATTTTACTTCGCCCATGGCATTTAAGATAATTTACAGATGGATTTCCTCAGTATATTGCTGTGATGTTAGCAGAAAGAAAACCACCCTATTGACCTGTTTGAGCTTTTATTTCATATTATAAAGTTGTAATGCTATAGACTAGTTTCCATAAAACCCCTTTGTGGAGGCTGGTGAAGAAGGCTTTGAAGATAAGGTATACAAACTTGTATAGGGTCTATGATGGTATGTAATGCCCATATTTTATTGAAACCATAATTTCGTCTTGTTTTAAAACTAAAACATATTCCAAATGTGCAATGGGTTTGTTCCCAGCAGTTTCTTGTGTCCCTGTGGTGTTACACGTACAATTTCAGAATGATTATGCCGGCTCCTGATTTAAAAAGCGGAGATGTTTTAAATTAAATTATGAAAAGATAATAATGTAAGTGTAAAACCTGAGTAGTGTCCAGGTCATAATCAAGGCAAAAAACTCGACAAGCATTCAGAAACTGATCCTAGTTAATGGTGATAATCCTTTGTGTGTCAGCCCCTGCAAAACAGGAAATGTTCACCAGTGTTATGACCAGTTGTAAACAAGCAAAAGAAGAAGAAATGAAGATACGGGTGGGAGTAAAGGAAATGCAGTCCGTTTCTCTGTATTTGTGTGATGGTAAATACTGTGTGTATGTTTCTTTGAAAGCTCAGACTCAATAAGCTCTCACAACTCACCAGACCAGTCTGATTATTTCTCCTGTTTTTCTCCAGAACCCTCTCCGGCAAAAAAAGAGGTGAATCATGCAAGCTAATGTTTCACTCCCACATATGTGTGTCTGTCTCAGTTTGTGCCTTTAGTGCAGGGGTGTCAAACTCCTTTTTACTAAGAGCCACACTGAAAAATGAGAATCAAAACATTGAGTGTATTATTGCATGTCTCATATTTGGTCCAAAATGAAGCCCTAAAAAAAGTCAGCCATTATAATATTTAACAAATCAAGCAAAAACAATGGTTACATTTTTAAAACGCAGCCGACTCCCAGCAACCTGTTTCATGGTGTGATTGCGCAAACTCTCAGGTTGTGTGGGAATTTTTTGATTCTCAAAGTTGACAAATCCGCCAAATTTCTGCTTTGAGTTGGTGTTACTGCAGTTTGAAAAGTTTCTCTTCTTTTTTGTTTGGCGGGCCAACATTTATTGGGAACCTAAATTAATTTGCAGGCTGAATCAATATTTGCGAGGGGCCGGGTTTGGCCCACGGGCCTCGAGTTTTGACACATGGGCTTTAGTGGAAATGTCTCATCATTGACTTTGTATGCAGTCATGCCACCTCTAACATTTGCTTTACATCAGACTGGACCCACTTTTGAGATGGAACATAAATGAAGGAAAAGTGACCCATTCAAGTTGTGAATAAAGTAATGCCATTAGACAATTTTGGAGTGTTAAGGTTTATTGTTTCAGAGTAACTTCGTGAAAATTGGTTGTGCAACCCAGAGCAACAGTCTATTTTGTAAAGATCTAAAGTAAAATGAATTAATGTCGACAGAATGGAACAAGGTCAATTTTAAAATTGTTGCAAAGATTCTCTTTCAACTTCATTCTCCACTAGGTGAAACTTGGAAGAAAAAGTGTATTGTTATTCTAATAATATTGAGACGATAGTCTGTCACATATTTTTAGAAGCTTGGGCTGAGTTTGCTAGAGGCCACGTTAAACAACTGACTAACAAGAATTTGTCTGCTTTTCACTGGAGATAATAAACCATGTTGACAAGGCTCAAGCTTAAGGCTCCATTACCAGTTTTAATATGTACTCTCACGTACCTCATTATTCCCATTAGATGTTCTAAAGTATTTTTAGCTCGGAGGAATGATACCAGGCTTGTTGTACAGCGTGCCTCGAGAGCTGAGTTAAATTATAGAGTGGGGTTGAAATCCAGAGAGCTTTTGCATGTGAAATAAACCCCTCTTATTTGACACCAATCTGTCTGCCCTCGCCATCTTCCCTTTGACCTGCTCCATCCTCCGTATCGCTACCTCTTTCACAAGTTCTTTAACTCGCTCCTCCATCTCATCAAAGAAAGGAGAGAGGCCCCCCGCCCCCTTCAGAGAAATGGCATTTCCTCTGTGAATGTTACCACTGCTCTAAGCCTTTCTTTCTCACACCATTTCACACACAAGTGTTCATCTTCTTTTCCCCTTTCCTCTCATCTCCTGGGAGGAAGATGAGGGGCGGAGACCACCAAACAGGTAGGCAGCGGGTGGAAAAGCTGGTACATGTGCTTCTCTGCTCGTTTCATCCTCTTACCCTCCAGCACTTTCCTTCCTTCTTTCTGCCCTCCCTTTCTAGTTCTATATCAATCTATTGTCTCTTGAGACTGAGGGATAATGAGCGGGATCAGTACACAGGTGTGTGTGTGTGTGTGTGTGTGTGTGTGTGTGTTTGTGTGTGTTACTCAAACCGTCAATGGGCTATGAGCAAAAATCCCAAGTGTTTTTTTGTTGTTGTTTTTTTAAATCCCAAAGCCTCATTCTTCATCGATGACTGACAGAAAACCATTAACCCTCTGCTCTCTCTCTTTCTCTCCCACCTCCACATAAACACGTTCTGTAAAGTTGTGGCGGAAATTACAGTCAAGCTCCCTCCTTTGTGGCAATTAGTCATAAACTGTGACACGCGGAGCATGTGCTCTGCCACAAATTGCCAGTTGTAGCATCATCATCACAGTGAAATTGAGCAATGAAAAAAGGGACTATATTAGCTGTGTGATTGAGCTTGGAAAGGTAAATACGCCTGTGGGAAGTTGATTGATCAAGCGGATAGTGTAATATACTTTGTGTGTGTGTGTGTGTGTGTGTGTGAGAGAGAGAGAGAAGAAGAAGAGATAACTGTGAGAGGGCCAGCTGTTTCCAGGATTACAAGTTTGAAGAATATTGGGGTTACAGAGTTTCCACCTGAGAGGGGACAGCTTTTCATTATAAGACAAGTGGGGGGGTCAGGCCGGGTCAACACACACACAGGCACACACACACACACACACACACAAGCTGAGATGGTCAATGCTGGGAAACTTCCCCTAGTGCTAGCTTTTATCCCCCTTGTTAAATTAGATTAACAGGTGATCAATAAACGCTACATCTGAATTGGAACAAATATGATATGTCATTTAAAACCCCAAGAAGCTTTGATTTCTAAGCAATGCTTGCTCTGTTTTTTTTTCTTCTATTCATTCGTAACATGGTCTTCCTACATGCTCTTGCCATTTTATAGTTGACAGTATGACGATTAACTTGGACAATATTTTATTCTTTAACCAGCATCTACACTGACACTTCCTTGGTGGCTGTAACCCAACCGGGCGGCTGTGTGGTCTCCCTAGCAACGCCACGATTACTGCACTATTGAACTGAATGTATACAAAGAGTACTCAGTGTACTGCAAATTATTTGGTTCTCACCAAGATAGAGAGATAGATTTAGAAGTGTTAGATAATTGATCTTGTTCAAAGAGGGAATTTCTTATTTTAACTGTTCAACTTTACATTATAACTCTAAATCAAGCAAGCTTATCAAGGGAAATTCTCTTGCTGCATGGACAGATAATTTCTGTTGTTTTGAGTACCTCTCCCCTCAGATTTTTATCTTGTTTTTAGACACCCCTTTTTTTGCAGTGTATAGCAAGCGATCAGCAGGCGGACAGGGGTCCCTGGTCAGTCAGTTGTGGGCTCAGGATGCAACACTAAGAATTAATATAGATTCATTAAAGTACAATTAATTTATTATGGATTTAACTTTTCACATTTTTCCAAAATTTCAGTTTGGTATTGAAGATACAATTATGTCTATCTGCATGTTTTAAATGTAACAGGTTCTACAGTATCTCCCTTTAAAGTTGCAGTCCAAATCGGCATACATTTCAGTTATTATTGCACATAAATGTAAGCAAGATGCCACCACAGTTACGGCACCTGCATTACATCAAAGTTTAAAGTTTGTTGAACTGTTGTCTGTTTTGTTGACAGATGTTCTTGCAAGTTATGGCAGAGGCTATAGCAAAAGGCCATATAGTAGATAGAGGGGGGTAATATGATGAAATATGACCACTGAAAATCTCAATATGTCTTGAATTGTTAGTGAATTAGCTGCACCCACTGCTTTCATCCTATTTTTTTAGAAGAAGAAACACACACAGGAGTCATAAAAGGACAGGTGTATTTGTGGTGCAGGTGGAGCAATACACCACTTATTCATTATCATTAGCTGGAGTTAATCGCCTGTGAAAACACTTTACTCAAATTGATATTTTCAAACAGCCAGGAAAAGAGAGAGACAATCAAGACTGGGTTTACTTCTTGAGCTTCTAAGTAAGGATTAATGTGTTGTCTCGACAGTAGTGTGCCCAGTCGTTCAGAGTATATTAAGGTAAGGTAAGGTTTACTTACAATTACTTTGGTTTACATGTCATCTTCGCCTACATGTCTTGACTGTACACCCACCTTAAGCCATCCTCAGTCACTTAAACTTGTTTCCTTTATTCATGCCAGTCACATAAGATTAGTAGTTGTTATTCAGACAGCAGATGCATGCAAACAAAGCACAGCATTGTCTTAATTTGTTTGTGTGCTCACCTCATGCATACTATCGTATACATCATGAATCCAAATAGACAAATTTAAAAAATTTTTTAGCAGCCATAAAGTTTGACAGTTTAGGTCTTTGAATATGCCTGCTTTTATTTCTGTTTGTTTTCCTGTATCTGACTGAACATACTCTGCATGTGTTTGTCATGTGAAGTGGCTTTGTGTAGTAAGTGTGTGTGTGGAGTAAAACCAGACACTGTGATTGCGATCCACCATGTTGTTGTTGAGCAGAAGAGACAGGTCTGAGCCTGCGGTGTCAAGGGCTAGATGGATGTCAGCAGCGTGGGTTAAAATGTGTTTCCAACTGCTGTCCTTGGGTGATTTCCACAGCACACCGAGCAGAGCACACATTCCTGGCCGGGGGGGGAGAAGCACCATTACTGCCGCCTTGTGCAGGAGAGTCGTGGCAAATGTACCTGGATGAGATCCACAGAGAGGCTGCAGAAACAAGACAAGACTCCCCTCTCTATTTGTCAAGTCTCAACTGCATTTTCATCGGAAAATATTGTTTATAGTTGGTATCCAGTTTTATACTTAGAGGCTCTAAAAAACATACGATGCACTCACAAAAATCTATGTTAGTGGTCACAAAGGCACACTTTTCCCTGCTGTGAATGTTGTAAAAGAACATTTTAGGCTCAGCGATAACAAAACATGACACTTGATGGTCTGTCTGTGTGTGTGTGTGTGTGTGTGTGTGTGTGTGTGTGTGTGTGTGTGTGTGTGTGTGTGTGTGTGTGTGTCCTCATTCCACATTCAGAGAACGAAAAGCCCCAAAGGCACTGGATGCAGTATTTGATGCATATCATTGGACGCTCTAAATGTGATGATCTTTTTTTGCAGATGGAAGATTTTAAGTCTTGGACTTGACACCTGTTTTTCATTACTGCAGTACTCATGCAACTGAATCATATTTCTCTGAGAGTTGGATAAATGGCATTGCATGTCTCAAGAAAACTGACTTATTTGGACTAATGATTATTCGGATTTATCTGTATTTGGAGACCTACTGGTAGTTCCTCTAATCATAACCATAATGAATTTTATTTTGAGACGTTTTAGCACTTAAGTAGCACAGAAATCTGGTAATGTAGTGTTTCCCCATAATTATTGTCACATAAAGCACCTACAATTGTTTTCCGTCACAGCATGATAGTTATATCATTGTGGAGTTGTGCATTTGAGCACGCACGCATTCCCTCCCCATATTTACCCATGAAAGCTGAGTTAATAGCAGCACAATTTTCCAGTCATCATCATTTGGGCTACATGTCACAGACAATGACTGATGAAACAAAAGACACTAAATGAGCACAAGATTCACTCACTGTGATATTGAGACTGTGAAATAAGAAAGTCGAGAACTGGAAAGATTTGGGTTGGAGGGTCTGGGACATGACATTTGAAACTGTGACATTAGAGTGGCAGAGGGTCACTGATGCAGCTAATCATGTAAGTTCTGAGGCTTGCCTTGCAAACAGCGCTTATTCAGACGGATGAAAATGCAGGTGGAAATGTCTAACTTTATTCACAAAAGAGAGCATGCTCAAAACAGGTTATTTAATGAGTGTCATAATGTAAAAACAAATCTCCATGCAAACTTTTGTCTACGGTTTCATCGTCAACAAATTATGTTTATATGCTACTAATTTGATAACAGCAAGACACACAATGCTGCTCGCATTGCAGTTTTATTTAACATACAGTTATTAAGATATCTGAAAGTTGCAAAACTTAATAGGGCTGGGACAGTTTTGCTTTGTCCCGGTTTGATTCTGTCACGATACATGGCTGCCCATTTGATTTGTATTGCGCTTTTCATTCATCGCGATTCTAGAAGTATTGCGAATCGATAGTATTGAGATTTTCTTTTCCTTCTTTAACAAAAGCTAAAAGTTGAATAATGCACTTCTAGAAACAATATATCATGAGACATTTCTAAACACATTTTTTTTTCTATAAAAGAATGCACATCACAAGTCAATCAGTCCGACATTTATTCAATTTGTAAAGAAGCACATAACATCTATTTTCAGCATTTTCTGCTGTTGGTCTGTTTTGCAGGAATATGATGTTCTACTGCACAACATATTGAGGTGAATCATTGGTAAAAAGATTAATTAAAATGATTAATTCGGGAGAAAAGAATCTATTTTGCAGACATTTTAAATATACATAACTAAAAACGACATTTTGGGACTTGAAGTCCTGATTGAATCTTTGTGAATAAAACAAGTCCACAAACTGAAAAGATCAAGGAGCAATGGTGTGGTGATTATCAAATCTTATGAACAAATGGGATTCATTGCCTTCAAGAGATGCACAGAGTTAAAAGTGCCTATCCCGTTCTCTGGTTTCAAAGAGACAACGAGCATGGCACCATAGGACATGTGTCAGTTCACGCTTGTTGCACACACTGGATGAGTTACGCAGACAGAGGAAGTTGTCAAGGTTCAGTGGCCTGTGTGTGTTGACAGTTGTGTTTCCAGTTGATGTGCGTCATTCTGCATCAGGCGCTGCTTATCATCATAATAATGAAAAAGTCAGAGGCTGTATGTAGTCGTGTATAGAGAAACCAGCACACACAGGAACACAGGAAGAGATTGTTTTCAAGAAAATAAATCTGCATAATCTCTTTATAGCCATCGCACACTGCTTGTGACAACCAGTTTGGACTTTTTTTTTTACTATAGTGGCAACTTACTTATTTTATTGCGTTGGAGCCATAAAGCCAAAATTGCCTGATGTAGTGAGGCACAATTTGACACTTTAAATCCACAAACAAAGGCGCCCTGTTCTTTGCCTGACTCAAGCATTGCTTAAAGCTATAGTGTGTAGTTTTTGTCTCCCCCATGAGGAATTCTAAGTAATGATAAGAACACTCTCGGTGCATCCACATGATGCAAGCCTTCCGTGATCGCGCTTCTCCCCCACCCCTCCTCCACATGTTTGCTAATAGCCAAGGAGGATACGGAGGATTAAAAAAACATGATGGACTCTTCAGAAGAGGTTATTATCTTTACTTGAGTTTGCGTGTGAAAGTCACCGGACAGCACAATCTTCTGAACATGGCCATATTGAGAAATACAGGCAGAGCTCTGTGGAGCTGATACAGTCTTAGTTAGCTTTGGATCAACTCATTTGGCCATGGTTTGAATGTAACTGATGTCCATTATTATAAAAAAGTAAAGCACTGAAGCTTTAACTCCGAAATTCTTTTTTTGGTTTTTTTGTATAATGTATAATAATAATAATAATAATAATAATAATAATAATAATGCATTTCATTCATGTAGCACTTTTTTAACAATCAAAGACACTTTACAAAGTTTTTAAAGGAAATACACATACTGCGAGAACTTTATTTTAAAGATTTTCTGCATAAACGTAGTACAAACAAACACCATCAAACAAATTACATGAAAGCAAATTACATTATGCGAATAGGACAACAATTCACATCATACAGTACAACACAATCTAATACCTTTAAACCTCATCCTGAGACTGTTCTCTCGTAAAAAGATCTGTGAAAGGCCCCCAGATCTTACGGAATTTGCGGTAGGTGTATGACTGAAAGTGTAGCGCAGCTCCTCCAGGTACAAGCCAGATACCATATCATTCAACCATACCATTCAACCATAAGTTAAAACAAGGTGGGGACGCTGATTTCCGTTCCCTTTATAATAACCCTTTTGGCCATGACCTTACCAAACATAAGGGCCTGCTTTAAATCTATAGAGAGAGGTACTGAATAATAATAATATCAAAGAGGCCATCTGGTCTTAATGGAATTTTATATATTGCACTGTACAATTGAAAAATATCACCCTACAAACATATGAGCTTGGAACACGCCCAAAAAAGATGACCCAGAGTCCCATCAATCTATCTGGAATGAAACCTGTTTGGCCCGGGTGGATTAGAGCACTGATATGTTGACTTCATTGGTTTGTATGAACTTTTGCAATAATTTTTGGATCCTTATTTAGTAAACTTAGAAGACAGTAAGATGTGTCATCAGTGTCATCCCTGTCTTTTTTCAGTAGAAGACAAACCTTGTGCCTTGGAGAATTCTATGCCAAATACTGTACATCAGGAACACAGGGCTTACCATTAGAAAATGAGCGAATGGCTGGTTTGAATTCATCCAGTGAGATGTCAGAATCAAACTCCTGCCTTATTACATCATGGAGAACCGAAATGTCCAGTGTGTTGAGAAAGTCAGAAGTCATCATCTATCATTATTTGTTTTGGATCAGGTAACAGCTGTCCAGTAGAACATGATTTGTTATGGATCGCCCTATCAGCCTTCACCCCTTTTAACTGCCTAGCAAGCAGCTTTCTCACCCAGCTCAAAATACTTTTGTTTGAACTTTCAAATATAGTGCTTGACCTGCTCGCCAAGAATATGGTTATACTCAATATTTGATCTTCAAGATGTTATTAAGGATATCGTCAGATTTTGATGCTTGGTAAGAGTCCTCCAGAGCAGTAAATTCAGTTTCAGTTTCAATTTCAGAGAAATGCTTCTCTCTAGCCGTTATACTTGCTGGTTGATAGGATATGATGTGACCCCTCATAACAACTTTAAAGGACTCCCACAGGGTTAAATCTGAGACATCATCCTTGTCATTAATAAACATAAAGTCTGACAACCTAGTAGAAATGTTTTAATCTTAAAAAACAATTATCTGAGTTCAGTGTGGGGTTAAATTACCAGTTGTACTGATATGCACGAAGATTAAAGTTAATCTTCATGGACAAAGGACTGTGGTCTGAAACTAAGATATTGTGATATGTGGAGCTAATGACTCTGGATATTAGTCTAGCGTCAACTAGAAAATAATTGATTCTGGAAAAGCTACCATGTACAGAAGAAAAAATTAGTATCCTTGTCTTAAAGGGTGCTGTGGCCTCCATATATCAAC
This sequence comes from Etheostoma perlongum, assembly GCA_026937815.1. NCBI lineage: Eukaryota > Metazoa > Chordata > Actinopteri > Perciformes > Percidae > Etheostoma > Etheostoma perlongum. The sequence goes on along the minus strand of CM049384.1, from coordinate 23,651,234 downwards.
TGTGTCAAGTGATTTAAACAGGTTGTTGAGCCCAGATACAGACCTCAATTGTGGGGCTGCTTTAGAAGAAGAGCGATCTGCCTGCGATTGAAAAAGCAGTTGAAACGTCCCCCAATAATTATATTGATAGATTGAAAAGTTTGCTAAAAAAGACATGGCAGTCAAAGTTGGGGGCATAAATATTTAAAAGGACTAATGGAACAGAGTTAACTGTACCTGAGACAAGAAGGTATCTCCCACCTGTGTCGGTAGAATGGATTGATAAACTTGAGACACTCTCCTGACCTACTTGAGTACTTATCCTGCATTCAAATAAAAGTATGACAAGAGTTTTTGGACTAACATAAGAAAAAAAAAATCTGGCAGTTCAACAAACAACACATAAACACACCCCAAAACGACCCCAAAGCCGCAACAGAGAACTAAGGAGACTGCCGAGTAACGGAGTCAGGTGAACATCCGGCTAAAGGCCTAACTAAACCGAACCGACAGCTCTGCACTATCCTCTATTATAATGCATATCATGTACTGTAGCAAAGAGTTTACCAAAAAAAAAGAAATGTGGACTCGATAGTACTGTAGGTGGGCTCAAATTCATACTGGGCAACACAGATAACAACCAGCTAAAGAGATGGCTCTGTTGCCCTTGGTCTGGTGCTTGGTCGTGATTGATGGCGACAGTAGGTTGGTATCAGAGGAGCGGAGGCTGTGAAATGGAGTGTAGTGGTGAAGCAGGTCAGTGAGATAGGAGGGGGCCTGGTTGTGGACGGCCTTGAGAGTGAGGAGAAGGTCTTTGAATTGTATTCAAATATGATAATTTAACAATAATACAATGGAGTAAACTAACCTGAAAACAGTGGAGGCACTTGTCAAAGAGAAGCTTCCCTTCTCGAGCAGTGTCAGATACAGTGCGGTATTTCTGCAATAGTTTGCTAATGTTCATCCAGTCGGTGAGCTGCATGCCACTCCCTGCAGCAGTGAGTTGGAGACAGGGCTGGACTGTGACCAAAAATTTACTCTGGCATTTTTGACGCAGACTGGCCCACCACAATGTTATTTTTTTGTTTTTTCCAATGGCACAATGTATTGTATTAGCACATTGTATTTACAACTAGTTTTTTAAAAATATGAACTCCACACCATTGGGCCTCTCCTCCTCAAACAAGGCTACCTTAAAAGAGTGAGAGGAAAAGTGAGAATGAGTTAAATTATCACAGTACTAGTATCTTTAATCTGTAATTTTAACAATTTGAATTGTATTATTTGAATTTTGCATTGTATTTATCTCTAGCAAAATGTAGAGGTAATTGCATGTATTGAAAAGGCTGCATTGCTTTCTGGACACCAGGAACAATAACATGGTTATAACTAACTAACTTATAACTGCTGCACTATTTGACATTGTTCACCAGCAGTAGGTAATAGCGAGGACGATTATGCTATTATAATCTGCATTCATTTATTAGATTAGATCGTCATCGTCTCAGCACCTCCTGCTGCTAACTTTGTATGCTTACCTCTTTAACTCCAGTCTCCGGGACTGGCAGCAGCAATATATCAGCCCTGTCATTCTCAGACTCTCCAAGTTTGGTTCATGTGTCACCGGCCTCGGGCTGCTCCTCTACCTGACACTCGCCACTGTCGCCTGTTGACTTTGTTGTTGCACATTGTGGGTAATTGTCGATACAGAACGAGAAGGAGGACGTTCTGCCGTAAACATGTTATTTTAAACATGATGCAGCATGTGTCTGAAGACTACTAATTTTTTTGGCACAAAGCTTTTCTGCACCCCTCTTGCTCTTGCGCTTTTTTTTCTCCATTTTTGCTTTCTAAAAAAACACATCTGACAACAGTGAGAGAAAGAAGACGGGAGGGTGGGGCCAAGTAATAACACAGTACACAAACGGGCCGCTGTTTCTTTTTCTTTTTTTATGATTCTTTTAAAATTTATTATTATTTATAAATGATTACGGCCCCAAAAGCCTTTGACCATCCCTGGCTGGGGAGCAAACACCAAGGCATGGTCTGCAGGAAAGATTAATAATCCTGGTGGTAAAAAAGAGATTGCTGTCTTGTCGAGGCTGGGCAATACAGAGGCAGGAGCAGTCGGGGAGGATCAAGAATCAAGTGAACTCCATCTTGGACAATGCCTCCTGTCTGCGATGTGAGGAGCTAGGAGGTTGAAGACACCCCCGAAGTGTTCCACTGAGTGCTTTAGGCTTGTCTTTGTGTCACAGCCAGTACACTGCTCAATGCTTCATGTTCAAATGGCCCCAGTTTGAGCCAACTGGGAGGGGGATTGACAGGAACACTAGAATGCACAGAAGTGCTGTTACATTCCTCATATCGACACTTTAGGCCGAATGGCACATAGTATCTTCCCATGAGTCATCACATGTGACACTATGACAAGAAACAGCTCTTGTGGAGTTTTTAATTTGCAAGAAAACTTTTCACACAATTAAGGCTTTTAGCAACTCCTTGTCATCCTCCGGACACGCCTTAAGACCAGAGGGGGCCGAGCCTTTTCTGTAGTTGCCCCCAAACTGTTATGTGGGATGCAGGAAGACCCAAAAGCAGAGTAGGAGGGAGCATACAAAAAGGCTTTATTAAACACAAAAACAAAGTCCGACAAAACACAGGATCTAAAACCGAGTCCCAAAAAGCAAAAAGTGAAAAAGTCCAGCGGGGAACAAGAAAGGCAAAACCGCAAACCAAGAAAGGGAAAAATTTGCGACAAACCGCATGGCACCCAGAAACAAGAACGTTCTGACAAAAGACACAGGGAACACAGAGGTTAAATACAAGCGGTAACAAGGAACAGGTGATACGTCAGGTGAATCACATTAGGGCGGGGAAGGACAATCAGACAGGCACAAAGTAAAACTGGACAAGACTAAAACGAAACAGGAAAACAGAACATACAGACACTCACAGGGGAACACAAGACAGAGACTACCACACAAGATCGGGAGGAAACTAAGACACAAACACGAGGAGACAAGACAGGACCAAAAACCAAAAAGGGGAGAAAAAAGAAACCAAAGCAACCACCCAAAGCATCACACAAACTCTGGATTTCCCTCCCACCCCATTTCAAATCCTTTAATACCATTGCCAGTTTTAAATCAAATCTCTTGCTTTTAACTCCCCTTGATTCATTTTTGTTTTGTTTCCTGAGCTATGAACTGAAATCAACTTTTTCAAACTTTTTTCAAATTCTGTACCATTGTTGTTTTATTCTATGTTACATTATTTGACTTTACCTTTGCCTAACTTTATATTCATGGAACCTTGCACACTTGATTATCTATCTTTAAGGCATACTGATTCTGCCTTCCTGTATAGCACTTTGGGTCAACTGTTTGTTTAATTGTGCTATACAAATAAAATTACTTGACTTGACTTCTGAACATATACTTAAATATATTCCACAATGTGTATGCATAGTGGTATTTTCGTTTTATAATTTAATATGACATGCATCCTGTTTATATAATCATTTCTCTTGGTTATGTACTAAACATAATTGATGCAAGCTCATTATAGAATCTAGCCATTGTTTGTTACATTTGGATTTCATTTGCTTTTTCTTATTGCTTTTATGCTTTTTGTCATTTTTCATGCTGAATTCAGATACTTTTGCAGCTCTTATCTATCCCAGTGAAAACACATACATCATCCTGTCCTTACCTGAGAGATGAGTTTTTGAGAGACTGCCTTTCATCTGCAAATGTTATGAGGACCTCAACCAATGTCTTGGGAGATCCTTGAGGTGATGTACACTGAGAGAAAGAATTATTGTGATCTGATCTGATTATCCAATCTGAGCTAGCTCTGAGCTGAATTTGAAATATTAATCTACTGATTTTAAAGTTTCCTCGTGGTCTAAAAAGGTTAGAATCAAGGATTGTTACCATCCTCTATTGTTCACATTAAGTTATCAGGCTTCATTAAATGTATCTCCATTGATGAGTTGTTTAATTCACTGTGGTATCATTTTCAGATGCAAATTGTTATTAGGAAGATTACACCCTACAATACATTAGTACTAATTAACTGTAATACAGTGGGTACGGAAAGTATTCAGACCCCTTTAAATTTTTCACTCTTTGTTTCATTGCAGCCTTTTTCCAAAAATCAAAAATGTTCATTTTATTTCTCAGTAATGTACACTCAGCAACCCATCTTGACAGAAAAAAACAGAAATTTAGAAATTTTTGCATATTTATTAAAAAACAAAAACTGAAATATCACATGGTCATATGTATTCAGACCCTTTGCCGTGACCCTCATATGTAACTCAGGTGCTGTCTATTTCTTCTGATCATCCTTGAGATGGTTCTACACCTTCATTGGAGTCCAGCTGTGTTTGATTATACTGATTGGACTTGATTAGGAAAGCCACACATCTGTCTATATAAGACCTTACAGCTCACAGTGCATGTCAGAGCAAATGACAATCATGAGGTCAAAGGAACTGCCTGAAGAGCTCAGAGACAGAATTGTGGCAAGGCACAGATCTGGTCAAGGTTACAAAAAAATTTCTGCTGCACTTAAGGTTCCTAAGAGCACAGTGGCCTCCATAATCCTCAAATGGAAGACGTTTGGGACGACCAGAACCCTTCCTAGAGCTGGCCGTCCGGCCAAACTGAGCTATCGGGGAGAAGAGCCTTGGTGAGAGAGGCAAAGAAGAACCCAATGGTCACTGTGGCTAAGCTCCAGAGATGCAGTCGGGAGATGGGAGAAAGTTGTAGTAAGTCAACCATCACTGCAGCAATCCACCAGTCGGGGCTTTATGGCAGAGTGGCCCGAAGGAAGCCTCCCTCAGTGCAAGACACATGAAAGCCCGCATGGAGTTTGCTAAAAAACACCTGAAGGACTCCAAGATGGTGATAAATAAAATCCTCTGGTCTGATGAGACCAAGATAGAACTTTTTGGCCTTAATTCTAAGCGGTATGTGTGGAGAAAACCAGGCACTGCTCATCACCTGTCCAATACAGTCTCAACAGTGAAGCATGGTGGTGGCAGCATCATGCTGTGGGGGTGTTTTTCAGCTGCAGGGACAGGACGACTGGTTGCAATCGAGGGAAAGATGAATGCGGCCAAGTACAGGGATATCCTGGACCGAAAACCTTTTCCAGAGTGCTCTGGACCTCAGACTGGGCCGAAGGTTTACCTTCCAACAAGACAATGACCCTAAGCACACCGCTAAAATAACGAAGGAGTGGCTTCACAACAACTCTGTGGCTGTTCTTGAATGGCCCAGCCAGAGCCCTGACTTAAACCCAATTGAGCATCTCTGGAGAGACCTGAAAATGACTGTCCACCAACGTTTACCATCCAACCTGACAGAACTGGAGAGGATCTGCAAGGAGGAATGGCAGAGGATACCCAAATCCAGATGTGAGAAACTTGTTGCATCTTTCCCAAAACGACTCATGGCTGTATTAGATCAAAAGGGTGCTTCTACTAAATACTGAACAAAGGGTCTGAATACTTATGACCATGTGATATTTCAGTTTTTGTTTTTTAATAAATATGCAAAAATTTCTAAATTTCTGTTTTTTTCTGTCAAGATGGGTTGCTGAGTGTACATTACTGAGAAATAAAATGAACTTTTTTGATTTTTGGAAAAAGGCTGCAATGAAACAAAGAGTGAAAAATTTAAAGGGGTCTGAATACTTTCCGTACCCACTGTATCTGCTTAAGTATTTCTTGTAGTTACTTGGGGAAGAAGTGTCAGAACTTGCTATTTTCTACAATGTGGATACATTTTTGTTAATGTTTCCAGGGTTTGATATTCTGATTTTAGCAGTCTGCATCTCCCACCAGCACATCAGTGCACATTTAAGATAACACAGAACTGAGCATTATGTTCACTATGATGGTTACACACAAGTTGAAATCCATACAGTAACTCTGGACAAGGTTGCCTGAAAAATGGGATAAATACCTGCAGATTGTGTAATAATTGCAGGTAATAATCTAAATCCATCTTTGACAAGTGTCGATCTCTGAATGCGAATAAACGGACTCTATAGGAGGAAATGTGTGTGTAGAACCCTTGCTGATACTTTGAGCAAAGTTTCATGTTGTATCGAGCCTTCTTTTGTGTTTTAAAAATAGCACTTTTGATTTAGCCCCTAGCACTCCCATTCAAATGGCCTTTTAACTGAAAACGAAAATATGGTCAATCTTAAAAATGGGGCTTCCGTTCTAATTACGCTTTTTGACCCGGGTATATTCACAAAAAGGTTGCTGTAGCTACGTCTATGAGCTTCCACTTCAATAAAAGGTACGTTTCAGAGTTCCTTTGTGCCTCTTAACAGACACAAAATGCAATGAATATGTCTGTGCAACATGAACACAGCCCTTACGTGACAACAAGAGGCATTTTCAACTCAGACACTGTTTAAATTCACCTACCCTGTCTTGATCCTGGCAACCTTGATCGGTAGCTAGCTTGCCCTGCTAGCTGCTAGCTGTGTGTTAGTTCCCTTAGCTGACCAGCATCCTTCTTCTGCTTCCTCCCTGCCTTCACCGCCTCCCGTTCCCCACAGCAATCCACTGAGCGCCCGCTGTTGTGGCTATGCTATCAAGAGGACAGGTCATGATTTTGCGACAAAAATTTGAAGTTAATTCCCCCTCACAAATAGGTGATTGAGCACTGTAGTGATTATGACCATCTCAGTGACTATGTGTTTACATGGAAACAGGCCAAATGATGTCTGTGGCTGGCACAGTGATAGCTTGCAGTAGTTTCGCGCTGAAGTCCCGTAGCAGGAAAAGTTTAACTGTTAACCGTTAACAGTATGCACATCGCTCCGAGAAGTAAGGATGTCGGTCAGGCCTGCTAGCCCGGCTAAGGGAACTACCATGCAGATCACTACCAAGCCTCCGCCTTACCAAAACCAGATTGATCGCACACAAAATGGATGAGCTAAAAATACACACGGAACTGCAGCGTGGTGATTATCACAGAAGCCTGCCTGAACAAACGGCAGCTAGCAGGTAGCAGGGCGAGCTAGGTACCGGCAACCAAAAACAATTTCAATGTAGCTAAGGCCATGTGAGGATAAGGACAACCTTCAAAAAAATGCGCCCCTTACCTTTAATAACTGATGAACCATGGTCTTCTTTAAAATAACATTGAAGAGCATACTATTCAAAGCACTCCAGCGTTTGAAATGAATGAATGAGTCATGTTATGCTCTAGTGATGCAGTTATTTTCTATGAGCTTAGATTTACTGATTGCATGTCATCCTGAGTACAAAAGTTCAGTGTACACCGTTGTTGAGACGTACGCAAATTGGGTAGTGATGCTGTTGTCTCCAAAAAGTAGTTTTACCCCTCACAGCTGTGATGTATGAGCTGTGTACAGTGCATGTGTTTGTTTATGCATGAGTGAGTCATGGTGACGGGGTTGCTCGTGAGGAAGGCGCTCTGGCACTATGACAGAATGAGGTCGCCCCGCTGCAGAATGACATGCTCACCATGTCAGCCTCTCTTTGGTGCACACGTACGTGCATGCACACACGCACACACACACACACACACACACACACACACACACACACACACACACACACACACACACACACACACGCCACTATGTTCCTGAATAAGTCAGTCTGGATAATGGTGATGCCCTTGGCTGTGAAACACTGCCCAGCTCTGAAACAAACACATAAATCCAGGAGAGATAGAGTGTGTAGGCTATAGGTACACAAAACAATTATTTGGGTATGCATGAGTCCTAGCTGAGTCACAGGAAAGCAAGTCCCTGTGGGTATTTTGGCTTTTTTGCAACTTTTACCAAATTATATGCAATGTCTAAAGGAGTTATTTACACTAAGATGCATACTGTTTGTTAGAATAACATTGCCAACATTGCCAGGAATGTCCCATTTCACCATAGACAATAAAATGAATGGGCACAACCACGCCATAGACTTCCAACCAGTGAAGGATACGAGAAGCACTTTTCCGGTGATGGCTGAGTGTTACTGCGCAGCTGCAAACCGAGCTTGACAACGTAGATGTGACGTTGACAACCTGTCTGAAAGTCTTCTGGTAGCTTTGCAAAGAGAAATCTCAATCATTCATCTTGCAGAGACGGAGAGCGTAGGATAACATAGGCACAGGCTAATTATTGCTAACTAAAATGGTAGTTGACAATAGTAATTAAACTTAAACAGCTAATGGAAGTTGGAACTGCCTGAAGACAAATAGAGTCTTTAAACACTGCAGATGTAAAGTTATTTGCTGTTAAAGTGACGCCAAAATGAATGGTAGTCAATGTAATGCTAATGTCAGGTGATGGCTTGTTAGCATCACAATGGCTCCATAGGAGGTACGCTTTGTGGAAACTTGCTTTCCCTCTTGCATTCCCCCCAGCGTTCTGCGGCGCGTGTTGCATCATGGGAATTATCAGCACAGGTGGAATGAGGCTTTGATTATTCAGATTGCCTGGCTAAAACACTTGGGCCACATGGGCCATGTGTCCTTTCTGGAACAGCTACAACACGTACTGGTCACAGAGAATTGAGAAGCACAAGAAGGGTGGATGTGTGGGGATGAAAATAACAGAAACAGCTAATGATGGAAATAAAGCGTAGGCTGACAAGTGAAACCAAACAGAGCTGAACTCAAGAGCTCCAAACTTCACAGGATATCCTCGAGGTGTTAGCGCGTTGTCAGTCATTAGGCATTGCTTGTTTCAGCTGAAGCCAACTCATTTCCATTTCAAGACTACATTTTGTGGATGAGATATAAAAATCAAAGAGTGAATGTAGCTGTTTTGCATTTGCAATACATGCTTGTCATAAACATGTGTTCACGTGTGGATGTTCCAAAGACGAGTATTGAAATGCTCAAGGCCTTTCTGCGTTGTCGTCTGTACTCTGTGTTCTTGTGGACTTTGGAACTGTCATCAGTCACCGCCCAGTACTGTCCCAATTCAGTGTTTTCATTCTGCCAAGTACAGTCCAATTGACCAAAGTGTCCTTGCCCTGCCCATTTAATTGAGGATGCTTTGGGAGCTGACTTTTGTATCCCAGCATGCATTTTGCATCAAGCCAGAGGCGACGGCAGAGGACATAAGCTAGACACACCTATTACTATTACTTTTACAACTGCTATTGTGTCAACAAATTATGTTTTTGAGATTTTCTTTTATGAGACAATTCAAACATAGAGGTAAAATGTGTTCTCTTTTGATAGATAATCGGCAGTGCTGGTCTTTCAAAGAGGGGAATGTCATTTTCGGCCTACATCATAAAAATTGTACATAATAATGTTATATATATATAAATATTTATTTCTTATTTTCTTTGTTACAGCAATTCCAGCCAGCCAGCTAACTTTATCATACCAGGAGAGGTGAAAAGACCTGTTACTTTCCCCATCTTTTGCACTAAATAGTATAATTGAATGAAAATGTATGGTGAAAATTTGCCATATTTCTCAAATTGCCAGCAATTTCTCCAAGCAAATACCAAGAAATAGGTTGCAGCAGTTCAACTTTCATCTTTCAACAACACGTTCCAAACCCACGATGGAACTGAGCTCGTGGCTTTGGTGACTTTTTATACAAAATCGCTGTCAATCAAAAGGAGATGCATCCTTTCGACAGACCCTCCAATCATCACGCAGAAGCCCGGCGTCCAGGCCAGCCCACTCCTCCAATGACCCCCAGAGACGCTGAGCGAGACATAATCGCATTATTTATCCAATGACCGTCTAGTTTCAAAGCACTTAAAAAAACCTGTTCAAAGCAGCCCCTTTGAAGTCCGTGGACGCTTGGCTTCAACAGGAGAATGTACTGTGACGCTACGGGAATACAGTATATGAGAAGGAAATCAGGTCAGCTGATTCTGAATGAAATCGTCTTCCAGATGAATGTGTTCTAATGCATTTTTAGTCAATAAAATGTTACAAGAGTACATAATTGATCATACCTTTTTTGACATTTTAGGGGAAACTGAGCTTCCCTTGCAGTAATATAGAAATCACCTGATAATCAGTATAGTTGTTACTTCCAAATTTGCAGAAGAATACATTTTTTATTGTGCAGTTTACATTGGTAGTGCATGTGGAAGTAAACCTTACAGGCTCACTGTTAGTGTGTGAGTTGCTTTTGAAATATTTTCAACAGGTGGTAAGGAGTTGGTTTGGGAATCGGCGGGTCGCTAGTTCAAGTCCCCATACGGACCAAAGTATGGTGGTGGACTGGTAGCTGGAGAGGTGCCAGTGCACCTCCCTGGGCACTGCCAAGCAAGGCACCAAACCCCCCCCAATCTCTCCATTTAGTGCATGTATAGGTACTGAGCATGTGTGTAATTCAGTCCTGTGTGTAATAACAGAGTGTAAATTGCAATTTCCCCTTGCGGGATTTATAAAGTATACATTATTATTATACATTATTATTATTATTTCATACAAAGCCTTATCATTTTAGGAGATGCCCTGGATACTTAATGTCTTTTGGGAAAAAATAAACAGTAGCACTTTCTATCTTTGCTTATGGAATGCCAGCGTATGTATATTTGTGGCCTTTTGATTGATTTTACTGCAGTGTTTGCCAAGACGCTCGCTCGGCAAGCACCAGAGAGAGGTTTGAGTTTTCGGGCATCATACGCCGATCTACTCTCTTAAAGAGTCAAAAGATGCTCTGGAAGTTCTTGCTGTATAAATGATAGTAATGAATAAAGCATATTTTTACAAAACCATAGTGTACTTTCAATATTGAAAGATTGTTCCTGGTTTGTTGAAGCTTTGTTTGGACTTACTTGTGCCTTGTCTTGTGTTGCACTATCCTTTAGACCTTTGTGGGGCTGTTACCATAGGGCCTCTTGAGCCAAGTTCTACTGAATAAAACATTTTGCAGCTGATCCTCATCAAATACTAAAGCAAAAGAAAGGAGAACTTTCCTCTTGTACATGTTTATCTTTTATTCTTACTTTAGCATGTTTGCATGCTAAATGCTGAGACAGTTGGAGGTTCCCTTCATTTCGCCCTCTATCTCTCTTCTTGTCCTGTGCAGCCCTGCAGCTCTGCAGAATGGAGTCCTGATTATTTTTACTTGTAGCATCTCTGCGCACTGTCAAAGTAATGCATAGACCTTATCTTGGACGGATACCTCTCTGCATATGAACTTGGCCTTGGGCAGACTACAAAAGGATATCACAACAGATTGTAGCGGTGGAGGAGAGAGGGGTGGTTAGGTAAGAGGGGAGGAAGGAGTAGAGAGAAGAAAGAAGAAGGGATTAGGTCACCTAAACAGTTGATAAGGCTAAAAATGTCTAAAAAAAGTACCTTATTAATTTAATAACATTATTCTTTGCCCTTGTCTCTTGGGTTTTGCATTTCATTACAAAGATAGGATAAAGTATTGAATATTAATATGTTGAACAGTAATGGGATGAATTCTAATGAAATGAATGAGGATTTTCTTTTCTCCAGAACTTCAACATGCTAATAAAAAGGGCACTGAGGTCCATGGTGCCCTGACAAAGCAGCAACAATTCAACAATATTGTCTGGCTATTTTAGAAAATATATTTTTATGTTAATAAAATAGTATAGTATCAGTATATTTTGGTTGATTGAAAAGAGGTTTTAAAGGTCCCATATTGTGTAAGGTGAGATTTCCTTGTCTTATATTATAAAACAGGTTGATGTGCTATAAACATACTGTAAACACATCAAAATGCTCTATATATAGAGAGAAATGCAAAGCTTGTATTCAGAAACTGTGCCTTTAAATAAACCGTCTGGACTTCTGTACGGTTGTGATGTTGCGACTAAACCATATATAGGTAGAAAGTGGCTCTACAGTTCTGTTACAATCATTCCCCGGGTCTAGATGCAGAGGACCTGGAAACACTGACCAATCAGAGCAGACTGGGATTTTTTGGGATGGGGGTCTTAAAGACACCGGCGCTCAAAGGAAACGTTTAGACAGAGAGTGAAAACAGGTATATTCAGACAGACTTCCTCTTCAAAATACAACAACTCAGTTCTTGTTTCCAAAACCTTGGCGTTCAATGACAAATGGCAGCAACGCACCAATGATAATTGAAGACCAAAGTAACTTGTAAGTGCATATTCTTGCACGTTATCAAACCACCATTCAGATCCAGTATCCTGTCATTAATGCACACGGCACAATTATCAACATGCACAGAGTCTCTCTCTCTCTCTCTCTCTCTCTCTCTCTCTCTCTCTCTCTCTCAGACACAGACACACTCCTCGTACTGCCAGGCCTAATCATAGTCCTGTGCGCTGCCCAAGGATAAGCACGCCACACTCCTCAGATATTTTAGATAATTGAACAAATTACACATGCCTTGTTCTGGGGTAAGTGTGGCTCCTAGCATTGAGTACTTGGCCTTTTGTCTATTATTAACTGTGAGCTGTTGTTCTTTTAGTTGTATTTTGCCGTGCAGGCATCATTAATCACCAGGCAAAGCTGCCGTGGGCTACGTTTGCTACAAGTTGACCAACCAACCACAGGGAAATAACATGAAGGTAAATATGGTGCAAAACGCAGATGCGATGTGAGCACTTGTAGAATATGATTTGAGAGACTGTAGAAAAAAAATCTGTAGTCCTATTTTTTCTTTTTTCCCACTTCAGTTACTTTTTCAACCACAACTCAGTGATTACAACCTCTGGAATCTGTCGCTGCAGTGTGCTCTCTCCATCACACAGCGGCGAGTCTGCGCTCTCGACTTTTGCAACACTTCTTGCGATACATTTGGTGCAAAACTAATTTGTACCTGTGGACTTAGTCTGTGGAGCTCTGAGCCAACAGGACGGCCGGGGACAGCAGGGTTTCTATCGCCAGATGAGGGACAACTCTGTCCGGCTTATTTATGTAGCATGAAAGCTAGCGTTAGCTAACTAGAAGCCAGCCTGCTTCTAAATACTGTGATTACCTTTTAATTATCTAAACACTTTTAACAGTCCAACTGAAACACTGACGGTGAGCTCCAGGTCCTGCAGCCGTCAGTGGGGCTCGGCCAGCGTGGAGACATCGCTAGAAAGCTTTGCTGCCGACCTCGACCTGATCTGATCTCCAGTGGGACACAGAGAACTCCTGACCCGGTAACTGCGGCACAACCCCCCTGGAGCCCACCGCTGTGTGATGCGAGAGAGCACATTGCAGCGACAGATTCCAGAGGTTGGAATCACTGAGTTGGGGTTGTACTGGAAGAGTGACTGAAGTGGGAGAAAAAAAGTACAGATTTTTTCTACAAGCTCTCAAATCATATTCTACAAGTGCTCACATTGCATCTACGTGCTCTCACATTTTTCATCATATTTACCTTAATAAAAAAATACTACCAGTAAGTGTGCGAGTGAGTGAGTGTGTGTGTGCGAGTGAGTGAGTGTGTGTGTGTGTGTGTGTGTGTGTGTGTGTGTGTGTGTGTGTGAAAGAGTTATACAATTTTTCTATTTAGCTTTAGTATTTTGTCAACCATAGATATGAAAATTAAGATGTCAGAGGTCAACCAAAGTTCAATCTCTACCATTTGTAGCTGACACACTTGATGGTTAAATTAAAGAATTATGTAAAAACGAAATTTACATCCCACCAGCTGCAATGCCAAATTGATTGGGATGATCCCTTACTTTCGGCACCCTTGGTCAGATTACACACACACACACACACACACACACTTGGATGGATTGAGCAGCCTATTTATCACAATCACAATCAACATTTGGAATTATGTTTTCAAGAAACATGACATTCACCACAACAACATTTGCATTGTGATTCCACTAATCTACTAATATTAGAGATTTGTGACTTGAGGCCCTCAGAACATGTCAGTCAACTCATTATATATATATATTTACACTACCGGTCAAAAGTTTGGGGTCACATAGAAATTCCCATTGCACTCCATTGTAGACAGAATGCCAGCTGAGATCAGTTGCATTGTTTTTTTAACCAGGGCAGCCGTTTTCAGATTACATTATGTGCTTACATAATAGTAAAATGGTTCTCCAATGTTTTTCTAGTTTTTTATTTTTAAATGATAGATTAGTACACAGAATGTGCCTTTGGAACATTGGATGAATGGTTGCTGGTAATGGGCAATGTAGATATTGCATTAAAGATCAGCCCCCCCACCCAAATTAGCAGGTATTCTGTCTATAATGCAGTGGTATGGAAATGTATAAGTGACCCCAAACTTTTGACCGGTAGTATATATATATATATACACACACACACACACACACATACAGTATATCTGCTGTAATGATAATGTTGTATGTATTTTGGAATAGTTCAACTGGTTGCTTGTAAAGTTGGAGATCTTAAAAAATTTATTTGCTCCACTGCACTTCAACAAGATATCTGCTAAATTTCTAGTCTTGTTGTACTAGTGCATCACCATGGCCTAACTGTTCAGTTCCCCCAGTTGCATTTTATTTGGCTATTCATTCACTCAGTCAGTGAATGGTTGCTTTGACTGACAGAAACCACAGCATGCACCCCTGAATTTGCATTATTAAGATATCCTGATTGGCTACATCAAATCTATGATTTGGGAAATTAGCAGCATTAGAAATCTTTTTAATGTAGGGGGTTAAGGTCAGACCCATATTCTGGCTACTAAATGCCTAAAATCTGATATCAGTTTGTATAAAATGTATGTATTATTTATTATAGATACGTAATTCTCTGTGTACATTGTACTCTGTGACATTGGGATTTTCTAAAACACTGAAGTCTGCATATAATTTATACATCAATGTACAATAAATGTCGTTGGGCTTAAGTACCTTGGATTTTAAAGGTGCAACTGAGCACCTTGTAAAAATATAAACGTTTTGGCCAGACAAAAGACGCTGCTGTAATAATGCTGTACAATGCAATATACTTTAATACTACAGAATACTTGGACATGAAATAGTAAAATGGTTCCATTAGGTATGGCCAGTGGATAAGAATCATTTATTGAACTTTAAAAATTCATACAGAATCACAGGGGCAGCTCATAGGGACTGCATTATTAAAGAGGTCTCAGTAGCTGAGCACAGGTCCCTTAAGTAGAGAACAAATGTGATGGGTGTCCTCTCACCACTAAGCCCGTCTTTAAATTACAAAACATTTAATTTAGTTACCTTGAGTGCTGTGAAAGTATATGGAAGACTCAGAGGGCTGTAAATAAAGCATAGAAGTACAATATATTGGATTGGGATTGATTCCAGGTGCCAGGAACCTAGGTTCTCTTGCCCAGATTCTGTCCATTTCCTGCCCCTGGCCTGAGAAGTCCCCCCCCCCCCCCACCCCCATTAATCTATTTCGGTAAATGCTAAATCATCACTGCTTCCTAAGGATTTAAACAAGCTGGAAATACAAATACAGATGACCAAAATAGAAAACACAGAGTACATTGATTCATTAGTGGGACGGACAATTCCAGCCATTAGTCAGTGAATGGATGTTGCAGTGCTTTTAGTTTGCGTTTACCAATTGGTGCCAACTTTTCTTTTATTCAAGCGTTTTCCTGGCTGGAGCTAGGGAATGCAACATCTTACAAACAGTGACTTAGGTAGGGGTGGGAAAGTGACCACCACCATCACTAGTCTCCAAGCATACATTCTTGAAATTCTTTTATTAGGATAACCCATTACATTAAATATTTAAGCATTGAAATTTTAATAAAATTTAATAAAATACACCTAAAATAGAGACTTCCAGACCCTTCTCACCTACAAGAGATGAAAAGAACAAGAGACTACAGAGAGAAATTTTAAGAACAATTAAACAACCAATGAGTAACTTTTATACGTAATCTAAGTAAGGTACACGTGTTTAAGACAGTCTTACTTTATAAAAGTGTATTTGGTGAACACCATCTACCTGCAGAAATAAGGGAGTTGGAATCCTATATAAGTTTTGTTTGGGAGGGATCAATTTTGATATATACTATTGTTTGTAAAATGCTTGTAAATTCTGGATCCAGTGGATGACTAAAACAGAGATATGCCAGAAAGTGTACACTTACATTTATAACTAAGAGGGAAAAAGAGCCTTTCTCAATTTCCACATCTGAAACATTTGTCTGATAATATAATTTAAAAAAAAATAATTATAGTTTTTTTAAGTAGTGATAGTGTCTTGACTCATTGTGCCCCCAGGGAATGTTGTAATATGTTGAAAAGTGAGTTGTTGTTTTTTTTAAAGCCATATGGCAGTACAAATGTGTGATTTCCAAAGGTATTACAGCATACAGTACATGGCCTTTTCTCATTGCACACAATAAGCACCTCCCCTGGTGGAGCTGTATTTTCATGGCACCATGACAAATGAAGTAGTTCTTCCAGATGTTGTGTAGTTCCTTGAATTAAAAGGTAAAGTCCCCTGCCCTCTCTCTCTGGCATGGATTGTCTCTCGTGACTTGCACTGTTTATTTGTAGCTTGCATGCAGAGAATCGTAGGGCAGGAACCCACCGCTGCACTGTCAAAAGGCTGAAGCTTACAAGCAATTCTGGCCAGATCCCAAAACGATATGTCACAGTAGGTGGTTTAATCAGCTGTCAGAGGCAAAAAAAATACCTGCTCCGACATCCCTGATTGGGGAGTTTGTTTAGAAGAGCACCTAGTTTTCGATTTAGTTTTGATTCACCCTTTAAAAGAAAACTCAGGCTACACTGGTATGGAAGCAAACATCTATGAACAAGCCTTGAAGATTGAGTAAACAAAACAACACACCTTTTCCATTTTTCAATTTGCTTGTTCACTACATCACTGGTTGCAATAACCACACCACAGGTGCAGGTTACACAGGCATCAAGAAAAGCTTTCAAACTACGCAAATATTCTCTCCTTGGCCACAGCGTTCAATGCTGCAGACCTTAAAACCTTTAAAGGCTTCATGTAAGAATATTTGGCTTGGCGCCAAAGCGTTCAATCATCACTTAAGACCCACTCTGGGGTTGACATTAGATGATGGATTACAATTTTCAATTTCAAGCCTTGCGGTTTTGGTGGCTTGTGTCCAGAGGGAAGTGTTTCTCATGCAAATAGTCTCTCCTCTTAGTCATCGTTACAGGAAATAGCTAATTTTATCATTGTCCACATCCACAATTCACAAGGAAATGCCATTGGCTGGTTCTTGGCAGACATTTTTTTTATCACAAAGATATAAAACAAGTATAAAAATATCAGCAGTCTGCACAAGGATAGCGGTTTGTCCTTTTATACCAGAGACATGAAACAGACGTATCACAGGCAGTGACGCGCATTATAATCTGTGTGATTACCTTTCCCTTCCATAACTGTCCTTTGTCATGCCATCAATGATGTGTAAGGAGTTACTAAGTAAATGCATTAGCTTGAATTCAATGGGAGATAATTATTTTTTTTTTTAATATATGCTCACTTGATAAAAATCTCTCTCCTTCTTTTTTTTCTCTTTTGTGAAGACCAAGCAAGCAAACCCTAAGGAAAATCATATGAGGCCGGAGGGCTGATTGTGCTATTCAATAAAAGCGTTATTACAATCAGACCATGACTGGCGATGCAGACACATTACTGATAGGGAATATCAAAGCGAAGGAAAGACCCAAAGAAAGGAAAGCCAAGGAGATGCTGTCAAAGCCTGTCACAAATGCTGCTACCACCATTGATAACTTTTAATTTGCTCGAACTGTCATATTTTTTATAGTCATATTTTTTCATTTTGTTATATGAAGAAGTGAAATGCATTTCCATTCCATGTACTATCCAAGATGTGGGAAAGTGATTTACGTTTTTTTTTTTTTTTTTTATTCAGTCAATGGTGTATCACAGCAGTTAGTTCAGGTTCATGTATACAGAGTTGGACTGTGTGTGTGGGTGTGAATGGCATGGCAAAGAAGCGAGGGGAGAAATTGGACTGTCTGGCGGTATTATAGCAGCTATCAAACCCCGCTGCTGCAGCAGTGCTCATAATCATAGCTGGGGAGACAAATTGACTGCTGAATAGATTTAGAATATTGCCTCTGGTCAAAATGCCCTGTCAATACTGAATAGAATCTTAGCTGGAGGCTTGCGACATTGCATTTCTTTTCTTGAGGAAATTATTCACTTTTAATGGGGTGGCTGACCTTTGACATTGTAGGGATGTGTCATTCATTTACACTAATGGCCTCATCCTGAGTCTGAATCTGTGCTCATAAACAGAAAGAGTGCAACTGAAAGAAGACAGAGTGAATTCATTCCCCCATTTGACATTTACCACTGTAAGGGGATAATCTTAGTAATTCAAATTTGTTTTGACAATTTGAAACAGGGCTCTGTGTTACACCAAGAATGAGGAACAAACCAAGACATCACAGCAGTAGGAGCCCTGAGGGGCCTCTGTTAATTAAATCACCCACCTGCATGCCAAAGAAAGTAGCCGAGCAGGTTTATGCTAATAAACAACATATAGCGAACGTTTTTTTGCTAATAAACCCTGATGCCAGCCTGAAAGGGAGAGATGAGTTCAGTGCTTGGGACATTGCTTCCCATGCTAAGCTGAGTAAATCTAAATCAGAGCATATTACTCAACTGTGGGCTTCTTCCAAATCCCGTCAGGGGTTTTTACACTCCAACATGTTAAGTGTGTGGACCCAATTTGCTCCAACTACCACTGTCACTTGTCCTCAACCACCTGGCTAAGCCAGTTAAAAGGCCTGTCTTTGGATATTAAATCTGGCAGGATAAAAAAAAAAAACACATCCAAATTTGAATGTTTCTGAGTGGCCCTAATTTTCCTGGATGACAGTGTTGGTTTTCTACCTTGGTGGGCAGTGCTGTTTAGACAAGGCAGACTACCTGCCACGGGACGTCATGGGTAATAACACATTGGCATTGCACCAACTCAAAGTAGGTCTGACAGCAAGGGCACAGGCAGGCATTACTGCTTGTCTAGAGGATTTATGGGATATTTAGGAAAATGTGATGGGTGTTTATCGCTGCAAAATTATGCCTGTCAGAGAAACAAGACAGAACAAGCTAAATAATGTTGCATACTGATGAAAAATGTAATATGAAAAAAATAAATTCTTCCACTAA
The DNA here is from genome assembly GCA_026937815.1 of Etheostoma perlongum. Taxonomy (NCBI): domain Eukaryota; kingdom Metazoa; phylum Chordata; class Actinopteri; order Perciformes; family Percidae; genus Etheostoma; species Etheostoma perlongum. Next base: position 23,632,164 of record CM049384.1, on the reverse strand, counting down.
TACAACACACTCTGTTTTTACTGAAGACATAAAGCTTTGAAAATAGGTTATGAATATACATTTCTTTATGAAAAAAAAGTCAACTTTTTTTTGCAAATGTTAGTTAAACAAGAGTAAAAAAGTGCATTTGTAAGAGACTATTTTCAGTTACGTTTTTTGTGAATACTAAGTATATGGCACCGGGACTGTGTATTGAATAGGGCTGTAACCTCCCAGTTGACTGCTAATGTGGGTGTTTTCAGAGCACCCCTGTTTCACAGGTAACAAGCTGTCTTCAGAACACCCTCCTTTTTTTCACCTTTTTTGGATTAGCCCAACCCACCGTAGACAGATTGAAGAAAGTACTAGAAAGCCTTCGTCTGATGGTTTGCTGAATATTTATTTAATTGCGAGTGTTTAATTTACAGTCAGTCCTCCTCTACCATGTCGAAGACATCGGCAGTGTGGCAGCATTTTACAAAAATAGATAGATAGAGGAAAAAAGTCGAATGCAAAGTTTTCAAGCAACAGTTTGCATATCGCAGCTGGACTACAAACATGGCGTATCACCTAAAAACGGTAAGCTAACCTGTCTGCGTTAGGTTGCCCTGTCTGTTTGGAGTAGGCTGTATGAACATATCAGAGTTGGCATATTTCATAGTCTAATAAGCGTTTTATAACTACCGGCGCACCCACCCGTTCCCCAGACTCACCCACACCACGCTGGATGTTAAGCCTCTATCATCCAAACGCTAAAATAATATCACGGAAGGAATTGTTGACTTTATGTCTCAGGATATGAGGCTGATGCAGCGCTGTCAGAGCCGACAGACGAGTCATTTCAGTGCAAAACAATTAGGTCCAAATTGATTTAATATACTGCAGATAGCCTACAAGGACAAGTACTGCAGGACAGTACAGTTAATTAATCTAGCATTTTTTTCCGCACCTCCTCCACCCCCCAGTTGATTTTTAGTCAAAATTTTCACGACTTTAGTTGACCAAGATTTTCTTTGGTTGATTACAGCCCTAGTATTGAAATAAACTTACCTACAGTTAATATTCAAAAATGCCCATATCCCCATAATTTTGCAGTCCATTGTTGGTAATTGGGGTTGTGGGTGCAGAGGTCGCATTCATCATCGACTGCTATTTATAGTGCTCATATTATGCTAATTTTCAGGTTCTTAATTGTATTTTGAGGTTATATCAGAATAGTTTTTCCTGGTTCAGTTTTCAAAAAACATTACATTTTTGTTGTACTACACATGGCTGCAGCTCCTCTTTTCACCCTGTGTGTTGAGCTTTCTGTTTTAGCTACCGAGTGAGTCATCTCACATCTATTCCATCTTTGTTGGGAGTTGCACATGCACAGTACCTAGGTCAGCACTACAAGCTAGTCAGAAGCAGAGTATGAGGGTGTGCCAGCTAGCAGCTAGGCTAGCATTATAACTTGTTTTACAAAGTGATGCACGTTCGTCACGGAAGTGAGGGCTCGACTACAGTAGAGGTGTTTGGAGTGGTTTGTGAACAGTGTTTTCTGTTGGAGATGGTAACTACCTTTTGGGTGGACTTTGGACTTTTTCACTTTGTAAACCTATTACATGCAGAAAAAAGATATAAAACACAATAAAGGAAAGGGAAAAAGCTAAAAAGCATAATATAAGTGCTTTAATTTACACAGTAAACAGTGCGTGTGTTCATGTTGATGAAGGAACCTACTGTATTTCCAGCACTGTTCTGTCCACTGGCTTGCTTATGTGCTTGTAATAGTTTCCGGGGAAACGGTCTATAGCAGTAAAAAATAAGCTTTGGTTTTACTTAAAGGTTCCATGACATGGTGCTCCTTGGGTGCTTTTATATAGACTTTAGTGGTCCCCTTATACCATATCTGGTCTCTTTACCAAAATTCAGCCTTGGTGCAGAATTACAGCCACTAGAGCCTGGGACCTTTAATTCTTAGTTTTGGTCTTTTCATGGGAATTTTTGACAATAAAAAAAATAATACTATAATATCATTAGACAGGGTACAAGCGGCCGAAATGGGTTTCCTCAGCAGGGTGGCTGGCGTCTCCCTTAGAGATAGGGTGAGAAGCTCAGTCATCTATGAGGAGCTCGGAGTAGAGCCGCTGCTCCTTCGCGTCGAAAGGAGCCAGTTGAGGTGGTTCGGGCAGCTGGTAAGGATGCCTCCTGGGCGCCTCCCTAGGGAGGTGTTCCAGGCACGTCCAGCTAGAAGGAGGCCTCAGGGAAGACCCAGGACTAGGTAAAGGGATTATAGCTCCAACCTGGCCTGGGAATGCCTCAGGATCCCCCAGTCGGAGCTGGTTGATGTGGCTCGGGAAAGGGAAGTTTGGGGTCCCCTACTGGAGCTGCTGCCCCCGCGACCCGACACCGGATAAGCGGATGAAGATGGATGGATGGATGAAGATGGATGGATGGATCATTAGATGCACACTAGTCCATGTGAATGATGTCCTCTATAATATCTCATTTTGTCAGAAGCAATCTCCCAAATGTAGACCTCATTTAGTTTATTGTTATTTTTTGTGCTGATTTATGTCTTGGTGAGCAAAAGACATTTTCCCACCTTGGTTAGACAATAAAATCATATTTTATTATCAAACCAGTTCCTTGCCGTCTTCAAATGCATACTTTATCCTCTTGCCGTTCCATCACTCTCTTTCCTCCTCAATACCATGCTTCAATTTCTGTCCATATTTCAGCCTCATCACATGATTTTCTTTGGTTGATTACAGCCCTAGTATTGAAATAAACTTACCTACAGTTAATTCTGGTAAATATGAAGACATTATGATACAGGATGAGGCGGCAGTGACTATCTTTTCTCTCTGGACATTGTGCAATCTTGACACAGCTTTATGCACTGAGGGTTCAAGTTCATGCTCCAGTGCTTCTTCAATCCCTTAATCGCCGGTCCTTAGCGGGACCGCTGAATGTCATTACCGGCTCCTCTGAGCCTCTGACAGACACATGCTGGGAACCGGGAATGACACGGGCCCCCCAAAAAATCTCATTACCACCGAGTCACATACTGAATGTGAGAGTGAAACTGAATGTCCACCTTCTTCATTACATACCCCACTGTGTCACTGCACCAGAAAGAGGGCACGCTGTTTGAAGACGAATGGTCATCCATTCTTCTTCTACTTGTCAGGCCCATTATTAAAGTTCAGGGGAGCTCTGCCTCCTGTGAAGGGCTAACTCACTCTCAACTCAGAGAGAGTTTAAGGAGTGTTTGGGTCTTTGAATAACGTGCAAAAGCCATTTCATTACTTTGTTGTATCATATTTGAGCTTCCTTACTGTTAATAAGTGAAGGTTTCATTTAAATGCAGTACACTGTGTTTAGAATGTATAACAAGCCGGCAGTGGCTTCCCTACTGTTAATATACAAAACCCCTTTATTTAGCAGTCCAGTGTTGTTGGTAATTGGGATCGGGAGTGGGTGCAGAGGTCGCATTCATCATTGACTGCTATTTAATTTAAGAGGTTCACAATCAGCGCTCTCAGCAGTGTGTTGATCTGCCTTTGTGCCTCAAACAATGGCCAAAAAGTGTTGCTTTAACGCAAGTAAACTTTTTTGTACTGCTTGAATTAGTTAAGTTAATTAAATTTGCAATCAAAACCAACTCTACCTCTCTAAAAAAACGTATTTCATGCTTTCATGCACATTTAGCGCGATTGGGGCGCACATTTCAGGCCTGGACAGCTGTGCAAGAAAGGTCTGCTGAGGGTGTAAGCACCTAGCCATGCACCTCTAAGATATTGTAACAATGACCGGCTGCAGAAGAGACGTCCGTTCTTTCAGCCGCTCTGGCAGCTGCTCTGACTGCTGCTCCGACCAATTTGGCCGTAATCAGTATGAACGACCAGACTGTTGGCGGCGAACATGCGTGCCACCTGCTGCGCCCCGACAGAGCTGAATGCAAGAAGCATGACACCCTTTTAAATTTGACTTAATATCTTTTGTTTAATCCGTTCACAAACCGAAATGTAAAAACAAAATGTGCCTTCACTTGGAATTGCATGGGACTGTCAGAACAACCTGACCTAACATATTTTTGAAGAATGATTGCTTTGTTCTTATCACAAAAATATGATTTAGGGAGATAATGCATGAGTACAGCAAATAAAAAGAACAGGGGTAGACTAAACGTAGATGCTATTTAAGTATGTAGATAGTAGAAGATGATGTGCTGGGCAATCCAATTGCATAGAGGCCACCACAGTGGAATATTGCAAATAATACAGTAACTACATGTTTTTGTTTCTCCTGGTTAATTAGCTAGGCTAAATCAAGAGAATAACAACTGGAACAAATGGCCATGGCCTTTCAATAAACTGTAAAAGGATGTGCCCGGTGACATTGTTTTTTGTAAACCTTGTGAAGACATGAATGTATGGATGTGTGTGTTTGTATGGAATTACAGTATATACAGGTACTTTCTGGTTTAATCAATACCAATATGAGTGGCCATTAGCCTATTTGTATTATCCACACTTTGTTTTGTTGGTTTCAAGCAGTTTGCTGTAACATTACATGCGTGTATTATGAAAGGGGGCTTGTGTCACAATCTAGATAGAGCAAACCATTTTGTAAATGCAAATGCCTTATGTGCTCATTAGTCAACCAATTTCCCTGTAGTATGTGGTCTCACAAGGACCAGGTGTGGTTTAGATAAAGTATTCTTGAGAAGAAAGAAAAATATTCTAATCAGAGCTCTTTAAAGTAATCATGGCGTAATTAATCTTGAGTGGCTGTGATCAAAAGGCAGTGTGGGTGGGTTTTGCAAGTTGAAGGGTGCTTTGGTACATAATACAGTGACGTGCAAACCAAAGACAACATATGATTACAGTATTTGAGAAGGTGATAGCTGAAAAATGGAGAAGGGCTAATTAAATATGATAGTCGTCAGAGATTTCCTCAATATACTCCGTGCAGTCCCCTGGGATGGTTGTTTGTTATGTTTGCTAATTGTAAAGACAAGCTGACTGCTCTTTGTGAACATGCCCCAGAGAAAGCAATCATAATGTTACTCCCAAATGCAAAACAAATGATTGAATGAATTAACTTCAAAATATTTTAAATCACTCCTCTCAACCAAAACTAGCACCGATATCATGACCTCAGCAAATCATAAAGTTCATTAAGTGGAATTTGGGGACGCTCTAAAGTCAAGTCAAGATCCTCCAGATAACAATATGTACTATTGCTGAGATAGAATCAAAAAGTGATGTGTTATGTTACAAAGACAAGAGAATAATAGTGTGTGTTTGATTTCTTTGTCAGATTTTGCACAGAAGTAAGAATAGCTTTACAATAATACAGCCATCCTGGATAAATGTCAATAAACTGTCTCCCAGTCAATGTACTGTTAGCACAAAAGCTCCACAAACATGTACAACGTATGCTGTTATTGCTGCATTGTTCAGTTGGTCTGATTTAACCCTAATAATAACAAGAGTAAAACTTGTTGACAGTTATTGGGCTTGTGATTGCATTGCTAACATAATCTCATACTGCACTTACCAACTGTATATATGTTATGGGGCTACTCACCTACAGCTACTTAAAAAAAATGTGTACAACTGATTTGACAACTGAAACAGAAAGACAAAATATCCATAAAATACATGTTCTCTTAACTCACAAGATGAGGCAGAAATATGAAATTGTTCAATATTATTTTAATGTGTGATGCGCATGAACATTTCACTTTAACTTTGGATTCAAATAAATTAATGAATGAAGACAAACATTAATTAGTAATTTATTGTATTGGCAATTCATACTCAACTTTTACATTACAATAACAGGGAAAAAGTATGTGTATGTGTAACATATGTATATAGGCTATATGTACACATAATATGTCAACATTAGAAATACCAAATAACTTTGGAAAAACACCAAAAATCACACACAACATTGAAAAAGTGACAAAAATGTGGGGAAAAGCGATAATAGTGTTTCATGGTTGACTGGAAGACAACACAAGGATTAAGGTAAGGTGTCTTAAGGTAGGGGCCTCAAAGACACTGGATACTCTACTTACCATAATGCAACTCAATAGCGTCTGTTCATAATACTCTCCCGCCCATTAAATGGCATCTTATTTCAAACTTCATACCCCCAGATTGTAACGCCATTGGTTGAGTGCACCTTTGAGATAATTTTGCTGTTGAAAATAATCACATAGTGAAAGATTGTCTACAAGCCATGCTTAAGAGGAGTGTCTTCTTCTAATTCCAGTGGGTTAACTAACTACTTTGATTATTTATTATGCATTTTCAATCAAAATGCATGAAATAGAGCATCCTCCTCTTTATATGTAAGCAGCCAACAGAAAATTGCCTTATTCGTCCAAATCCACTTTTTTTTTGTCCAATCTGTCACTTATGATCTGATGAAAATTATGTAAGAGTGGTTAAAAAACCTGTCTCATCCTGAACAGTCAGTGTGTTCCTTTAGAGTACTTTTCAAATGTCATCTGACTTGGAACAGGAAAGCTGTTTATTTGCCAAAACTTCTTTATCATGGCAGTCATGTCATCCATTTAAGCTCTAGTTCATTCTACCCCCCTTACGTGCTCTCATATGTCCATCACCATTTGTGGTACATGTTTAGAGCAGCGGACGTTTGGACTGCATCTTTATTCCCTGGGGCGCAGAGCATGAAACACAGGATGAACAAGTTGACCTCTCTTTGAATCCTGCTGCATTTGCATCTGAAAGGGAGGTTTGTAGAGTTCAAGTGAAGATAAGGAGAGAATAAGAAATGCTCTATTTCCTCTCTCTCCTCCCACCTTTGTGCCTCGAGGCATTTGATCTTATTGCTCTTTTTATGTTGGCCTGTAGAAGTTTTTATCTTACACACACACACACACACACACACACACACACATCTTGTTAACAAACACTCACACATGCACACTCGCTCAATCCTATTCTGCTTCATCTCCAGCTAAGCTCTTGAACGCTGTAATAATTACTAAAGAATTCATCAGAGATTTAAATTGTGTGGTGCAGTGGCTGTACTGTAGCAAGAGACTTGTGTTGGAAGCGAATGAAGGGAAGAGTGGGGGGGGGGGGGGGACCAGAGTGCCCTGGTGTGGGATCAGGGCTGAATTCACTGCTCTCTCCATCCATCCTGGGCTGCTGCTTGCTATCACTGCTCTCCATCATGCTGCAGGTAGCAATCAGTTTATATAAGTGTGTGTGTGTGTGTGTGTGTGTGTGTGTGTGTGTGTGTGTAATGTGACCATATGTCACATGTACTGTTGTAACTATGTAGAGCTGCAAAATCCAAAGGTAATTGATTTTATATACATACCAGAGGGAAGCAGCCAATCATCATGCTTCAAATTAATGTATGAGCAATAATAATTGTTAAACAACAAACAAAAGTCTTTTAATCAGCTATTTGTTTCAAAACTAAAATGGGAGATGCAGTCGGTACATGCACTACCAATAATGTATACAGTGGATGGCTCCATCTCGGCGCAGTTGCTGCGTTTAGTTCGGGCTGTCGCCTCACAGCAAAAAGTTCCTGGGATGAGATCCATCGCCTGACTGGGTGTGCATGCGCTGCGTGGGTTTCCATCATGTGCTCAGTTTTCTTACCGAAGGCTAAAGATTGGCAGTGGTAAGAACATAAGATGGGGAAAAACATTCTCTTTCCAGCCTTTCTTCAACGTTTTACACACGCCTTGTATGTACAACTGAGTGCAACACAATGAATGTTTTGTGAGGAGAGACTGCAGAGTGTTTAAAACTTGGTACACACTTGGTTAATTCAATTTAATGTATAGTGTAAATCATAACAAAAGTTATCTCAAGACACTTTACAGAAAGAATACGTCTAGACCACATTTTATGATTTACAGAGACCCAACGATTCCCACAAGACCAAGTTTTTGGGGCCTCCACCTTTTTTTGAAACAAAATGTGTCTTCTGGCTGTGGCAAATGCAGAGAATCAAAAACAACACACCTTCAACCTTATCCATTGGTGTTGGTGTGTGTAGCAGTTGTGAGTTGCGTTGAAAATGATGTCACGGCAGTTTCCTGTGGCATCACTATAATGACCAGCCACGCTGAGGCGGTACTAAAATCTGCAATGGAAAACAGAGGCGTTGAGTCAAGGCGAGCCGAGCTGTTACCAGCAGTGGAAAAACACCAAAAGACTGGATACAGGGGGGCTAGTCAGAGGTAGTCTGGCTATCACCAGACCAAGCCAAGCTCAATAGATTTGAGATTGAGCGTTGGTCTGGGGAGTCTGCTCTGTATTTGCTCTGTAAGAGCCGTGACCAACGGGCATAGTCAAATGACTCTGTACGCAATTGGATAGTCCTTCAACCAATCAGACCAACGATCCGGGTGACTTAGAAGCGACAGCGTCATCAACGAATTGCTGCACTGCGGTGGAGTTCGTTGGCCGTTATGTTGAATGTAAACATGAAGCTGCTTGGTCGCTTCTCTATCGTCATTGTGTTAAACCCACCAATAACACGGCAGGTAGATAAGCCAGTTTGTGATTGATGTTAATACTTAATACTTAATAATACTGAGTAAAAGAAAAGATAAAAACAGTTCTTCAATTTTTAAAGGTAATAAAACTAAAGGCCAATGATGTCAGTCCGAGCTTCCTGCCACAATTTTTCGTGTTCAATAAGCAAGTCACGAGAAGGGCGGCCGATTCTGCTGAGGGTAGCCTGGGCTTCTCTTCCCCTACGCCACGCCGTGTTGCGATACCCACACTGCAGGCACTGGGGAGGAATAAGGGCAGCTCTTAGTCAAGCATAACACACAAGAACAGTTCTTTTTCACTCGCCCAAAGTGGGTAGCTAGAGGACTTTCCTTTACTTATCTGTACACAGGCGTTGAATCCTTTCTTCAGGTGGGTGCCCTCGTTCGTCTGCACTTCCTTCAGTTTGTCACAGCTGTAAATGCTCCAGCCCGTATGCTCATCTCTGTGTCCTCTGCTTTTCAGTGTGCCTACTTCTCTACTGTCCTCTCCGTCAGTCCGCTTCTGCTCCGTGTTCCTCCCCTCCGTCCGTATTCCTCCCCCCTTGTCTGTTCTCCATAGTCTTTTTCCCTGCCACACCTGTTTTCCATCAATTCATCATTAGTTTTCCGCACCTGTCTTTACTGAGCCCATCAGTCCAGGCCGTGTTGCAAGAAAGTCAAAGGGAGGGGCCGTAGTCTAGCCATAGTGGTGTATGTGTACATAAATATATATCAACCCAATATAATAAACAGTTCATTCATATTTAGCCAAGGTACGCATGCAGGAGGTTTATAAAATACACGGGCACAGCAAACAGAATTAAAATAAACATGCATACACTAAAATCCTCAAAGACACACGTGCATTTAGTTAATTAAAAAACAGTCACGGAATATCATATGCAACAATCAAATCAGTGGCACACGGGTATTACTATATATTGAAATTCTTCACCTTTGACAATTGGTTCCCGCAAAATTGTGAACTGAAGAAGGACTTAAAAGTGCAGGGCGAAATCAAATCACCGGCAGAGTGGGTGGGGTTTACCGAGCCTACTTTAGAGGTGTTGTTATGTGGATTTTGTTACCAGTTGACAGAGCCATGCTAGTTGTTCCTATATTTATGCTCAGTTAAGCTAACCAGCAACTGTAATGTTAAAACTGTAGCCTTGTATTAATAGACATTAGTGTATAGCGATGACGTTTCACTTCCGGGATTGTTCAGGGATGTCCTATTCATGCTGGATGTCCCACACATTCTGCTTTCTTTGTGTTGGAATTCTAAACTCTGGATTTATGGCTATGGTTAACTGCTCCTCAGATCTCTGCAGGGTAAATCCAGACAGCTATCTTTCCAATCTGAGTTTTTTGTGTTGCGTGACTAAAACAGCCTTTGAACGTACACATGTTCCACTAAAACAAGTTCCTTCCCAAGGCTATTTTTCAGAGGCAATGTCATTGTGTCTTAGGCTTAGCACCACTCATGATGATTGTGATTAGTTTAAAAAAAAAATTGTGTTAATGAAAGTTACAGTATATCAATCTTTTCATTTGACTCTCTGCCAGACAGTTCTTATGGAACACACACAACTTCTAGGCAAGACCCGCCCTTCAATATCATTCACACACTAATATTGGCCAGGCGTCCATGCTAACGCAAGGTAACGTTTGAGAATGTTTTAATCAGGTACTATACCCTGACCAATCAGCTATCCTAACCATAACTACTTGAGGTCAATGCTTCATATGTGGGATCCATAATCACGAATAAATGAGTGTATTTCCCAAAATGTCAAACTAATACTTTAGATTGTATTTACCTCTGGACACTGCGCAGCAGATTTAGATGAAGAGAATAGATTTATGTTTCCAGATAAATGTTCTATTAAATGTTATAAATAGAGGTTATGTTGATAAATGTGAATATCGAGACTTGCAGACTTTGGAAGCCTCATGACCTGCAGTTATGCAGCATGTAATGTATGCAGGACATATAGGACTATAAGGAAATAATTGTATTCTCCTTCTCTCTCCGTCTGTTCTTTGTCTTTACAATGAATTGTGCATGTTAGGCCTGCCCTCCAGGTTGTGCATAATTGAGGGGACAGCTCAATCCTGCTACTTCTAAGTTTCAGAATGAAACTCTCTAAAATGACCTCCTAGCACAGCACAAATCAACTGGCACTCAGTATATTATCTGTGTGAATCAATTACCTTTTATGTATTTTAAGAGCCATGCACTCCCAACCCAATTACACCGTTTTACTCGTGGGCAACTTATTACAACATGATCCAACCATGAACTTAAATGCAAAAACGCTACAAGCTGAGGACTTTCACTATGCTTAAAATTTATGACGCTACATCAACAGATCCTTCTCACACTCTCATTACTCATTACAGGAGCCATCAAATCTTCAGGCATGGTCTTGCAGCAATCTGTCATTGTTATTCATAAAATGTGTAACTATGAATAGCAGGGTCTTAAGTGAGTGACAGTTTAATTTTCACCATATGCATTATGTCCCCCACCCCCACAACCCCATCCCCTCGAACATTTCCCAGTTCACCATCACCTGCGAGGGTGTCGGTATTGGTGACATTTTCATTCAAAACAATATGTCAGCCTTCTGGCTCACGGTTAGGCTACTTAAAATATGTGTTTTCAAGTTGCTTGTTTATCATTCCAGGTTTTGTTTTACTTGCAAGCTAATTGCCTGTTAGTCCAGTAATTTTGACAACCATATACTCTTGCATTGGCATTGAGTCTCAGTCATCAACAATTAAGCTTCTTTTTTGTCAGTATAATAATCCACTCGCTTCACTGACTCAATTTTCTCCACCTCACCTGCCAAAACCCTGCTATAGCAATGCCAAAGAGGTCAAACGACTTTTTTTTTGCATTGCTGACAGGATGGAATATGACGCAGGTGGACGTGATGTCAGCTTCCTGCTTTTCATTAGAGTTGAATATCGTAACCTTGCCTGTGATTGCAGAGTGGATGCTGAGAAGGACTGGCAATGGAAAATGGCTACGAAACAAACAGGTGGCTGGATCGCTCGACTGTCTCTACATCAATCTCCCGGTGTCCTGCTCTAATTAGACGCGCCCCCCCACCTGCTAAAATACCACTGTTATTCTGAACTTGTTTGTGCAAGCAATAATTTGCTGTTAAGACACTGATTGCTCATGCGGTTATGAAATGAAAGATGTTCAGGAAGTTTTTGTTGGTTATCCAGAGCTCTGGCGGTAAAGATACATGTTTCAGGACATCAGAGTGGTAAAGAATGGATTATTCGAGTTTATTGAAGCAAATAATCTTGGAGCAAGATATGTTGCTACAAGAACAATTGCATTTAGTCCATAGCAGCGACCCCTACTTAAGTTCTGTCTGATGTACCCACACAGCCAGTCAGATGTAAGTAAAGTATACCCCTTGTTACGGTGTGGAATGAAGGAGGACCCAAACGCAGAGTAGGGGAGAGCTTGAATAAGCTTTTATTAACAAAAACAAAGTCCACAACACACGGGATCCAACGCAAAAGCACAAAAAGTGCCAAAAAAACTAAATCCAAGGCAAAAAATTGGCAAAGGTCCAGGGAAAACAGGAAAGGCAAAAAAGTTTTCAACACTACGTAACACTAACTTATTAACTTTAGTTTATACAGTTATTGTTGTAATTTATGGTCAATAAACCTCATTTATAGGAAATTATACCTAATGTTTGAGTTAGAAAAGCAGAAATTAGGAATTATTTAGACTAAAATTAAAAGAATGGATGTTGATGATAATCACAGACTGGAAAATGTCAACTTTTACTCAATACTATTTCAAAACCACTTCAATTTGTTTTTCAAATGCTATAAAATTGAATTAGACACCCAAAATGAATGAAAGTAGTGATTTGTACTTGGCAAAGCGTTGTGTGGAATCAATCATGTTATTTTGGGTAATTAAAAAGAACATTGATATAGAAAAACAGGTCAATTTGACCCGAGGACAACATGATGGTTAAGCTAACGATGCCAGTGGTTTATCTGTTTAATTGTTCTATTTATCTATTACTTTGAGCTAACTGATTCAACTGAACTACAAACTAGTTTTAATGAACTCTCAATCACAACATGTAGTGTTGCATCTTACTCTACATGTGGAACTACATTTTGAAGTTTCTTTCTCAGTGCCTGGTTGGGAATCGGGTCTATAGGAGTTACATTGTTACTTTCTAACAATGTTCTTTGTATCTTAGCTGCTTTCAAAAGCTGCTTGAGGTGCAAGGACAAATAGTCGGCAGAGTTAAACTAGCCTGTCAGCCTGTTCATCCAGCCCAGCGGGAATAATAGGCAGCGTAGTCTTTGCATTCACAGTGTCTTAAACCAGCACTGCCCTGCCTCCCCAAGATAAATTGAGCTGGGGATGTCAAACGCTGAGTCTGTGCTGTGACTTTGGGATACGGCTCATCTGTCATGTTATTAGAACCTTTGAGAATTAGTTGTTGTTTTTGTGCGCGTGCATGTGTTTTTGGTTGTTGACTAAAACAGGCACACCCTTCACCTTCCCATCTTTTCACACACACACACACACACACACACATACACACACACACGCACACACACACTTTCCTTGTGACATGTACACCTAAAAATAGTCATAATGCATGCAGAGTATATCTACAGTATATCTCAATTTCAAGACACATTTTACATAATGCTGCAGTGTCATAAAAGACAACATTGTCCACAGGAAATTGTCACCTGAAAGATATGAGCACAATATCCCACTTCCCTCTGAACAACAATGGTGTTTATTCACCTTTGTTTTGTTTTTTTCTATTTGTGAAAATTAGTTTTTCTAAAATTATATTCTGGTCTCATTTATGGCCGCCCACTCAGTGGAAGGAACAAATCTAAATACAAGAATGAAATCCCACGTTCTCCTGTCTCAGCATATTGTTTGTAATTTGGTCACAAAAAAAGAGTGAAATCCAAAATAATCTCGTAAATAGCAGCAGGAATGACAAAGACATGTAATTTTTTTTCTTTCTATTTTATATTGTTCTAAATATGGGTAACTATAAATCCAGCCTGAATAACTTCCACTTTGCCTCTCCCCCCTAGCTATCCCCCTCGATACAACAAAACATAAGGAGAGAATGTGGGAGAGGAGATTGGAATGCACCACGGAGGACAGCAGGGAGACAACAGCCTTCAACTGGAGCTTGTCAGCCTTCGCACTTGTTGTCAATCCCCGCGGCACGTCCATGTGGCTACAGCTTGTTCCCACATCCAGTGCTGTTCTACCTTTTATCCTCTTCTTCCCCTCACCTCCATGTTTTGGTACCTTTTCATCTAGAGCCACCTGCAGGTAGACATTTTGGATTGTTAGTGAAAAGTCTCAACTACTGGATGGATTGCTGTGAAAGTTAGTCCAGATATGGCATGTCTCCCAGAGAATACATATTCACCCTGGTGTTGTCCTCCCATCAAAATGGAAAATCAACACTTTTGTTGATGCTTTTTAATCAATGTTTTTAACTTTTTCTTAGTTTTGGTCCCTTTTTTCAATGTTTGTCACTTTTTTATGTTTCACACTACTTAACACTAACTTATTAACTTAAGTTTTACAGTTATGTTTGGAATTTATGGTCAATAAAGCTCATTTATAGGACATTATACCCAATGTTTGAGTTAGAAAAGCAGAAATTAGGAATTATTTAGACTAAAATTAAAGGAATGTACAGTATGTTGATGGATAATCACAGACTGGAATATGTCTTTCACTCAATACTCAAAACCACGTCAATGTTTTTTTTCAAATGCTATCAAATTTAATGAGAAACCCCAACATGGGGGTGGCTGTGGCTCAGCGGTAGAGCGGTTGCCTGCCAATTGGAAGGTTGGTGGTTCAATCCCTGGCCCTGCAGTCCCATGTCAAAGTGTCCTTGGGCAAGACACTGAACCCCGAGTTGCCCCAAGTGTGAATGTGTGTGCATGTTTATCTGATGAGCAGGTGGCACCTTGTACGGCAGCCTTGGCCACAGTGTATGAATGTGTGTGAATGGTGAATGTATCCTGTATGATGTAAAAGCGCTTTGAGTAGTCGTTTAAGACTAGAAAAGCGCTATATAAATACGGCACATTTACATTTAACATTAATTACAAATAATTAATTCATACTTGCCAAAGAGCGTTTGGAATCAATCACGTTATTTTGGGTAATTAAAAAGAACATAGGAAAATGGGTCAATTTCACCCAAGGACAACATGAGGGTTAATGACTTGGGTGATCTCCAACCACAACAAAGTAGCTTTTCTCTTAACTAAAACCAAGTTTGTTCTTTACTTAATTGAAAAATTAACCATCGAGGTGACAGATCAGACAGACTGAAGTCTTCCTGCAGATAGGGATGTGATATTAGAAAATGCTCATATGGGTCGTTTTTCAAAGGCAATGACAAAGGAACTGCTTCGTCAATTACATTTGGAAGCCTTGTTGGCTTGATCTCCAAAGTAACATATGCTGCGCAGCTAGGGAATGAGTCCCCAGAGTCCCAGACCCCATTAAACCTAACCAGCCATGCTATAAACAAATGCAAACCTGAAGCAAAGCTTTCCTGATCACTTCTTTAACTAATTTAGCAGCAAACAACAGAAAATCCCTATTTTTTTAACGGAGTAAACATGCACTTTGTTTAACCATTGTTATTCATTGGGGTTTTTGAGTAAATAAACCTCATAAATCCATCATTAATTTCAAATTCTATGCCTCCTCCCTGTTGTTTCCCATTGAGTTGTCTGAGCTGATGTCCGAGTCTCGTTGAGGCTGGACTGCCATTGGCTCATCTGTGTTCTAAGGGCGGAGCTTAGCGACAGGAGAATTGACACATGCTAGAAAATTGCCTGAAATCATAAACATTGCATCCTTAAGAAAAATGTTAAAGGAAAAGTGTGACGTTTTGGGCAACAAGCAATAGTGTGACATATAACCACCTCTAAAGCCACACATTGTTGTTTTTACATTGTTTGTTGTTTGTGTGGCTTAAACAGATTATATAAACTGTTAATTAGTTTGTAACCGTCAGGCAGAGCCACGCTAGCCGTTTCCCCCTGTTCCCAATCTTTATGCTAAGCTAAGCTAACCAGCTGCTGGCTCCAGCTTCAAATTGAACGGACAAATTAGTCGTATCAATCTTCTCATCTAACTCTCACCAAGAAACTGAATATTCCCTTAAATATCAAACTACTCCCTTTAAGAAAATGGTCTGGATCAAATCATTTGGCGCAACTCTCTGAATATTTTACTTTACCGCTATATTTTGTAATATTGTCAAGAAAAAAAAATCCATTTCAAACATAATGTCATTCTATTTTCATTTCCCATTTTCAATGAGCTCCTCAGTCCAGTCAGAACAGCAAAGTCATTTTCCATTGTCCTGTTTATGCTTTAAACCCATCTCCTGAAAAAACACCCTGTGCCATCATCTCCACTCTAAATCATTTCACGTCTCTTCTAATCCCTCAAATTGCTCTACAAAAAACTATAACTCAGCTGTTATTTTGTTCTTCCCCGTGCATTTCTACTTAACAGGAAGATTTACAATTTCAGGAATATTATCAGGGCACTGTGGCTCTAACCTTGACCTTTATTGGTTGCTAGAAGCGGTGTAATAATACATCATATCTCTGTCAGCTACAAATAGGGAGCAAGATGCCTCCTAAATTTTTATTTTTAAGTTCTCTGTTGAATTTGACGACGGTGTATTTTGGCCACATACAGACTGACTGACTGTACATGTGTTTGCTGTGGACTCATCACTCATCTAGGCAAGCATGCATTCCCTCTTTAATGTACTGTAGTTGTATGTTATGCACTACTAACAAATAAGCGCATCGCTGATTTCTGAGCCGATAACCTTTGCTGTGATATGTTGGCCAACACTGTCTGCAGCAACTTTTCAATGAAATCCCTCCAGCGGTTAAGGAAGAACAACCTATTCTCTGTCCAAAACCACTTTTTGGTTACTTCGTTAGAAGTCAAGAGTGTTGTGGTTTGGTGTTTCTGTCCTGAGTTATTGTGTAGTCTGTTTTCCTGTATGTGTTTCTTAGCCTGGTTCTGTCTTGTCTTGCGTTTTTTTGGTCTGGTCTTGTATATGTTCTGTTTCCTGTTTTATTTTGAAGTCTGGTCTCTGGCTTGTCTTGTATTTAGTCCCTGTGCTTTCCCATCTACGTGATTACCTGATGTTTTCTTCCTGTTTCCCAGCCCTCTTGTCACCTGCCTCTTGTTTCCTCGTTACCCCCTGTATTTAGTCGTTGTGCTTTCTCTGTCCTGTGTCAGATCCTTGTTTCTGTTTGCCGTGTTGTGTGTTCCAGCCCGTTTCACTATGCGATTACTTCCCTGCAGTTTACCTTCCCCCTTGAGTTGTTTTGCCAGCCCCTGAGCTCCGCTTTTTATCTTTTGGTTGGACTCTGTTTCTCTTGAAATAAATCTTTTTTGAAACCCCTTCTGCACCATCTTTTCTCTGCGCGTGGGTCCTCCATTCCTGGGATCGTCACACAAGGGCAAAGTATTGATTCACAATATAATGTGTTGTACAACAAACTCATTTGGAACAAAAGCCAGAGGGGAAACATTGTTTCTATAGACTACCATAGTACATACTACTTCTTGGTGCCTCATTTTTTTGCATGTTGCTGTGCCAAGTTTGCTACAGGCTAAACACATGTTCTAAATAACCTTGGTTAGAATGGCATCAAAATAAATTTCCACATGTTCTACTTAATACAATATATCTTCAATGTGTGTCTTTATAGTTCAAAATAAGTCACATTAATTGAGAGCAACTTATTGTATATACCCTTGTAGAGGACCATACATATTTTTTGTATCAGGATGTCTTTGTAGCATTAGCATAATGACTCAGAAATCCCTTTTATAGTCTTGTGTTGGTGTGTAAGTACAAGGAAGAGCAATTACCTTGCTACTTGAGAGGCAAAGACATTACAGGCCAAAGGTTTACGGCTGAGTGGTTGTGGTCTTCTAAAAAATAGTTTAAAGCCAGAAATCAATAAGAGAAAGCTGAATTTGAAGAGGAAGTGAAAGTGAAGAAATACAGTACTTTGTTTTGCTCTTTTTTGTGTGAAATACCTGATGAAAGTATTTTGTGATTGTTAAAATCATGTTCATTAAAAGGTACTTTTAATATTGTTGGACCTTTGTTGCACCAACTTAATGTGCTAATTTAAAGCAACACTAGAGCAAATAAAATGTTTCCAAACTTGTTTCATGATTTTTAACAGAGTGAACGGCACTTTGCTCTGCCTCTCTCTACCGACTATACCCACACTATACCCACACTATGCAAGGTTGCCAGATTGAGTAGTGTATCTGTAGTTCCAATGAGACACAATGGGACAATTCCAACCTGTAAGGGCACCAAAGCAGGAGCAGTTACACAGTGTTGTTTTAAAAGGCCGCACATGAAATACTGATCCACATGGCTCTCATAGATTGTTACCCACATTTGTAAAATACCTATATTTGTGACGGCCACGTGCACTAACATACACGTGTGGCCAAAGCGGCTATCAAAAAAAAGACACAGCAAATATGGGTTTACTGCTGTAGTAATGTTCTGAATGTCTCGTACAGAACCTTTGAATGATTTAAATGCTAGAAACAGTAGTGTTTTTAAGTATATTATTGTGTCAATTCCTGGATTAATTCTTGATATTCTATGTAAGGATGAAAGTATAAATGAATAACAACTTTATTTTGAATGGTTAAAACATAATAATAATCTTAAAGTAATCTGAAATGAATACAATTATAACAAAATGAATAACAACATAACACAAAAATGAAATATATCTCTCCTGTGTTGAGATAATATCTTAGCAAATTAAAAAAATACATTTGTGCTGTTAAAAAAAACAAAAAAACATTGGACAATGACCTTGTGACTTTGCACACCGGCAGTATACAAACTTGGCTTCTAGGGATTCTTGTGTGTGTGTGTGTGTGATGATGATCTTGCTCTTCCTTTTAAAAGTAGTGTGAGTAATGGCTCTATAGTCGTAGTTATGATGTCTGGGGTACTTTTCATGGCATCTATGCTAATGCCTTTTAGCAACAGACATGCACACACACGCACCACGGCATCTCAGTGTTCTTTAACTACGTCTTTAATGCTCGGTGCACACACACAGTCCCTTAAACTGGGATGAGGCGTGACGTGATGTAATCAACTATTTCAATTACGTTGATTAATATGCTGTGGAGAGTCCCCAGAGAGCAGTCAGAGATCTATGAGGAGGGATTTGTGAAGAAAGTGGTGATTAGTTTTTGTGGTGTGTGCGTGTGTGTGTGTGTGTGTGTGTGTGTGAATGAGAGGGAGGGAAGGAGACAGCTCGGAGGCTTGTGTTGGAATGGGTTAATGCTTCAAACTTATTGTTTCCATGACAACAGCAGCCTCCATAAAGAAATGATGAAGGAGCTGTTCTCGAGAGCGGACTGACACTTTGTGTGTGAGGATGGAAGTATATATGGGGTGTTCAAACAGGCTGTCTCTCTTTGTAGCGCTGACCCGAGGCAACATGGTTTGATTTGAGTATCAAATGAGCCCGACCAGATCTCCATGCTTTTATGTGATAGGTATTCAGATGGATGTGCTGACACAGCTGGCAGACATAGTATTTTGAAGCTTCTTGAAAATGTGCTACTCTAGTCTTCCAGATCATATATTTGTGTACATTGATTCTTGAAGAAAGCCCAGATCACCTCCACACTGTGTAAGGAATACCCTGTGTGTGTCTAAGGCTGGATGGATTCGTCTGTCTCACCAAAGGAAGCCTTCTTTTGAGGAATGGCTGAAATGAAAGGGGGAAGAGCCTTGCTATGCAGAAATGAGGGTGACAGACAACCCCATGAGACAGAGGGATAAGGGACACTCATTCTCCCAAGAGAGACACTCCTCTTTCTGACATTCTGTCTGACTTTCTCCCTCTTTTTTTATTTCATATTGCCATCTCACTGTCCTCTTCTACACTTGCTCTCACACATTTGTTCTCTGTAGCTGTCTCTTCCTCGTCTTCAATTGGCAATTATTTCCAGCCAATTTTAGTCATTAGATCATCTTTATTATGTGACAGACTCTATAGGGAAGATCTAAGTAATCTGACACACATTGTCCTCACCTGTCTAGACTGCGTCTTACATAAATACAGCATGCGTACATTCAGTTTCTATATAACAAGATATGTGACTTTACATTCACAGATTGGTAAAGCTCACTATGCTGCCTTTAGCACACAAAAAATACTTGCTTTCTGGCACTTTACTGAATTGTGCAATGACCCAAAAAAACACCCAGTTAGCTGTAGCAGTCCTGGGGGAAAAAATGCCATTTTGATGCGAGAGGTCACAGGAGAGTGCCGAAATGTATTCGAGGTAACGCGCCAAAACAAAATGCAAATAACATTTCGGTACAAACGGGATGCACGGAAAGGGCATTTCAGGGCACACAACTCAAAGGTCTATCCTTAAAGCAGACTGACTGTACTAGATGTTGGGCTTCATTTAAAAATATGCAGGTAATATTCTATAGATGGTATGAGTGGATACTTTACTAAATTATATTTGCTTGCCTTAAAGATCAGGCTACAACAAATATGTGTTATTCATTTTTCTTATTACAAATTATCTTTTGCGCTTTACCGACAAAAAAAACATAAAATACATAAGAGATAAATTGCTATTTTTTTCTACCAACAGTGCAGAACCAAAAGATGTGCAACTATATAAAACAAAGAAAATGATACATTTTCACATTTTAGAAGCTAAAACCAGAGAAAGTTAAGTGTTTTTGCTTGGTTCTCCTTACAATTAAACAGTTTAACTTTTGTTTTAAGTATATTCCAGTAACATCTTAACACAAGATCCATTGACAAGCTCTTCCTGGAGCTTCCAGCCGCATCTCTCTGTCTTCATCAGAGGCGGAGAGTTTGCTCGGCCACAACATTGCTACGTTGGTCCCGTGAGGACAAATTAGCCATCTTCACAGCAGCTGACAAAAAAATGCAGTAGAAAGCGTCAGAAAAAGCAAGCAAGTGGACATTGAGTTAAAACTGTTTTTCTTTTTTGGATAATTCCTGTTTACCCATTTTGTACCATATCGGATAATTTTGTCAAACTTCTTGTTCCATGGTCAAGGATGAAATTTCAAGTTCATGTTTAATGTAACTTTACCCTGCAATGGTACTGTTTACTATATGATAAAATACATTATTCGTACAGTCACCTCTGTATGAACAGTCTAATCTCCACTGTTGACAGATCGCTATTGTTTCATGGTATGTATCATGGTATTACCCAACACTCTATATAGAGAGCCTTGTGTCTAAGCTGTTGGCAGTGAGATTGCGTCCAGAGCTGGATAAATACACCTCTCACGGCCGCCTTATCATGGTGGTTATAGACCCCTGCTCATTCCGCTCCCTGACAGCTACCTTTAGAGCTAACTAATAGCCTTGCCAGCCACCTTTAATTGGAAATCTATGGTTGCATTTATTTTAGAGCACAACTGACAAGCGCAAGTCTCTACGTTTTATGTATTGTCAAACTGAAAATAATCAATTACTGGAAGACAGGACGTAATATTTCATGGGCAATACCTTTATCAATGCATAAGCAGGCGAAGAGGACAGGGCTGAAGCAGAGAGAGTGGGGGAACAGATGGGAGAGGGCATCAGATGAGAGCTCTTCTTTAGAAGGGCAGCACCAAGAGCCATATGCTGCTAGCACGTGATAGGGCAAGACTCTCAGGAGCTTCCTGTTGTCGTAGAATAAAACAATTGATATCACAAAAGTGGCTGCTGATGGCTGATTGTATTGCAATGACGGAGTTATTGCAATACAATCAGCCAGAGGTGTTTTGGACTAGTGATTCCCAACCAGGGGTACATTTTTACACCAGGGGGTTCTTGAAAAGATTGTACAGTATGACATAAACAACCACTTTAAAACAAGTTCAAATGAACACATCTGGAACCAGACAGGTGGTGTGGATAAAGGGGAAAAAAAAGAAACAAGAAAAAAGGCTGTCCAGAAGGTATACCTGTAAAATTATATATTTTTTAAAAAGGTCAAGGAAGAGTCATCAACTTACTAACTGTATGTGTGTAGATGCTCTAAATTCATCTTCACCCGCCCGTGACGATACACAAGGTCACCTGTGCCTCAGTGCTGTCATGGGGAAAGATCAGTAGGAGCTTTGGCCTAACTTTATGATTTATGCGAATAGGGGCTTTAACCTACTACATGCACAGCGTGTGCACTTGTGAAGCCGTGGATGCCTGCATTTGCATGTCAGCGGGTTTGTACCGAGGACTTTGTGATTTAAAGCTGTGCGTTCAGGGGCCAATTAATCAGGATGTGATGTCACCGGCAGAAGGGCTCATGAACGTGTTTCCCTCTCTCTGGGAAACAGGATGCAGACAGAAGACTTTACCTTACTCGTGTACAAGTTAATTGACTCGTTCCAGCTCTCCCTCCTGCTTCTTCTCATTGCCATGCAGCAACCAGATTAATAAATGCATGCACACTTACACTTACACTAACAAATACCCTTTTGCAGTTTTCAGAGTCAGCATGGAATTCGTTTGACCACAGGGTTTTCTGCAATATAAAAACTTCAATAACACATTGCACTTTAGCTGCCCTTGAAAACTACAAAAACAAAACTCCTAATCTTGCAATGCAGTGCCTTTTTTATCCTTCATCCTTAATTTAACTCTCCAAGCACAGGCCATAGCTTCAGAAGGCCAAGCATTTCAGTAGCCCCGCTTTGAAGGAGCAAAGTCCTTAACGATAAGTTTGCACTTTAATGACGTTCACTTCATTTTTCATTCCTTTTCTTGATGCCTCTGACATGCAATGCGTCAGGTCATGTGCATTTGTCGGGCTGCATGAGGCTTTTGTGAGGGGATTGACAGTGAGTGATGAATTAGCATAGTAATTGATAATTACCCAAAGATCAGTGGGGCCATTGTTTCTTAGAAGGCTCAACATGTTTTCCCTCAGGTTTAGGTCAGCTCTAAAAGGAGAAATTTAATTGAGTGCCTTGTGGCTTAATTAACAAGTGTGCTCTAATTACAGAGAAACGAATGAAGAACGTGGCACACATACACACACAATATCCCCCATATACTATATTAGGTATTGGGTAATGAAGTCCCCGAAAACCAGTCAGTATCTGGTGTGACCACCATTTGCCTCACGCAGTGCAACACATCTCCTTCACATAGAGTTGATCAGGTGTGGAATGTTGGTCCACTCCTCTTCAATGGCTGTGCAAAATTACTGGATATCGGCAGGACCTGGAACACGCTGTCGTATGCTGTGGCAACAGCTCTGGTGGTTATTCCTGCAGTCAGCACGCTAATTGCACACTCCCTTAAAACTTGCGACATCTGTGGCATTGTGCTGTGTGATAAAACTACACATTTTAGAGTGGCCTTTTATTGTGGCCGGCCTAAGGCACACCTGTGCAATAATCATGCTGTCTAATCAGCATCTTGATGCCAGACCTGTGAGGTGGATGGAGTATCTCGGCAAAGGAGAAGTGCTCACTTACAGATTTAGACAGATTTGTGAACAATATTTGAGAGAAATAAGCCTTTTTCTGTACGTAGAAAAGGTCTTAGATCTTTGAGTTTAGCTCATGAAAAATGGGGTTAGGAACGTGTTATATCTGGTCCATGTCTATGTAATCTTTATAGATGTTCTAAAAATGGTTTCTTAAAGGTTTACAACATTTTTTTTAATCATTAACCGATACCTATATATGAGGGATATAATGTGTGTAACAATAAACTGGTAATTAACAGCACTACTGATAATTATAACTGTAAAATGATGGTTTGCTAACAGTTAAATGACAATTAACTAAAGATGTATTAACTATCAATTTACCATCTATTAATGATGGTTATTATAAAGTGTTACAGCAACTAATGATCAAACAATGTAATGTTTAATGGCTTTGTTCTTTTGACAGAATATTAGAACCATTTTGATAAGGTGACACCAGGACGTCGGCGGTCGAGTCGAGGATGTCACCTCGGGAACTCGTGACGGGCAGTTCTTTAATGATGTGTTGACAGGACCGTCCATGCAGGTTTCTTTTAACCCTTGTGTTGTCTTCCCGTCAAAATTGAAAATCAACATTTATTGACGCTTTTTATCAATGTTTTTAACTTTTTCTTACGTTTTTGTCCCTTTTTTCAGCACTTTTTTTCAGTGTTTGTCACATTTCATGACGTTTAACACTACGTAACACTAACTTATTAGCTTTAGTTTTACAGTTAATTTTGGAATGTATGGTCAATAAACCTCCTTTATATTATTTTAAATTATACCTAATGTTTGAGTTAGAAAAGCAGAAATTAGGAATTATTTAGACTAAAATTAAAGGAATGGATGTTGATGGATAATCACAGACTGGAATGTCTTTATAAAATAACTTTTACTCAATACTATTTGGAAACCACTTCAATTTTTTTCTTCAAATCCTATAAAATTGAACAAGACACATAAAAAATTATGAAAGTTAAGATTTGTACTTGCCAAAGAAAGTTGTGGAATGGTGGAATCAATCATGTTATTTTGGGGAATGAAAAAGAACATTGATATAGGAAAATGGGTCAATTTGACCCGAGGACAACATGTCCCTTACATGTTAAACATGGCTACGAGTTTTATTACCAAGTATCAACCATGTCAACAAAAGGTCCCTAATCTTTACTTAGCAGTTATTTTAATCCATTTAATTTGGAGGACTTGTTGCACTATACTAAGAGGAGTGATCCAAGGGACATGTACTAATTTCTGGGAGACTTGTTTAGTTCATTCTAGGTTTACCTCTTGTCTTTCCTCCATAGGTGCCGTTAACCCTTTTCTGCATCCTTCTGTTTGCTTGTGGTGCTTTGAGTAATGACATTTATGTCATTTAGACAGTTTTTCAGCTTTTCTTCTCTCTCCATATCCATCTCTTTGATCCTCATCTATTTCTCCATCCTTGAAAGTAATACCATCCTCTGATTCTGATTCCCCCCTCTGATGTTCTTTTCTTCTTCCAATCAGGACACCATTGCTCTTCCCTGTCATCTAATCTGGCAGAGGTGTTATTAAGCTAATGACAGACACAATTTCTTCTACCTCTAATGACGAGTAAATAATACCATCACATCAAACCGTGCGCCAGATGAAAGTGAAGCCACGGTGCGGATAAAAGAGGAGAGGGAGGCGATGCAGCTGTTTGTCAACTCAGGACAGGGGTGTCTGTCTTTCTTATCTCTGCCTCTCTTCACGGCATGTTTGTTCTTCATATGCCCGCCTCTGCCTCTGATGTCAAATGGAATGAAACCTGGGTGTTCGTCATTGGGATCCAGGAGACCGTCGGATTGCTCACCAGGGCCTCCCATGTGTGCAATTTCCATTTCAAAGCCATCTCCTTTTACTGTTATAACTCCATCTAAGGCAATTGTTAAATGAACATTTCTAACTGCTGACTAGGACAAAGATATTTTACAAAAAAAAAAATAAGGGAGGGAGATGTATGCATCGGTAATGAAGTGGAGAAAAGGTAGGGTGAGTGTGATCAAAGGTATGGTAATGCCTATGGTAAAAAGGATGGGAACTTGCAGGGCCTCTGGTATAAGTGGGTGCATGGAAGAGACTTAGCAACTGAAAAAGAGGTCTTCTGGGGAAGGGTGTGAGGAGGAAAGCGGGTGGAGGGGGACGGAGAAGGAGGAGATATTTATACAGTTAAGTTGCACCATGGCTATAGATAGGCTGCTTAAAAATCACCTGAGAGATGCAGTCCCGCTATGGAGAGGCACCTGCGAGCAGCTACTTTATTCCTCTTTTGCGGCAACCTCAACCACTTTGAGCCTGCAGTGCGGTTCGCTCGTCTCAGATAAATCATTGATACTCGGCTCGGCAACAGCAGATAAAAGTGAAGCAATGTTATTAGGGAAGAGTTCTGATGCTGTCAAAGTGGTGACCGCACTTTAAAAACTGTAGATCTTAATGAGAACTCCAGGCACATTGAAAAACTTTTGACAAGACCTATCGAGTGATTTAAGACGAGACTGTTAACATTTATAGTCTCACTCCTCCTCACCTCTTCTCTTAAAATACCAATATAGTTTGGTCGCCTCCTCGTCTCCCTTTATCCTTCTATTTCTTTCCTTTTTGTATAAGCTTGTGCTTCTCCTGCTATTACTTTCTCAGTTCATGATTTATTTATTGCGGGTGGGCGCAAGAGGTTGGACTAAGGCCAGAAAGCAAAATATGGAGGGTCATGAAACATTGACAAATGTCTCTGGATTAAAACAAAAGTCTACAAAAAAACATTGAAACAGGAGCTAACTATGATTGATAGATTAAGCAACAATGAGGAGCGTCACAATGCTATTGTTGGATCCAGCTGTTATTTTCATGATGCAAGGTCACAGAGCTTGTTCACAAGTTTTGTGAGAAGAACTTTTTGCACAGTGCAGATGCTTATAGCCTGTTCACTGGCGTAACTTCTGTGGAGTCAAATAACAGCCTTAACCCACTTGACGTAAGACACACTGGCACGTCTAAACAATGTCTGACAAAACTCCAACTCAAAATGCAATATAGCAAAATTTCACTTAACACACATCATTAGACATAAATTAAGTTTTTTTTTTAAAAGAGATTTGAGGCCTTTCAGAAAGCCAACATCAACATTTCAGCTTTAGTGCCAGATTCTCTCTTTACACATTGCTCTAGAAAATATTTGGGTGTCACTATACAGAAAGCAGTTTGTTTTGAACATTTATTATCTTAAACCAGTGATGTTATTTGCAAATATCCATAAAAAGCTACATTCAACAAGAAATGTGAACATGCCTTTATGCCTCGGAGGGTTAAGGTACTAGGGCTGCAACTAATAGTCATTGTCAATTCATCTTTTGCGTATTTTCTCAATGAGTTTTTTTATAAAATGCCAGAAAATTGAAAACAATGATCAACATTTTTCAACAAAGCCCAAGGTGGCACCCTAAAATATCTTGTTTTGTCCACAACTCAATATATTAAAGTTCACTGTCATAGAGTGAAGAAATTAGAAATTATTCACATTTAGGAAGATGGACTCTCTCAAACCAATGAAATAATTATCACAGTAGTTGGGGATTCATTTAATAGCTGACAACTAATTGGTGAAAATTCGCAGCTCTATAAGGGACACAAAAGACCAAGGACCCCTTAACTGAAGGACAGATGGAGTAGGGATTCTCTATTGTGAGTGTAGCGGAATAAGGACCAAGAGCAGAGGTGAGGTAGGCAGGCGGGAGCAGTTTAACACAATTTATTCCAGAACAGTGCAGGGAAAACACAAGGAGCAAAATGAAAAAGCCAAATCCTAAAATCAAAAAACAAAACACCCAAAAATCCTAAAAGGGAACAGGGAAAAAGACAAGACAAAAACCGGAACGAAGGCAGGGTAAAAAGTCACGGGAATACACAGATCGCAGGAACAGGAACAAACATCAAAAACTGAGTTAGGAAGACGAACCGCAAAGGACCAGGATATTGGCAAGAGGCAGAGGGAACATGTTACATACAAGATGTAATGAGGAACAGGTCATATGTCAGGTGAATCACATTAGGGCGGGGCAGGACAATCAGACAAAAGTAAAACTAGGCAAGACTAGACCGAACAGGAAACCATATTACCAAAATAAAACAGGAAACAAGACAGACTACCACACAAGACCAGGTAGGAAACTAAGACACAAACACGAGGAGACGAGACAGGACCATAAAGAAACCAAAGCAACCACCCAAACCATCACACATATATTGTATGAAATGAAGCATGTTAAACTGGCCCGGATGGTTGAAAATGAATGATCATGAAGTTACAGGGAATATTGAGCTTTGCCTTGATTTCATGTTTCTTTCTTGTGAATAGTGTGTGTATGTGTGTGGAAGAATGAGCGAGTACATATGGCCACAGGTCTGTCTACCCCCACCTAGAGGATGGTTGGGAGGCTGAAGGTGGAGCCCAAGGGAAAAGGCTTTAAAGAGAGGAAGCCACGGGAGTGGGTGTGGACTGAGAGGGACCGCGTGGTGGTGTGTAGCCATGACGTGACAAGCCGTTTGCTACCATATAAGAGACTGCTTTAGTTTAATATTAAGTTTTATTTTACCTCAAGTTTTTGTAACATTCTCTCTGTCCAGCTGCATGCGTCAAGATATACATATAAATATATAAGGACCGACTGGAAAAAGCTACTACAATATTAACTGTATGGCTACTGTATGGCTACTTTACCTATAATAAGATTATCTTCATTGTGTAAATTAAATGTTGTATATTTTTTTTATAAGGCTAAATTATATTTCCTAATAATAGGTTGGATTCATATTACGGTATATTTTCAGACATACTGTATATGAATTAAAAAAAAAAGAAACATTCAAAAGTATTTTAGACGTAATAACCCCCCCCCCCCCTGCACTTACTCTGAGGACCCCCATAGGGGTCACGGACCCCCTGTTGAATATCTCTGCTCTAAGGCAATATCCACCAGCTCTCCATTCATGTTTTTATAACCTCTGACGTGACAATTGCAAGGCCTTTCATCTCTCAGCTGGAGTTATCCTGAGTCAACAACAACAATCTGTTTCTTGTCTCCTTCATCTCCATCGTTATTCTTTCATTTTTCCCCACATCTGCAATTAATGCATTTATTTCGAGGCTTCCTCTTGTTCTTCAAAGACACAGCGGGGACACAGCTGTCGCTCCAACCATCAAAGTCCTCGTGCACTCCTCCGTCTGCCCTCTACCTCATTTCTTTTTTTACTCTCCTTCCTTTCTACCCTCTAAGAGCTTTTGTTTTACCTTTGCCAAAGACGATGGAACAATGACAAGCATCTACATCCTCACTCTGTTTCCCTTAAACTCAATCCATCCTAAACATAAAAAACTGGGAAATATACAGTATATATCACAAAATTAAGATGCAAAATAGGCAAGGCCAGTTTCTCTACTTCCCCGCTCTTCATTTTTGTCTCGCTGTCTGCAATCGTCCTTTCATCTTCCCCCAGGATGCTGGCTGAGTGATCCAGGTGCACAAGGCAAACACTCATTCATCTCAGAGTTATCATTTCAGCCATGATACCTGACTCTCCAGCGCCACGCCGCTTTCCCGAGCAGGGCACTCTGGGATATGACTAATGCTTTCTCCAAGCGTTGTGATTTGTCTAATCTGCCCTGCCTTCTGGGACGTGAGGAAGACTTCCAGAGCTCGCCCACAGCTGGGTTCCACCTGGTTGGCTGGCTGATATCTCCCCCCCGCTTTATATACAGTTTCTCTTATTTTCTCTTCTCCGTGTTTGTACGTGGTTTCCCTCCGAATCTCTCCTGCTTCATCGCTTGAAACACAGATGCAGAGGCACCCATGTACACAGCTGCAGATATAAAAATGTAGTTTGAGGAAAGTAGAGAGGAACATAATTCATTGCACCCGATAGGCGCAGCACATCATTATCACCAACAACCAAGGCTGGTGTTTACTTCGCATGCATATATTCTGGTAGTTGTATAATAGTCCTTACTTTTTGGGCTTGTTATTTCCAAATAAAGAATACATTAAACTTCCAGGTACAAATGTTTCCTAGGAGAGCTCTGCTTTAACTCTCTCCCAAATATAGCTGCTCAAACATGTTTTCCTTCAGGCTTATTTAGCTAATCAGAGAAAAGAAATGCTATTGTCAAGAGAGATTTCTTTATGTACCTGAAGTGTTTAATTTCCATGAAAACACACACACACACACACACACACACACACACACACACACACACACACACACAGCTACTGAATACACAAAACACAATAACATTTTATAATAACCATCATTAATAGATGGCAAATTGATAGTCAATTCATCTTTAGGTGATTGTCGTTTAACTGTTAGCAAACAGCAAACAGTTATTTTACTGTTACCAAACAATGAAATTATAATTAATAATGTTTACTAATAATTAGTAGAGCTGTACATGAACAGTTTATTGTTACACACATTATATCTCTCATATACTATATATGTATCTGGTAATGATAAAAAAAGTGTAACTCTTTAAGAAATCATTTTTAAAACATGGTGTGGAGGAAAAAGTTTATTTTTTAAAGTTTTTTTTATTTTAACAGCTAAGTGGGTCACTTATATAACTTGTTGATACACTGTTGCTTTGCTGTATTCACTGTTTTGTGTTTCATTTATCAATTGTATAACCTGTTTACTCCATGTTTTGAGAGCCACCGAGCTCGGGTGTTGGGGATGCTTTCGGGGCAGGACACCTGCTCACAGAGGAGGGCTGAGTGTAAGGGATTGGCCGTCCTTGCTCGCACCCGATCCTTTGTTTACTAAAGAATAAAAAGACGGGGAGTCCCTCGGTCTGGCAGAGTCTGCTGCGGGTCGCGTACGGACGCCCAGCCACGTTGATGCTGCTCTGCTCGGACTGACGGCTCTCCAGTCCATCACGTACTGAGTGCCTGTTGCCTTGCTGTGATCTGTGGGGAATAAAAGGACAATTTATTCTAGCAAGAACAGTATTGTGGAGTTTTTGTCTGCAGCCGACCACCCCCCCCGATCCTGTATAAAGATTTCATAAAACACAGGGTTACATTAAACATTACATAGATATATCTAACAGATATTACCAGATATATAAGATAGAAATACCAGATATTTCATTAAACATTACATAGATATATCTAGTTGGTGTCTGGATGGGCAGCGGTGTAACGACGGGACGTAAGTGCCACTGGTAACTGACGAGGATCTGAACCCTGCGACTCTTCTCCCGCAGCAAAACTTTGCTCTCGTTTCAATACAATTACTTTAACACAGACAGAATCATAACCAAAATACTTATCCCAATTGGCACTTTGAGCACTTAAACGTTGCTGAATTTCTGCTGCCTGTCTCTATATTAGATAAATAACCAGTAAGACAGTTAAAATCCCGTGGTCTCACCAGCATTCATGTTCATTCATGTGAATGCCATTTGAAAATGTGACAATTTTGTTTTAGACGTCATTTTTGCACGCGAGCACACAACAGTCACCCTGTTGTTCTCGATTCACTGTTTCATACTGTCTGAATAACAAAAACAAAAAAGGAGACTTTAAGTCAGAGATCATGGTTAAGGTAACAATGATCGGTTATTTTCTGTGTATTGTTTTGCTTTGGAACATTGGAGATTGAAACAAATAGAAAATGCAAGTTATTTAGTTTTTTGTCTCACGCTTTTTCTTGTTTGCTCACTTTCTCGTAACTCTTAACTTAAAAAGAAAATAAAAGTAATTCCAAGTCCTAATACTGATCCTACTCCCAGGCCATCGGAAGGTACTCTACCTTTGAAGCAGGTTATCTAGTTCAGAGTGCCTGTAACAGTTAGGAGTGGAAAAGGCCATTGCTGTGCATTGAGGTGTCCAGCTATTCCTCTTTGTATGGTGTGTAACTGTTATTTGTCTGACTCTTTGACATTTCTTTCTTTCCCCTTTTCCTGTATATGCACCTGTTTGTTTGCTTGTGCATAGAGGAAAGGCCAGAGTAAATGACCCATGGCATCACCACAGGGAAGTGGGTCATTATACACACACACACACACACACACACACACACACACACACACACTACACACACACATACAGATAACCTCTAAATCCATCCCTACCTGTGTGATGTCATGTATTCTAATCTCTGAACTGCCCTCACCTTGAGCAGGATAAGCTGATCTGAGTTGATTTGGCTCAAGCCTCTGCACTGCAGTAACACCACAATGCTACGGCGCTGAAAGCTTTAGGTCGTCTTGTTGCTAAAATTCAGTTGGGATGAGCAAGTAAACGTGGGACACCATCGGGACTCAGAGAGAAATGTATCCCTGTAGCAGTTTGAAGTCATGAAATATTGAGTGTGATGGTATCAAAGTGCAAAGAAACACAAGTCTCAAGACAGAACAGGAATAATTTAAAAAGAGATGGGATGATTCAGTTTTGATAATATCTACACGCAAGTGAGCAATAGGCAATAAGGTTCAGCCCCAGTGGCAGAAAGGGATACTATCTGTATCTCGCATCAAGCCTGCTCTTGGTTGCAATCCTGAAGCTGGCACATGATTATTAGAATTTTTTTTTTCAATATTGAACCTTTTCCAGTCAAACTGGTTAAATTTAAATTGAGTTATGGATGTAAATATTATCCAGAAGCATTGCATAATAAACATCCCACAAAGTTGCTCAATCTTAACGCTACATGGGTATTTTCCCGTAACTTGCAGGGTCCGATTTCAGTTTTGTGCTCATGGTGAGTGATTACTTACTGCAGCTTGACCACTCCTATTCACAGTAGCTTGCAGGTATAGCGGCTTTTCATCAATCAAACTTTCTTTTTTTTTCCATTTTCTGCTTTTTCTTTCCCCCCCCCATTATCCTCTAATATTGCTTTGGGAGCTGGAGCTGGAATTGCATTGATTTGAATTATAACCGTCGGGAAAACTCATAATAGTGGGTTAGTTTCCAGTGATATATTTAGTAAAATTATTGTTAGCTGGGAGATAAAGAGTTTTATTTCCAAGACGACTCTGTCGAGAATGGAATGTTGTGAAAATCATAGGCCATCATCATGGACCATGTGGTGTTATTTATTATAAAAACATTTAAAGGAGATGTTCCCCTGTTTGATGCTATATCTGTCTGTTTTTCCCCTATCAAGTTTGTTTTTTGTGTGTTATGAAATGAGGTATTATGAAAAACTAAAGCAATACGGTGAAATATCATTTTATTTTTGTGTGAACTCTTTATTTGTTCATGTTGACGGAAAAGAAAATGTACTGCATACATACACAGATATAGTTTGAAGTTAAACTTAAATTGAATCATGCTATATTGTGCATGCATTACCTAGTGTGCAAATCATATACAAAGAGACTTAAATCTGCACATATGTACACAGTACCTACTACCTAGTTCTAACACATATATGCACATACATACACATGCACATACACATCTACAGTTTAGTACAGTATATCAATGCACATTAGAGCTGGGCGACATGGAGAAAATCAGCGATCACAATATTGTTGACAAAATACCTCAATGTTGATATTGCCATGATAACGTAGGCTTTACAGTTGTTGCTTTAACAAAATATTTTCACTATTAGATTTGAGAAAAAGTCATCAATCATTAATAATGTGGGTACAATGAATAAAACAACTATAACAGTCTGGTAAGTGCAGAAAGTTACATAATTTACTGCAATGCTATGGAGCCCCAGAGGTGACATGGCGGAAAAAAGCTGAATAAAAAAAATGAAATAAAAAAAACATGTACTGGGGACAAACACTAAACTCCAGAAATGATGGATGTATTTAGACAACTGAGGAGAAGTCATCATGTCATGCTACTAGCTATCTGCACTGGCTATCACTCCTCTACTGGAGTGGTGTGTATGTGTTTAGCTCAGTAGCTAGCTAGCGCTAGCTAACCTTAATTACCTTAGTAGCTAGCTGCGCCGCTAGCTAACCACACACACAGACGCAAGGTAAGTGGACCCGCAGCATATTGTGGTGTAACCGCTAGCTAGCACCACTAGCTAGTAGCGCGTCATAATGATTGCATCTCGTTGATTGTCTAAATATATCCATTGTTTATTTTAATAAGCATTACTAATTAATACATGCAAATGTGAAGTGTTATTATGAACATTGGCATTGACTGTGTATGTCAGTTACTGCACGCTATCCTCGAGTTTAGAGTTTGTCCCCAGTACATGTTTATTTTCTTCATTTTATTTTTTCCTCCATGTCGTCTCTAGGGCTCTTCACAATACCAGCCCAGTCTCATGGCAGTTTGTGAAATGGTCGTATTATTTAATCTATTGATTTGTTAATTTGTAGTCATGTTAATGTTGCTATTGTCGTGTGTCAATTACAAATTTTGAAGTAATGTATTTCAATGGGAAGCCTATTTCATGATCACACGATTGCGGTAGCAAGTATTGAAAAGGGAGGTCGGTCAGGGTGGTGGATGGGTCAAACAGCACAGGACTTTCACCTTGGAGACCGGGATCGTGTCCCCAGTGTTGCAGTTCCTTTCTGCGTTATTCTCTTTCTAACCACAGCCGTCCCGTTGTTGTCGACGTGTCCCACGTGTGACGGTTCCTTACCCAGTTATTTTTTTCCTAACACACCGTCACACAGGGTACAAGCAGCCAAAAATGGGTTTCCTCAGGAGGGGGGCTGGCGTCTCCCTTAGAGATAGGGTGAGAAGCTCAGTCATCCGAGAGGAGCTCGGAGTAGAGCCGCTGCTCCTTTGTGTAGAAAGGAGCCAGTTGAGGTGGTTCGGGCATCTGGTAAGGATGCCTCCTGGGCGCCTCCCTAGGGAGGTGTTCCAGGCACGTCCAGCTGGGAGGAGGCCTCGGGGAAGACCCAGGACTAGGTGGAGGGATTATATCTCCAACCTGGCCTGGGAACGCCTCGGGATCCCCCAGTCGGAGCTGGTCAATGTGGCTCGGGAAAGGGAAGTTTGGGGTCCCCTGCTGGAGCTGCTGCCCCCGCGACCCGATACCGGATAAGCGGCTGAAGATGGATGGATGGAAAATAACAAGACCATTTCACTAACTTGCGTGAGACCAGGTTGACAATGCAGCCTTTTAAACCAGTACAAAATTTAAGCCATATTACGAGATTATATCTACAATTTAAGACAATATCAAATCACAATATCGATATAGTATCGATACATTGCCCAGCCCTAACGCCCATACACACTCACACATTTAAATATGTAATTTTCAGTTATTTTCTATTAGTAATTTTCAAAATATATTTAATCCCCCTTATTTCCCTGGTGACTGATCTATTTTTGGCTTCTATAATTGCAAACACCTTTGTGCATGTCTTTGACTGTGTGTGTGTGTGTGTGTGTGTGTGTGTGTGTGTGTGTGAGAGTGTGAGAGAGAGAGAGAGAGAGAGTGTCTGTGTGTGGGCTCTCCATCTGTCTTTCAGTGACCTGCAAGTGCTGAAAAGTAAATGAACCCTCCACTGATAGTTCTCACTGCCATATTGTTCTTTGCCCTGCCATGAGCCATCTTGTACTCTCACTTGCTCTCTCCCACACCCACACACACCCTGGAACCTGTCTGTGTCCCTTTACTGAACCCTGTAATCCCTTGCTCATTCTTCTAAACAGTCAACACAAACGTATCCCCTTCACACTGTGCTGACTGGTAGAAGCCACAGGGGGTCCCCTGACCTCGTGCCTGCTCGCTCCATCTCCCCACAAACTGCAGCAGAAGAGGCACAGAGTCACTCGTTGCCAAAGGCTGACACTCTTGCACCCAGCACCACTGACACAATCACACAAAAAAACACGTCAATAACTTTTGTGTTTATGTGTTCAGTATGGTGGAAGTTTAGTGTATGCTGGCAAAAATGTCACTCAGTCACTTATGAGTTCATCTACTAACCTTTTGCACAAAAAAAGCATGTGGAAAACAGCATTTATTACTACTAACATTAACTTTCAATAGTTTTTTATGCCAAGATTCAAACTTTAGCTTTAAAGTTTCAATTGAAAAAGTTAACGTAGAGCTGCCCAATTAATTGAATTTTAATCACGATCACGATTTTGGCTTCCCACGATCACATTTGCGTGATCAAGTGATATTTTAAATGTGTCAACATTCCGTTCATAGAACGTTCAATCTACCACTCCGTAAACCACTGTCTGATGTGCCAGGCAGAGTTGTTTGCCCAGCTTAGATTCTAGATGTAGATAGTCACAGAGGACAGAGTAACGGGAGGAAAATTCAACAGATAGCAGTTGGCTATACGTCGGTCTCAAGGTTTACCAGTTTACCAGTAAACGCAACATTTTGGCCCGTCTGTATTGTTTTTCAGACAACAGCAGTGACCAGTGTGTGTGTTAGCTCACAGGGCTTAGGGTGCGACTAATATTTTTCCCGGTGCACCTAATGTCCTCGCATTCCTTGCCTCTCTACAAACGAAGCGTTGTTGTTTTTATCGATAGGGTTTAATGTTGCGTTGCATGACCCATTTCTTCTGTAAAGTCGTGCCTGGGTTTGTATCTAGCCTCTTTCTCTCTTTCTTCTGACATTTGTCAGCAGTTTTAATTGTTATTAACACAGCTGTATGTTGTTAAGCAGGAGAGGTAAACCTGTATTTGTACCAGTGTTTTCGCTTGGAACTCAGTTATTTCTTCTGTTTTTTTTCTCTCTCCGTCAGCATGCAGAGAGGAGAGAGAAACTTGCGCTTACGCTTGATTTAACGTGAATCGGTACCCAACCCTATGATCAATGCATCTGTGGAATTCTCAAATAACGTGTAGCAATACTCAAATATTGCTCATACATCTTTATGACATTTAATAATGATGGTTGAGATATCACTGTGATACTGGCCTACAGATATATATGTGATGAAATGGCGGTACGGGTGCAGTAATTAGTCACACCCGTAATGGTCATGCACAGTGACAGCTGCTCTGGCGCTGTTTGCAAACGTCGCTGATCGGTTAAAATTCACTTCTTTTCCGTTCTTCTCATTGACCGTTCTAATGAGCTTCCAAAGGTATTCAGAAGTGAAGAGATGTTTCAGGTGCACTTCTACATCCTTTAAGGGCTAACTGTCTTTGTGAGTTTGAGTTGTGAATACATCTGGCCCCTGCTTCGGTTGCATTGTATACAATTCCTAAACAATAGCAGCATTTACAACTAGTTTTCCTTAACATTTCCTGTAAGGGAGTTGTGGTAATTTACAAATTCTTTGCAGTGTTTCCCATTAAACATTTTAAATGTTGAGGTTAAAAGTCCCAGCGGAGGAGAGCAGAAGCCGAGGAGGATAAAAGCTTTCTTTTTTTTGTCAAGGAGCTCATCAGGCACAAACAGCGGGGACAGAGGATCTCGCTGGGTCCTTCAACGCAGATCACAGGGCTTACAGCATCTAAGGAAGAGACTCAGAGAGAGAGATACTCTTACAGTGAAGAAAAGAAGCAGAAATAAAACTTGTTTTGGGTGGAAATGGGGCATCATGTGTTATCTTACCTGGTTTGACCGATCATTTTCTAACCTTATAGTAGATGATGACAGCATAGTCATACCACCTCAAGAAAGCGGTTTAGGGGTGATGTGGTATCTTTTTTTGGGATAATGTTTTTGTTGATAGTAGCGACAGACTGGACAGATGGGGAGACAGAGAGGGAAGACATGCAAGACAGGTCACAGCAGTAATGGAACTAGGGACTTACATTACATGGCAAACATCTTATACCACCAGGATACAGCAGCACAGTGATGTGTAGGGAGCTATAACCCCAGCTTTTGAATCCTAGTCTTGGTATCTATCAACCAGTTTAGTATGAAATGTCAATTGCATGTTGAATGGGTGTTTATAATTCCCTGCCATACACTGGATTTGTGTGTGAGCGATGAAACAAAGAGAGAGCGAGACACTTGATACGTCCCCCACGCTGTGAGGCAGATCATCTAGAGGTAATTTATTGTCCTTTTTAATTCAGCAGCACGTCCCTTATGGGCCATTATTTTGATGCAAATTGGACACAACAAAGTACTCTCTGTGAAGGCTTTTGGCAAGCAACTCTGATGAACAAGGAAAAAAGTATAAAGTGCTGAGCCATGTTTTTTTTTACGGATCCTAACTGGAAAGCACACAGAGTCAAAGCTGAGAGACGTTTTCCAGATCTTATCCATTTAGTTGTGTTATTGATTCTTGAGTAAACAATTGTGTGCACAAATTGTTAAATAGGTAACATGGGATTTCCTCGACAAAAGCTATATTGCCTGCTTATAAAGTTCAGTTCAGTTATAATAGGGCGTTATATTTTTTTTTTATTTTTTATTGGTTAGGTACATTTACTGAAACAAACTTACAATTGTCAAAACTCT
Source organism: Etheostoma perlongum (assembly GCA_026937815.1). Classification (NCBI taxonomy): domain Eukaryota; kingdom Metazoa; phylum Chordata; class Actinopteri; order Perciformes; family Percidae; genus Etheostoma; species Etheostoma perlongum. Next base: position 23,594,626 of record CM049384.1, on the reverse strand, counting down.
AAGTACAATCCTCACACCACTTGGTACTTCAGCACACCACTCTTTGTGACCTTTGTGAATCCAAATAAGTAACTCATGTTTCAAATGTAAATAAATCCATCAATGAATGAATTATTGCCATCAAAACAAAATGTTCCTTTATCATTGCTTGGACCAAGACAGTCGAAATGCAAAGACATCTTGACGTGTACTCTGAAAGTGTGATACTTATACCCACTCTGTAATATTGTCCAGTTGCTAACACTGTATATTTAGGCAGTATTGATGTCAGCCATGGCACACACTATACATGTATTTCTCATTGCATGTACACACCAGCCAACTGCAAATACTGTACATAAAGAAAAGAAAGCTTATACAGTAAAATATATATGAGGAAATACTGTACAATATGTGCAAGTAACAATTGCTGCAAATGTATCTCCAGGGTCATCTAATCTCTCCTCTCTGTCTGGCCACCACATTCCATCAACATCACACTTGATATCCTTCCATGCAATGAAAGGAGGGAGAAATGTTTTGTAACAACGCAGCCACTCGCTACAACAATCTGCTTCGATATCTCACAACCAGCATCCACTTTTTGAAGGTCTTGTCACGGAATCAACCACATGTTTACTCTGTCTTGTATCATTCTCGGATCAAGAGGACTCAGGATTTTATTTTCTGACTGGTCAAGACCACAACTTCAGGGATATCATATTAAATTAAATTGCCTGTGTATCGTCTGATTTATGTGTTCACATTAACACATTAATATTCATTGCGGTTGAGAAAAACTTCGATAGAGAGAAACAAAATATCATTAGGAACTCTTGCTGACTAAATCAGATTCAACCCAATACAATACAATGTTTATCTATAGCTTAAAAATAGGTCAGTTGCAACACTAGAGTGATTTATGACTTTGAAATACAGTCTGAGGCAGTTATAATTCCTCTCTGTAGCCTTTTTATATGCTCAATATTGAAATATAGCCTCTCACCAACAAGCACGGTTGGCATTATTTACATTAGTGCAGGTTGTTTATTCCTGCAGATTCCCCCTTCCCCTCCTATTCTCTCAATCCTTATTTCATTTACTCTCCTCGTGGTGATTTACCTTCCAGACCTCTATTTATCCACCACTAACAAATTGGGTTATCATGCTCCACCACTCCTCTATTCATTCTCCACCTTCTCTACCCTTTACCTGCCTCCCCTTTCTCCTTTCACCACCCACTCATCCTCCCCCCCCACACACACCTTGGCAGCTGACTTATGAGATGCCATGTCAAAGTGAGAGATGGTGTCTGCCATAGAGGATATGTGTGTGGTTTAGCCAGTGTTTGTGTTGAGGTTCTGTATGAGTGTGTGGAGGAATCATGCTCCTGCCTTGTTGTTCCACATCGCTGCTACCTCCTCTGCCCGTGACCGTATGACAGGTGGATGGTCTATGACAGGTTTAGGACAAGTGTGTGTGTGTGTGTGTACGTGTGCGTGCATGTGTAAATAATTGCTTGAATCCTATAATAGACTTTGAGATGCCATATATTAAATATTTCAGCAGGCACCTCAGCATTCAAAAACTCAAAGCAAATATATGTTGTGTTTTTCTGTGTGATGAAACGTTGATGTAGTGTGAATTGTTGTGTGTGTGTGTGCGTGTACGGCTGAAACCGGACTGTCAGACTACCAGTTGTATCCATGCAAGGCTTCACAAGCTAATGTAGGCTTGACATTTAAACTTGGGTGATAGAGTGGGTGTGAAAGGTCAAGAGGAGCTGCTTACAGCGCCATTGTGCAAAGTGGACTGAGCTTTAACTAGAGATAAAGGCTTTCTCAAGAAGCCTTAAAGTCAAGTGGCACACAAGTATAGAATGTGTAGAAATATGAAGCTGACCCCACTTGTGGTTGCTGTTCTGAAGTGCCCAACCTCCAATTTCCACCGGATGCATACCTGCTGGGATCGGCTCCGCTGCGTGACGGCTCTGTGCTCCGCCGTCCATCTACACCCACCAGGTCCGGATTTGTTACAAAACAGCTGCGGCCATGACTAACAGCTGAAGTCTCGAGGACCCACGGGATCTCGCAAATTTATGTAGAATAGAACCACAAAAACAACAACAGTTTATGTCCAACCAGAGGAGTAGAGGGGGAACAACTCTGTGCTGTTTTCAAGGTGTAGTGCAGGGAAATATGATCCGCCGTGAGCACAGTCTAGTTTATTAACTGGATGTTTTATTTTGTTTCTGTGCTCGACAACCTGCCATGTGCTGAATTGCTGCAGATCACTCCAGCATTCAACAATAAGAAAAGCTCTGCGTATCTGCTCTGAAAGGGCTGCAGATTGCTGGATCTGGGACGGAGTCGGAACGCAGTTGTTCTGCAGTACGTGGAAATACACACATTGACTCCACAGACAGTACGCATCCGGTGGCAATTGGGGGTAACAGTAACATTCCCTTGTGGGGAAAAAGAATAGGATTTTTGGCATAGCAGATGGGCAAAGAGAGTTTGTGTGTGTGTGTGTGTGTGTGTGTGTGTGTGTGTGTGTGTGCGTGCGTGCGTTTTGGGATATGTGAATACAAACATTTAAGAGTCCAGCTCAAATATAGATCTCACAACATGTAAAAAAGGTCTTTAAAAGTAAAATTGTTCAAATGAAAAAAAAAAGAACTTCTTATGAAGAAATAAAAGATCTTTAAAAGATTTAATAATATAAAAGATTAAATATTTTTATATTATTTATATTAAAAAACAAAACAAAAAATACACTGGGACATAGGAGCGCGTCCCAGGACCAAAGAGAAAATTAAAAATTAAAAAATACACAGAGTGGAAAGATGGGGAGGAGGGAGACCTAACAATAATACAACAGCAGAAACGGAGCTCGCATTTCACCAGCAATATGAAGAAAGAAAAGTTGTGTTTAACACCAAAACACACTTTTCTTTCCTTGAGGTCCAATAAATATGTATGTAAAACATTTGCAATTCTACGTATTCCATAGCGCTACTGGTGGTCAAACACTGTAGAGGGGGACCTTTTAAAGCAGGGGTGAAACTCATTTTCACTAAGGGACAATCATGGAAAATGAGAATCATAAAGTTTATTGACATGCTGTACTTGAATCGAAAAATAACTTATTTTTGACTGTATCAATCATGTCTCAAATAGCTTTTTTACTTAAAGTTTGGTTCACATGAAGCCCTGAAAAAGTCAGGGAAAAAGTTCCTTAGCCATCATAGAGTTTAGCATATAGCAAAACAATGAGTTATGATTAGATTTTTAAAGCAGGCTACCACACAGCCATCTCACAACAATCTGTTTCACAGCCTGAATATACAAACTCTCTGGTTGTGTGAAAGTGTCTTTGTCTCGAAGTCGGCAAATCTGACAAATTCTGTCTTTTTGGTTTGGCGCAACTAAGCGGGCCAAAATGTATTAGGAACTTTAACTGATATGTGGGCCGGATCAAAATTTGCATGCAGCCAGATTTGAGTTTGATACATGTGTTTTAAAGTAACTGCTAAAAGGTGTGTTTTTAATTAGTGTCAGCTTTTGTTAAAAAAAACAGCAGAACGTCCATGGAGCAGCTTTGTGTATTTATGTGAAAATGAATTGAATGGTTTGTCTTTTGCCATGTGATGTCATTTGCTGAAGACCATAAGATATGGTTAAAAGCTCTAGGAAACAATAGTAAGAGGACCTTGAATAAAAATATGTCTCTTTAATCCAAAGATTAGTTTTTTTTTTACAAACAGTTCAAACAGCAGACAAATAATAGTATGGTGTTGCTTGGGGCAGTATCAAACCAAATCAGTGTTCTACAGAGCTTTTGTTCTGGCTATTTTTAGTCAGAGAAGAACACCAAGAAGAATCAGAAAGAATTGTTCTGTGACCTGTGGAAAATGTTGACAGAGGTTTAGCGCTACCGTGGTTAAGCAAAAAGAGTAATGGCTCATGCAGTCTTTGGTGGTAATATTTTATTTTTTAGCAAAACATTGTTTTTATTATAATAATGTATCCTTTATTAGTCCTGCAACGGGAAATTCCAATTTACTCTCTGTTATTACACACAGGCCTGAATTACACACACATGCTCAGTACCTATACATGCACTAATGGAGATATGTCAGAGGGGCTGCCCATGGAAAGGCACCCCAAGCAGTTGGGGGTTCGGTGTCTTGCTTAAGAGCACCTTGGCAGTGCCCAGGAGATGAACTGGCACCTCTCCAGCCACCAGTCCACCACCATACTTGGGTCCATATGGGGATTGAACCAAACTCCTGGGTGCTGGGTCCTGGGTTGAAGTGGGGGCCACCTGCCAGTTCAATACAGCTGGCATTCGAGAAGACAGTGTGGGATCATGTGCTTGTCATTGCACTATCCTTTTAAAAGGATTGGGCAAAGGACATGATCCCTTTCCAACTTCAGTTTAACTAGGTCCGAAAAGTGAAGCCAAACCTGCATTCTATTTCATTTCCAGAATGGGACTGTGTACATTCAAGTAATCATGGAATTGTTTTGGGGTTCTGTCCATGTTTTTGTCTTAAACTCTGACCCTTTCTGGATCTGTGTTTTATTGGAACATTCTGGTCGCCTAAATGTCTTGTTTAGTGTTCGGTTTGGCGATTTCCCGGTCTGTGCTTACCGCTTGGGCCTGCGCTTACCCGCCGGAGTCTGCACTTACCCGCCGGAGTCTGCACTTACCCGCCGGAGTCTGCACTTACCCGCTGGGGCCTGCGCTTACCCGCTGGTAAAACCCCACTAGATAACTCGCTTCAGCTGGTTGAAAATTGGCAACTTCCCCCCTTTAGTGTTACTCTTAATGCAGCGCCACTGCAGCAATATAGACACTGGCTTGGTTGTGCCATCCTCCCCAGCTCCACCATCTCGTCCAAAAAAAACTTCACGTTAAATTTGCCAAACTCAAGGCTTCAAAACGGTAGACCACAAACCAATGGGTGACTTCACTGCTGCTACTTCCATTATTTTGCTCAGTCTAAGGTTTGACTGCAGTGAGGGATTGTACCTTAGTGACTGCACTAACAACTGCTGCTAATAGGTTGGGATAGATACACAGAGGGTCATTGCACCTCAGGGGCAAAGATAAATGGCAAAAAGATAAATACTGTATGCTCATGATTTATTGTTTGACACATTCATGATGGAAGAATAAAGAATTAGCATACCTGCAGGTATCCTAATTGCCAGTAAGATTTTATTGATGGGTTTTAAAGCATTGCTAAGTATGGCCTCCGGCAGAAGCACACACCTCTCAATCTCATATGAGGGAAGAGTGCAGCTTCATTTCTGGAGGATAGGCCTTTATTCTATTCCAAAGTCGAGTTTGAAAAATAAAGGTGATGGGCCTTACTCCATCAAAGCCTCTACGCTCTCAGAACCGTCCGCCCGAGGAGAGATCAAGCATGCTGAATCAATACATTCTTTTAAGATAGTTTGAGAAACTTACTTCAGTAGCCTCAGTCGTTAGAAAACCAAACTTACACGTCTTTTATTCTGTCCACCCATGTGTTGTTAGTTCTCCACGTTCTCCTTCTGCCGTGTGCTTTTAAAACTTCCCGTCCTCTCTTTCCCCACTATGAAGTAATTACAAGTTTGGTTATTTAATTATGTTTTTATATCAATCACATCATGTTGGTAGTAATGACAATCAAGTGGCTTACAATAGCATTTAAACAATCTTTTACCTCTCAATAGTAACGCTTCATTCATTTATAAATTCACTGTGCTGGCTTGGCGGTAAAGCGGTTGTCTGTTTATCACCGGGTTGGCTCAGCAATCAGTGAGTCCATAAAGAATGAACAGATGTTTTTTTACAGAATCATAAAGTAAACCCTGAAACAGGAAATGGAACTGGAACTTAATCTCATTTTCTTTCACATCAAGAAAATGTTATGTAAATTGTTTGCTCATTCATGAATACCTGCAATTAACATTTCAGCAAGAATGTTTGCAACCTTAAGGCATTACAAAAAGACAATATGTAATTTATTGAATCAGTGCGTTTGTTGCTGGCCAGGACATTGTGTTCATCTTATTTTGTCAATTACAGTTAAAAAATAAACTCAGTTTGCTGTAACTCTTCTTTTGCATTGCAGGCTGTAATGAAAGTAAAAATAGTGTTCTGTGTGGAAAGAAGAAGCCACCTGCTGCAGGCTTTACTCTCCCATCTGCTGAACTTTACTCCTCAGCACCTCAGAGGGATTTCCATATCTCTGTGTGTGGGCAAACAAAGCAGTTAGAATGATAATTATACATTCCCAAATGTTTGATTTCTTTCATCTCTCCTAATTTATTTGTGCTCAGTGCTGTTGAATATGCAGCATTTTGAAGTTTAAATCCTTTTCATTCTTAATGAATGATAATAGATAGCGCAACACAAGGCTTTGACTTGGGCTATTGAATTTAATTAATTGAATGAACAAGAGCCAAGAGGTATGCTAATGATGATTGATTGAAGGTCTTTAAAAAGCGTAAATGTGTTAAACTAAAGGACTTTCCTGGCTGGTTTTTGGACTGAACTAATCTGACATGTGAAGTTACCTCTATGTACTGTACAGAAAGGCTGCAAATCTAACTGGCAAAGAATGATTCACGGACAAGAATAATGGCACTTCAGGCAGGTGTGTAAATGTAAAGTCTTCATGTTACACCTGAAACCACAGTGGAGTACTTCAATTATCTCATGGTAACTGTTAACTGTCATGGTAACAGACAGAAACTCAGTGAATGAACTGTCCCTCTTATTGTATTTGTCTGCAGTGTGACATATCCGTTGTTTTAAGGTGTAAAATGTTCATTATTCAATTACAAAATAATTTCGAATTCATTTTTAAATTCAAGCATATGTTGTTATATGAGTATTAGCATGGCAAAGCTGGCGTTGCACCTTGTTGAATTATGACAGACAGCTGCCAAGCATGTCCCTGAAACTAACTAAACAACCATTCATACAACATAACAAACAGTATGTTCCTCCCAGTAAGGTCCCCCACTGGTCCCCTGGTGTCCTCCCATAACGATGGACTGTCAAGTGTTAGCGATATGATCCATTAAATGAAAACAAAATGGAAATATAGTCGTTGGGAAAATAGTATTTCACTTTGACAGCTCAATACCTGCATATGAAACTAGCTCTGATTATAGTTGTGAATACATTAATTTCTCTCATCAAAATAAGACATTGTTGCAGAAATAGATTTTTTTCAGCCCACACCATGGTAACTGTAACAAAACAGCGAAAAGGTGAGCCTGTGAGCATGCCGTAAGTATAAAAAGGAATATATCAATATCAAGGCTCTGTACTGTATGTACCTCTGAATAGAATTGGGAAAATGTCCCCATCTCCATAAAACAATACAAGATATTCTAACAAAAACTGTTACTGTTAAGTAGACACGTCGACAAGGCACGATAATGTTCACATAGATACAGTATGTAGCAGTACCAAAGATCTCTGTACAAGTACCCCACCCCAAAAACGCAGAAACAACATTGTAAGGATCCTACAAGCTGCTTCCGACTCACCTAAAACTGGGACTGATGTTCCCTGTGGCTCTACGTTCACGTTTTACATAATCAAAAGGGTGTGTGTGTGTTTTGTTTTCTGGATACACCAAAGCCTGAGAGTCCATGAGTCTTGGTGTGTGGATGTGTGTTTGTCGGTGTGTGACGTCTGTTGTGGATATTTTGGGCTGCCAAGTAGGTCTCACATGAGGGAATAATACTCAGAGAGGAAAATGGGGGAAATCAGAGAAGTGCCCCTCTCTCACACCTCTCCACATGCCAAGGGTAATAGGGGTCTAAATATGCCTGGGGCAGCCAGCTAAAGCAGCACACACAGTGTTTGAAAGGATATTGTAATTTATTCCTTAAAGAATACAGAATACATATTCAAAAATGTAATATGTAAAGTGTCCCATTACAATACTCAATCCGAGTAACATATTCTGAATACTTGGATTACTTCCACATTGAATTGCATTTTATAAGTGTAGGAATGCGTCCATCCAATACTGCTTATTAAACATGCCTATCTGGTGTGTTCTTCTGTTCCAACTGGCTGAATGTGTACATGAACAAGCAGATAGATTTTTTTATTTGTATTCCCAAACTGCAAAATTCTAACTGCAGTCTTGCTACCACGAGCTAACTTTAGTTACGTTAGCTAGCATATCAAGCGGGGTTAGTCAGTCTTTCAACGGTTCTGGGGCTAGTAAATCAGCACACAGGGGAATGTAAAGTCGCACAAAAACTAAGCAGTTAAGCGACCTGATACAACTATAAAAAAGCAAGGTGACCAGTAAAACTACAGCAGACGAATGCCCTTGGCTAAAAATAACTTACTTTAAGATGCTTCAGACGCATTCCTGCCCTGACTCCACTTCCGGCTCCATCTCTACCTCTGTCAGGGGTCACGCAAAAAGCTAATTTTTTCATTTTCATATAAAGGCTTCTAGGAAATGCATGGAGTTGCCTTCATGTATTTAGTGAATAAACTTGTGAAACAGAGAAGTAATGCCACTGATTTCAACAATGAAACTGTATTCTAAATACCACCTATTTCAATTGTAACTGTAACGGAATACATACTCCTTGTCATGGTTTGGGTTTTTTATTGGAGTTATGTTTCCCGTCTTGCCTCCTTGTGTTTGTTTCTTGGTTTTCTCCCCGGTCTCTGGCTGTGTCTCAAATCGCGCACTTCTGTACTAAATACTAACTATTTGAGAACACATTGTCAAAGTGCGGTCAAATGCAGTGCACTTAGAGTACCCGGATGGTGCACTCAAAACGGTCAGAAAGTTAAGTGTAGATCGATGGACGCTTTCCACACTCAACGGTCGCCATCTTGGCTACGTAGCGGAAGGGGCGGGGCTAACAACTTTTGATAATGGCGACCGAAGACGCGATAGCGAGACCGACGGAGCAATACAAATGTAAGTTGAACGTGAGTCTTTTTGCTATACTTATAACATATAAGCCACCTGTATATGTATATTTGGTTAATTTTACAGTCAGTAATAAATTTTGTACCACGAATTATAACCTTTATTGGTACCGTAATCAGAAAAATACGATCAGCTGATTGTCTGCCGGGAACGTTAACAGTAGCGTAATGTTAAAACATATCCGCTGTTACTGCCTCCACCTGATGTATATATTGTATAACCCATCTCTTCAGGGACAAACGAGGAGTAGAGGTCCGTCATTTAGGGGTGACGATGGCCATCAGACGGTAGAAGGATCCCATGGGGAGTCTGAAGTCCCCCCTCATGTCCCTGTCCCCATCAAACTAGCTATGCCCTGGGGGGGGGGAACTACAAACACATTTTTAAAATAAAATTATATTAAAAGTATTTAACTTTATCTTTTGTATTTCACGTTGCAGAACTGTAGCAAACATATAATGTTAGTGCATATACGAATAGAGGAATGAGATTTATTGTATTTAAATGTCAATTCTGTTACCTCTGCTTTCATTATTGTATTGTCACTGTATGAAGAGCATTTAGAATAAAAATACAACTTAGAATAAAAGACGTAATTATGTTTTGTCTATGAGGTAAGTTGTAAGGGTAATGCTTCACAACAACAGTCTTATCTATGGACAACAATTATTTCCTCATGAATCCGTTGAGCATTAAAATGAACAGTAACGTTATGAATGAATATTAATCTTACTTATTTTTAGAGCAGAAACATAAGCATATACATAAGAGTGGACTGCAAAGAATAGCTATAATTAATGAATTAAGAGTGCAGTAACAAGAACAAATATTACAATACAGTTGTGTGTACTGTTTTCAGCTAATAGGGGGCGGGGGACATGAGGGCGGCGTTGCAATCGTCATCCTGGCGTGACATGGAGCAAATAAAAACAAAATCACATTTATTTTTGTTAAAATATCAAAAACAAAGCAGGAATTATTTTCACGAAAACAATAGCAGACTGGAATGCTCTCCCTTGGTAAAATTCCCAATTGTACAGAAGAAGAAGGGATGAAATGTGGTCGTCATTTCCGGTAAGTGCACATGGCAGTGAACGATATGAGACAACACTCCTCTGTCGAAATTTACGCACTATGCACTCTACTGTCTGTAAGTGCACTAACGGAAGTGCGCGATTTGAGACACAGCCAGAGTCTTGTGATTCCCCGATAAGTGTCTGTTTGTCCTGCTTCCTGTCTTGTTTTGATAGTATGTTTTTTTTGTCTTGTCTAGTCTTGTCTAGCTTTGCTTTGTGCCTGTCTGATTGTCCTGCCCTACCCTAATGTGATTCACCTGATGTCTCACCTGTTCTCCGTTACCTCTTGTATTTAACCCCTGTGTTCACTTTGTCAGATCCTTCTGCCAGCTTGCCAAGCCTGTCTTTCTTGTCGACGTGTCCAGTCTGCGTGCTTCCCGTGGTTTTGTCCCAGATCTTTCCCATGAGTTTTTCCCTGTCCCTATTATCCTGTTTGGTATTACCTCCCCCTCAGACCTGTTTGTGAACGTTTTCCCTCTGGACCTTTTGGACTTTGTTATTTTGGACTTTGCCTGTTCCGTTTGTTCCTGTGCTCTTTCCCTTGGATTTGTGTTAAATAAATCTACTTTTACCTGTTCCTGCCATCCTCCCAGTGCTCTGCTTTTGGGTCCTCATTCCTGCCTCATCATAACTTACTACCTCATACTACATGCTCATAATTTGTATTCCAAATACGTAACAGCGGTACATGTATCTCGTTACTCCCCAACACTGCACACATAAACACAGTCACATACACATGTAGGGTGGTTTGATCACATAAACAGCAGACTCCTAACAAGGGACACAATCTGGTCAGGGATTACGGGAGGCTCCGACAGACAGAGGAGAGGATGGAAATTAAGGTGGGGGTGGAGAAGTTTGGCTGGCTCTATCTATCTAGGCTGTGTGTGTGTGTGTATATACATACATACATACATATGCAGTTTCTTTTGTGAGATAAATGGAGGCAAATGTGTATGGGGCGCCGTTTGTAAAGCGGCTCACACTGAAAATAACAGCAACATTTTGTCACATTTAGCTTTAAATAATGTTTAAAAAACTGGTCTGAAATTTTGAGGGTCACTTTCTTGCACATTTACAACAATATTTGTCAACTTGGAAATATTTTAAATAGTTAAATCCAAATATTAAATATTACACCTAAATCTTAAATCTAAATGCTAAATCTAAATGTTAAATCTAAATCTAAATGTTAAATCTAAATCTAAATCTAAATATTAAATCTAAATCTAAATGTTAAATCTAAATCTAAATATTAAATCTAAATCTAAATGTTAAATCTAAATCTAAATGTTTCGAGTGAAACTAAATATTTAGCTAATATGCAAATGAAATGCCGGTAACCAGAAGTAACAAAATAAAAGCTCGAGGAGGTCAGTGTATGTTTATATTGTCAAATAACGAATAAAAATCATCTCATCAGTGGATATGGACACTTGTACTTGGATAAACGTGATAATAACTACCTAAAATAATAAACACAGTTGGAGAAACTGTATTTGAAGTGTACTTTGAGTTTTTAGTGTCACTTTTATGAATGGTGCCGGACTTATGACCTGTAACAACTATAGCCAGCCACCAGGGGGCTCACTTTGACTGTTCTGTCACGTTCGCTTGCATTATGTTCAGCAAGAGCCTATCTATCCCCGCCCGCCCCCGACAAGACACGGTACTGTCGGCCATGGTCACACTGCGAAATGTCCAACGAACCAGCGTTAGCCGTGGCTGTACTTATTCAACAGCGACAACAACAGCCTCAGGGCCCCGCAGGCTTGCCTCGGTTAGTCCATCCATCAATCCATCCATCTTCATCCGCTTATCCGAGTCGGGTCGCGGGGGCAGCAGCTCAGTAGGGGACCCCAAACTTCCCTTTCCCGAGCCACATCAACCAGCTCCGACTGGGGGATCCCGAGGCGTTCCCAGGCCAGGTTGGAGATATAATCTCTCCACCTAGTCCTGGGTCTTCCCCGAGGCCTCCTCCCAGCTGGACGTGCCTGGAACACCTCCCTAGGGAGGCGCCCAGGAGGCATCCTTACCAGATGCCCGAACCACCTCAACTGGCTCCTTTCGACGCGAAGGAGCAGCGGCTCTACTCCGAGCTCCTCTCGGATGACTGAGCTTCTCACCCTATCTCGGTTAGTATGTTTTCCAAAACACGTAGCTAGCATTGCATTGTTGTCAAGGTAGTAGCAAATCTCTACTATGCTAGCTACGTGTTTTGGAAAACATACTAACCGAGGTGAATACCTGGCGGCCCCTGAGGCTGTTGCTGTCGCTGTTGAATAAGTTTGTAGAGCCACTCTGCCCATGTTCTCGGCTAACGCTGAATCGTTGGACATTTTGCAGAGTGACCATGGCCGACAGTACCGTGCCTTGTCGGGGGATAGATCATAGACCGTATATTATTAATATTAACGGTCTATGGGATAGATAGGCTCTTGCTGACCTGCAAGCGACGTGACAGAACAGTCAAAGTGAGCCCCTGGTGGCTGGCTATAGTGGTTACAGGTCATAAGTCCGGCACCATTCATAAAAGTGACACTAAAAACTCAAAGTACACTTCAAATACAGTTTCTCCAACTGTGTTTATTATTTTAGGTAGTTATTATCACGTTTATCCAAGTACAAGTGTCCATATCCACTGATGAGATGATTTTTATTCGTTATTTGACAATATAAACATACACTGACCTCCTCGAGCTTTTATTTTGTTACTTCCGGTTACCGGCATTTCATTTGCATATTAGCTAAATATTTAGTTTCACTCGAAACATTTAGATTTAGATTTAACATTTAGATTTAGATTTAGATTTAGATTTAATATTTAGATTTAACATTTAGATTTAGATTTAACATTTAGATTTAGATTTAATATTTAGATTTTACATTTAGATTTAGATTTAGATTTAACATTTAGATTTTGATTTAATATTTAGATTTAGATTTAATATTTAGATTTAGATTTAATATTTAGATTTAGATTTAACATTTAGATTTAGATTTAACATTTAGATTTAGATTTAGCATTTAGATTTAAGATTTAAGATTTAGGTGTAATATTTAATATTTGGATTTAACTATTTAAAATATTTCCAAGTTGACAAATATTGTTGTAAATGTGCAAGTGACCCTCAAAATTTCAGACCAGTTTTTTAAACATTATTTAAAGCTAAATGTGACAAAATGTTGCTGATATTTTCAGCGTGAGCCGCTTTACAAACGGCGCCCCATAAATGTGAAGCTCAATCAAACACTATGACCTCAGCGCTGCTGATGTTATCTGAAGCGAATCAGTGGAGTGTGTCTTTCAAATAGACATGACCTGTATATCACCACCCTGGAGCAATATTTCCAGCATTTGTAGCAATCATCTTGTAAATCTGCCTGCCACAGTTTCGGAGCAAATGGACTTCTGAATTTATCGTGTTTCAGCCATGTATCATTCTACAAGTTGGGTAGCAAAAGCTTTTTAATTGCTGGTACTGATATGTTCAGTTGGTTACACTTTGCTATTAAAAGTCTGTGATATTCCCTGAGAATGTTACCCTTGTCTCTGAGATAAAGCATCTCAAAGAAATGTTATTTGTTTTGATCTTGATGTTCCGTTATCATCTCTGCTGTTTTATTGTTTTTCTTTGTAAGGCATTCACTTTGTCATGCCCAAAACACTTTTCATTAAATGCAGCGGTGCTGTAACCTCGTTGCATGAGCAGCTGATAGGTAGCAGGACACAATTTGTCTGTGGAAACAATATTGAGTCATTGTACTGTGGTTTGATTGGTTATAACATTATATTGTATGGTGTGATGTGGCTGGAAATGTCATTACCAGTCCTCAGTTGGCTGGGAAATTGTCAAACACCAGACTCCCAAGTGGAGCTTATGACCATGCACCAACATCCACCTTATGTCCAAAATTCTAAACTATCCCTTTGAGGCACTGTAAGCTGAATCTCCCATCTTAGACAAACTAGGCCTTGAAATGTAAAATCAAGATACATATATCATTTGAAATATTAAATGCACCGACAATAAAATATAGACTTTGAGATTGCGTTGCCATCTCCATCACATTGGTAGTAGAAGACATAAACCAACATTTGATCGAATATTGCACCAAGTTCTTGGTGAAACAATACCTTGACCCAGCTTCAGATATAGCTGTAGCTCATATAGATAGATACTTAAAGTTACTACAGCTCCAGGGCACCTCATTATTTCCAAATGCAGTGGCAGATTTAGTGATGACTATTTTGATGAATTAAAGGTTGCACTGCTGACTAATCTGCAGTGGAATGCCTGGCAGTCAATACATCAATTGAAACTAGGAAACTACGGCAGCTATATGTAATTTATGGCTTATTGTTGGCTGTGTCCTCTGCAGGGTTATATTTTATGTGTATCTGACTTTGTATTGTACGAAACAACCTTGTTCAAATATTCAAGTCAGTCAACCAATACAAGGGCTTGTAATTTCCCACTGTCTCTTTGATGACTGTGTACGAGTGTGCACATGGCATGCATGCGCGTGGTGTTGGCACCGCCATCAAAGCCTTCAAGCATCCGTTCATTTGTGGCACAAGAATTTGTGCAACCAGGCAGGTCATCACCCAAAGGGCCTGCATGCAAAAACAGCAGTTATTGACTTCATTTATTCAACACCACTATCAACATCATTCATCGACACTATCTTTACACAGTAGATAACAGAAGCACAACTCACAACTGACTGCACGCCAGTGACAAAGCACAAGTCATGTTTATAAAGTAGTCCGGTCATCAGCCATGCAGGTCACACATTTGTAACTTGTTTTTGAAAAGTGCTCTACAAATAAAGATTATATTATATTATACATTATGCACTGCTTTTTCACCTTGACTAAGTTGGCAGATGTAAATTAGATCAATGTTTCATGTATATCCCCATTGTCAGTCCTCATTGACATCTTCATGAACTGCAATGTGAAAAAGTATAAGAGTAGCAAGTTGGCAGTGTAGAATTTTGGAAAGACCCTGGGTTTTTTTGGGATGTGAATACCAGGGACGTTGCTACGATTTAAAGGTTCCCTGCCACACTTATTTCATTATTTTGTGGTAATGTCTGAAGTTCTACCATGGACTCTAACATTATTTTGTGGAAAAAAGGCCTTGGTTAACTTGTTTCAAGATATTCTTGCGAGGTATAGAAAGCCTGCAGGAAGACTCAGCTCGATTTCTCATTAACATTCAACGAGCTAAGTTGCTTAACTCTGATTGGCCAAGAGCTACTTTTACCCAGTTGAACTGGGCAAGCTCATGAATAGTAATGAGCTCAAGCAACAGGACGTCAGACTACCAGCTTTTGTAATTGGCCTGATTTCTCCTTATTTCTTTTCAGTGATTAGAGCTGACATAACACAAACACATATGGACCTATCATATTTCAAAAAATGCAAGTAAATTTGGTTTTGTGTGGCAGGGCACCTGTAGAGACAGGGGGTATTTGTAACTTGCGTTTGCAAAATCTTTGCACTCACATCTTTTGTTACTGTATTAGAGCTACACTTATGTCAACAACCAGCCAAGAAACCAAGATGTTAACACATAAAAAGTGACAGACATATCCTCTTCTTCTTGTTCTTGTCAACAAAAGCTACTGTAATGTTAGCTTTTAGACACACAAAGTAGCATGAGGGAATTTACTTAGGCCAGACTTTGCTCCTGATGAGTTCTTCTGTAAGCAATGACTTAAATGCTATCTGCCTGCACATGTAAATGTGTGACAAAGTAATAGCACAATATGTATTTCCTCTCTCTATAAGACAAGTTTTCCAAAGAATACTATTTCATTGCTGTAACTGCGCTGTGGATTGGTTCAATCAGAGTGTCATATCGCTGTGTATTTGGTTTGCATACAGTTTAACCCAAGAACTCGAATTTTAAGGTCATAGTGAAATTTGACAACACAAGTAATGTAAATGGACTGTTCTTATATAGCGCTTTTCTAGTCTTAACTACTCAAAGTGCTTTTACATCGTACAGGAACCATTCAGTGGCCGAGGCTGTACAAGATGCCACCTGCTCTTCAGATAAACACACACTCACACACACATTTAAACTCCGATGGCGCAGCATAGGGGGCAACTTGGCGTTCAGTGTCTTGCCCAAGGACACTTTGACATAGGATCGAAGTAGGATCCAACCACTAAACTTCCGATTGGCAGGCGTTTCTCAAATGAAGATAATGTATTCTGCCAAATGATGTATACAGTATATGTTTTAAATCAACAATTATTGATATGGATATAAGGATAATATTTAAAGTGGATACTTTCTAAATATAATAACCTGATGTTGGATGGAATAAAAGATTTGGAGTAACGATTACTGTATGTATGTACTGTATGTAGGATTGCTTTTATTTTCTGTGGGCATATGCTCATGTTTAGCCTAGCATACATTTGGGCAACTTTTACATATTTATTTAATTTATAACAGCCAATGAATGCAGAAAGTTAAGTTGGTCAGAATCTCACTAGCATAAATAATAAATATAATGAAATAATTGTGAGGGTGGGGTTTTGTGCCTGTGTGTGTGCGCGGTAGCGAGTTCAGACCAAAGAGTAGCGACAAGATGAATCCTCCCAGTTACTTGCAACACTCTGAAAGCTGCTAGTTCAGACCAATGCAACGAGAGATCTTGATCGCACAATGACTAATTATGTCTAACATCCGACTTTTTGGCTCTTTGTAGCTGGATATGTATCATTTGTTGCATCTAAATATGAATGGAGATATGGTTAGTAATGAGATGCTTGATACAGTTGCAGAATCTCAAGTTCAAGTTTATTGTCATATGCACCTTTAGTACAGAGTACCACAGCAATGAAATAGAATATGCCTTTTTGCACTCTCTCAGCACCAGTCAACAGTAACAGTTATAATAATAAGTTACAGGCCACAGCCATCATTCCTGCTGTGCCATCCTTCAGTAACCTTATTACCTGGGGGTAAAAACTATCCCTATAACGTGATGTTTGTGTTGGGATGCTCTGCAAACGTCTCCCTGATGGAAGGTGGGAGAAGAGGTTGTGTGCAGGATGACTAGAATCCCACATAATACCTCGTGCCTTCTTAGTACTGCGTTTCCAGTGTAACGCCGATGATTTTAGATGCAGTTTTGACCACCTCTGTCAGACGATTAAGGTCATGTGAAGAAGCCCTACCAAACCACACTACAATGTTACCTGTCAATATACTCTTGATTGTACAACGGTAAAAGTTCTGTAAAATATTAAGGGACATACCATATTTCTTAAGACACCTTCAAAAATCTTTGATTCTCTGCTTTGTTTTAATGCCGCTTGGCTCTCTTTAGAGGACAATCACGTGTTTATTAAGCTAGCATCTACCTTCCACTCCTACAGTTAAACTCCATGCCTTGTCTTTTGTGGCGTTGTCCTTATAAAAAAGATCTGTGATATGTTTATTTATTTTTTACACCTCCAAGATGAATCTCTCATTGTCCATGGTGTTGTAAAGGAGTGGTGTTTTCAAATGAACGCCAAGGTACATACAGGAGCAGACCTGATTAATGGTCCTCTGCTACAGTTGTGTTCTAGTTGGAGTGTGTGTAGAACTTGTATGTATTTTGTGTCTTGCAGTGTTTACACTTGCTGCACACCTAATCGCCTTTCGGGGACACAAATAAAGTTGAAGTTGAAAGTCATCATTTGTGACCACTGATACCCACTGACCCATGCCAAAACACTTGTTGTAAATGTACGGATATACACATGAAAAGCTATATACACCTTAATGTGAACGAAAACCTCGCCAACAATCTACTTCTAGTAGTCCTTCTAGTTCCTTAAAAATGCTTCCTTAAACTTTCCTTATGCCTCAATAAAGACTACAAAGTGTGGGATGGTCACAAACTAGATACAAACAGACATTGTGATTGATATAAGTATCATCTTCTGAATATAATAATTCATATGTTAACCCACATTGTTATTAAAAAAAACTAATAATGCAGTGTGATGTTAAATTAAACACAAGTTCCACACATAATTATGCCCATGCTTCTTCCCCTTTTGTTTTTAGCTATGAACATTTATCAACCACAAAACTAGAGCAGAGTTCTTAAATAATAATGTATGGAGAAAAAATGAATAATGCTCCCCTTTGTAATTTTCATGTGAAATTACACATAATGCAAATTTGTCAAACAAGCCATTAAGCTGTATTTCTAAACACTGGACTGTGAGGTTTTTATATATAGGCCTACATATAAAACCTCACTCACATATATATATATATATATATATATATATATATATATATATATATATATATATATATATATATATATATATATATATATATATGCAGCAAGGCAAATCTAATGGCTTTTGCATGAAATGGTATTTTTTCATTATTATTTTTGTTTAAATCCTTACCTACAACGTGTGACAAATACATAAATAAATTGTGTTTTTTCTATTATAGTATATATTTATAACAATAGAATAGAATAGATAGAATAGAATGCCTTTATTGTCATTATACACAAGTGCAGTACCTGTGCAATGAGATTGAAGCAATCCCTTTACAGTGTTGACACGAAATATAAAAATATAAGGAAATTAAATATAAAAATACAAAGTGTAGGTAGGTAGTGCAGAGTGGAGTCCTGAGAGCAAAAATAACAAATACAATTATAAAGTATAGGTAGATAGTGGAGAGTGGAGTCCTGAGAGCACAGTGGAGTCCTGAGAATATAAATAATAAAAATAAAAAATATTAATAATACATTTTTTGGCAGCACCTTTCAAAACACCCAAGGTCACCTGAGATTAGATAAAAACTTGATAAATCAAGCAAGCCAAGCTTTGATAAAGACAAAACAAGAGACACATGTGACACTAGTTAAAACAATATGGTTGTGGAAGGGGAATGTGTCCATTTCATAAACTATAGCTTATAGTGAGGTGGGATTCATCAGGTGGGATTTGAATGAGGTTATGGTGTCAGACTGACGGACGGATGTGTGGGGGCAGGGAGTTCCAGAGCCTGGGAGCAGTGCAGCTCAAAGCCCTCGCACATATGGGGCTGAGGCGTGTGGTGGGGATGGTTAGGAGACCGGCAGAAGAGGAGCCCAGAGAGCAGGAGGGAGGATAACCCTGGAGGAGGGCAGAGATGGAGGTTGGGGCTAGGTTAGGAAGGGCTTTTTAAATGTGCAGGAGGTAGTGATCACGGAGCCAGTGTAGCTGGATGAGAACTGGAGCAATGTGGTCAGAAGATTTTGTGTAGGTAATGGTCCCTGCAGCGGAGTTCTGAATAAGGCTGGGTATTGTTTAAATATTTTCAATACTGGGACTTTGATACCGGTTCCTGAGTTTTTCCTGCGCGTCTCTACGCTGTGTAACGTTAGACAGCCAATCACCAGCATTATTAGGTCTTGGTAGAAGCATGCTGCATGCTTATTGGCTCAATGACTCCGATAAGATTTCCTCCTTAGGTATTGGAGTTGGGTATTGACTGACAAGGCATTTTTCGAAACTCAAAATGTTGATTCTTTAGTAAAGGTTGCCACTTTCAAATGGCAAACTTTGCTAACATGTTCCAAGATACCTTCTTGTAAATAAATGTTGATTAATGTAGCATTATATTTTTAAAAAATATTAATAAACAACAAAGCAATCCACCTTTCCTAGTAATAAGACCGAAATAATAACATAAAAAGAAACTGACAGAAAGGACTGATGTGGACACAAAACATGCTTCCAATTGAAATACTGTACATTATTTTTAAACGTGGTGAAGCGTCACGAAAAAACGAGCCTGTGTACACTGATCAATAGATTAAATTACGTGACTATTTCACCATATGCCATGAGACTGGGTTGGATGCACCCCCCTGCTCCTGCCCCTTTTTTTTGAAACTTCGGATCCACCTGTGTGTGTATGACAAATAGGATCAGGTATGTTTTTCCACCCCCTTCTCAGCCAACCCGTTAAATCTGAGCGAGTGGTCAGAGTAGTGGTTAGTGTATGAATGTGCACAATCCAAAGTGTGAGTAATCATAAAGCAAACATACAGTATACTAAAAATCAATCATAATTTAAAAGCCACACTTACAATATTGTTGCAAGCAGAACGCTCCTCCTCCACACGTGTTATAGTTCAATTTCTCAAAAAACTATTAGTCAATCAAAGAAATTCTCTACATCTCACTGTAACAATATGTCCGAATGATTTAGGCTGGCTCTATATGCAGTGGACTGTGCGCCTGGGTGGACTGTGTGGGGGTGGAGGGGAATGGGTTGGGTTGAGTGGCACTAACAAGACTGTAACAGGCCTGGGATGCCTCTCATGTCAATGTGAGGTGAGGGGTGAAAGGATGTGAGTGGGACTTTTATGGGTCAATTACCCATGGACATTCAGTAAAACACACTGCCTCACTGGAAGATGACATCAGCCCAGTCTGTGTCTCTTTGTGTATGTGTGTGTGTGTCTGTGTGTGTGTGTGTGTGTGTGTGTTGCTTGCATGCATGCATGTGCATAGCCGCTCTGTGATAACCACACTTACAGAAGCTCTATCCTGAGGAAATCATTGTCTTCTCCTTCAGTTTCTGAGTTTCACTCTCAATCAATACACAGTGCCTCTGCTGCTGTTTGACTTCAGGAGGTGCAAGCAGTTTGTCTTTGTTCAATCCAAGACTGTAATTAATTTGGGAAACAGAAGTCAACACTGTATTGCACTTCTTCTGCTGTGCCCTCTCAATGAAAACACAATCTAGACCCTGTTGTTGCCAATTCCGCCACCTACTTGGGACGAGAACAGAGACAAATCCCTGGTGGAAGGAACCTGAGGATGTTATTTCGTGGACTGATAGTAAATGGAGTTCATCGTAATGCCACGCGAGTCTGCTCGGGAGGAAAATACATCTCTGTTCTTAATACAAGGCATTTGAGTAAAAACAGAAAAGGGCATTGTCTGGCTTCTTCCTCGTCATTTCCTGTCTCCCTCTTCAGTGTAATGTATCCCACTCTTTGTGGCGACCAGTCGGCTGCACTGTATTAAGATGACTTTACAGACAAAGTATTCTCATTTGCAGTGGGGATACAGCTCCCTTTGACATTTCCCCATAATATTGACTGCTTTGATGGTTTTCTTCTCCCAAATTGCCCTTTGCTATTCTGTCCGTTCGATGTGTGCAAAAAAGACCCCGCAGCGAGTGAGTCATTGTCTTTCTAACATCTTCAATCCAATTTACTGTGGCCATATGTCACACTCTATTGCATGTCTCTCTTTGGTCACATTGGCATACCCACACACACACACACACACACACACACACACACACACACACACACACACACTGTACATTCTAATGCTTAGACTTACACAGTCAAGTACACACCCACACACAAGCCTGCACCAAATCAGAGAAATAGGTGTCATTTTGTGACCGCTTCGGTACCCATGAGTCTGTGAAGATGAAAGCCTGAGGGGAAATGAATGTGAGTGGAATGTGAGACTTTAAGGACCCCTCTTTTCCAGTGAAGAAGACATAGAAGAATGAAACTGTCACTGTCAGTCTGCACATCACTGGTTAAAAGGTTGAAAGGTTTCTGCATCAACATGTCGCAGAAAACAAAGTTTAAGTCCAGGGACGTGGTGAACTTCCGATGACGCCATCATCATCAAACATTTAATTTTGGCTCTAGCTTTAGCTGTATCTCATGCAATATGTACTGTAGCTTTATTTATACAGACTAGTTGTACTGGTGAAAATATATCTGTTATTTAGCTTCAAAGTCCATGCGAAGTTGATCACTGCACAGAGCCGTATCAGGTGAATAATTTACATGCATGTTAATTAGTAAAATGTGTACATGAAAAAATATCATTATGCAAGAAGTCTACAGATATTTCAATTAAAACTTGAAACCGGAGACTGAATTTACTATCTTCTAGTATCTAAGTACCAAATGCCAGTTACAGTGTTTAACTTTTTAATTAGTCTTTGGTCAGCTGCTAACTGACTATTCATTTTTTTTAAACTGTGTCATTGGCAAAACCTTTACCTTGATTATCTTGTCCACTTAAAATAATGTTGGACTGAGGATCAACATTTTAGTCAGTCATTATAATCCACTGCCGAACAGGCAAAGCAGGCAAGGCCGATGTTCTGTTGTTCCTTTCACAAGAGATTACTTTGTATATATATTTCATATATATTCATATCTTCACTGTGCCTGCAATTCTGTCTTTTCCTACGTTTATATAATCCATCTTCATCTTATTGCTATCATGGAATCATTCTAACTTCAATTTATGTGTGGAAATGAGAAGTGTGAAGTAGGTTCGCATGAAATGTACACAATGTACTTGTATGTATGTAGAAAGTTCTGATTGACGGAGACAATTGGGTTTACAGATGTTTTGTTGCACACAGTGTTTTCCTTTACTTGTTCTTTCTTGACTTCATGTAAGTTGTGGTAAAACAACAAGGTAAAGATCAACGGGGCGGTTCTTTCGTCGTCAGGAGAGATGCAGTTGTCTCAGTGAAAGCCGGGTCCTTGTGGCAATTAAAGCCTTGATGTGGGTGGTTTACTTTATTTGTTGTACAAAGTGCTAATGAGTGCACAGACAGCCACACATGATTATTCAGCAGCGGGAGAATCACGCTAATTTGAGCTGCAGATGGAGATTGCAGAAATCAATGAGTGAGAGAGAGAAAGAGAGAGAGAGAGCGAACAGAGCAAAGGAAGCCGCTAAACCGACAACTGCTGGATGGGATGTGTGGAGACGAACATGAAAAATAAATGAGTAGAGGCGGGGAGAAGCCATGGGGTTTTGGAAGAGATCTACACCAGGGACTGTGTACAAAGTTGGCAAATGTACAAAAGTTAGCAGTTGAAAGGAATCATAAATACAAAATTGAGAGGCGTCACAATCGAGACAGGATTCCCCACCTCAGGACACACACCCTTGTCTTGTACAAACAAAGTACACAAACTCAAATACAACTTTGAGGTACTGTTACTTCTCAATTGTATGCTATTTTGCATTTCTACTAAACTGCATTTCAGAAGGAAATGCATCTTTGTTACTCCACCACATTTATTCATGAACAGCTATAGTTAGTTATTTCGCAAATTAGGATTCTACAAAGCATAACGTCAATTTTATAAAAAAAACTGCTTTGATCACCCATCTTAATGCTTTAGTTGTAATAATCCAACAGTATAGGGCTGTCAACGATAAGGCGGAACTTCATGAACTGATACTATGTCAGTGTTGTCTTTACATCTTTTTCCACTGCCTCCACGTGGTCAAACACCACGCTTTCAGTTAAGAATATGACTTCTTCCACTTCAGTGTAAGAACTTTTGTCAGCCACAGATACTGCTGACCAATCCACAACATTACCTTTTAAAACGTAACACTTGCACCTGAGCTGGAGATTGTGTGCATAGGCAGTTATTTTAACAGATTTTTGTGTTGTTTATCTCTGTGTCAAGCTAAAGGTCAGGGCGTAATCACAGTCCCAAACATCACTCCAGCACATAGACAAAGCAGCTGATCAGCAGGAGGAAAATGTCAGCCAGATATAGAGCTGATTGTCCATTAGAACAAGCCAAGGGCCAAACCTCAATGAGATTACTTTGGACCTTGGGTCCTTGAGCTCCTCTTGACAAAATTGCACAACTCCAAACACAACAAATACAAAACACTGATTGTATGGGGAAGATAATCACCTTGATTTGAGATGTGTTTTTGTGTGTGTGTGTGTGTGTGTGTGTGTGTGTGTGTGTGTGTGTGTGTGTGTGTGTGTGTGTGTGTGATGTGAGAGTGAGAGAAAGACATGTAATGTTATTAATTTGTCCTTTTGGACTTGGAGTGCGCCCACTCACTCCTGTGGTTTCTGACCTTATCATACATATTCTCAGACCTTCTGTCACTTTTATATTCTTATGATTCTTCATAAGTTTCATACATGTGGGTTGGGGGGCTGTGGGTGTTTAAAGAGACAGTTACAGCTAATTCTTGATAAATGTACTTTCTTTAAGTCATATGTCTTTATTTCTTTAACGTATGGTCATGCTACTGCGTGGGACGGGAACTTTTCTCAGTGACTTCTGCTCTGTGTCAAACAGTGTGCAGGTTTGAAGGTGTCTCGCTCCAGTAAATAATCTGCCTGGAGATGGAAAAAGCCTGCTAAGATGGAAGAATTTTTTAATTTTTTTTACTTTTTAATATTTATATAAAACTCTAGCTTAATTGACATGTTTCCGCTTGCTTTACACTCCAGATCTTATAATATGCACATTTAAAAACCTTACCTGTAACTCTAATGTTAAGCATACATCATGCATAGCTCTTTCTCAGCTTTAAAGCAATTTGAACAGTTCACAGGAGAATGAGCAATCTGCTGTCATTGAGATGATATCCAAATTACACTGTAAGAGCTTGTTTTTCTGGTGAAACAAACAGAAATTACATTTTTAGGGTTAGGCTTACATGGTTACATTCTTATCAATGCTAAATAGTATAATACACTCATGTTTGCTCTGCATATCTCTCTATCTACACTGTGTTCCAAATTATTATGCAAATTGGAATTCAGTGTCATAAACATTACATATTTCATTTTTGAATCAAACTCATGGATGGTGTTGTGTCCCTGGGCTCTTTGGATCCCTGAAAGCAATCTCAGACACCTATGATAATTAGTTTGCCAGATGAGCCCAATTAAAAGAAAACTACTGAAGAAGGACATTATTTAGCAGGCCACAGGTTTCCAGCAATATGGGAAAGAAAAAGGAAAAGCGCCAAATAGTGCAATGCCTTGGACCGAAGGTATGAAAACATTAGATATTTCATGAAAACTTAAGCGTGAGCATCGTATTGTAAAGAGATTTGCGGCTGATTCCGAGCACAGACTGGTTTGTGCAAATAAAGGCATAACGAGGAAGGTTACTGCCAAAAAAGTTGACCGGATTAAGACAGCAGCTGCTAAACTGCCATTACAAAGCAGCAAAGGTATTTGAAGTTGCTGGTGCCTCTGGCCTCGGCCACCCCTAAACAATTCTCACAAGCAGAAACGGTTGCAATGGGCCTAGAAATACATGAAGATTCATTTTCAAACAGTCTTGTTTACTGATGAGTGCTGTGCAACCCTGGATGGTCCAGATGGATGGAGTAGTGGATGGTTGGTGGATGGCTGCGATGTCAGCAAGGAGGTGGCGGAGTCATTGGGAATCCTGGGGAGAGAGCTGGTAGGCCCCTTTAGGGGCCCTGGAGGTTTGAAAATTACCTCAGCAAAATATATTAAGTTTCTGAATGACCACTTTCTTCCATGGTACGAAAGAGAACCGTGCCTTCCGTAGCAAAATCATCTTCATGCATGACAATACACCATCTCATGCTGCAAAGAATACCTCTGTGTCACTGGCTGCTATGGGCATAAAAGGAGAGAAACTCATTGTGTGGCCCCCATCCTCCCCTGGCATCAACCCAAATGAGAATCTTTGGAGCATCCTCAAGCAAAAGATCTATAAGGGTGGGAGGCACTTTGCATCAAAACAGCAGCTCTGGGAGGCTATTCGGACATCCTGCAAAGAACTTCAGGCAGAAACTCTCCATAATGGATGCATGAGGTCAATGGATGCAAGAATTGTGACGAATATATCAAAGAAGGGGTGCTATGTTACCATGTAACTTGCTTTGTTAGGAAGTGTTTGAATGAAATAGCTTTTGATTTCAGTACATATGACCTCCTAATGCTGCAAGTTCAACACCTGACCATTTTCAGTTATTTACAACCTATAAAATGTTTTGCAACTCTGTTGTGCATAACAATTTGGAACAGTGTATTTTGAGTTTTTTTATTTATTGAAAACAATACTGTTTTCATTGGGTGGTTTGTTCAATGAAATTCAACTTATACCCTGACAGTTAATGACTTGAAAATGATACTGACTGTCACTTGCATTTACTATTTAGGAAAATCTGTGTAAAATATCATTTGCATAATAATTTGGAACATGGTGTGTGATCCACTGCTAATGTCTGCACCTCATCAATCTATGTATAATTTATGATGGAAGCAAAGTGCTGATCAGCCCTAGTGCATACCTAATCCATAATCAAATTCTAACCTTAGAGAAATGATGATACTTACTTTTTCTGTGATTATTTTTAAAACTGTTTGAATAAAAATACCATATTATACTGATCACTCTAAACAAGATAACCATGGAGCCATCGTCTGGCCTTGTGAAAGGCACAGGATGTTTCTGCGGAGGAGATTCCCAGACCCAATGAGATAAACTGCCAACATTGACTTTGTTATGACTTTGTGTTAACATCCACTTTGTATAAATAAGTGGCTGTAGAGAGCTTCCAGTTGAGCTCCTTGTGTCCACAAGTTAAAATGAACTTTGATATAATGTCAGTGTTTCCTGTCTATACTTGATGATGGAATTATTCTAACAACAAATTATTTTAATGGTTTACCTCTTTCATTAATTTGATGGATTACAATTGTCACTGTTTTTCATTCATTTCACCATACAATGATAATCAATTCGCAAAAAGTGCCAACGTACTTGCCATAGTTAATTGATCACTTTGGATGATTTGTTTTTGTAGCCTTCTTTTATGCAAAGGTGTATTATCATCATGTGTAAATAATGCATTTGCAAGCGGGGACTGTTTTGAAATCCCTGTTGCTGCATTCTGGGATTATACAGTTGTCTGGCAATTAGGAACCATTTCAATGCCAGAAACAACCAAATTCACATCCTGCGTTGAAATATCAAACATGAATCTGTCACTTTTGGTGTTTGGTTCTTTTTTTCTCGGGGGAGGGAGCAGATATGAATGCTGTAGTATACAAAAAGTTCTATGTAATTTAAGTTGAAAATGTGCAGGAAGAACACTGACTTTTATTGTTATGATATTATTTATCTAATTAGGAGTGTCTGTCTGTCCTTTGTCCGGTCGTCATCCCACTTAGGAGGTGTTTTGCTGAGGACCCAAGAAAGTGCAGTGTCGAGGGAGAGCTCTTAAGATCTACAGGGCATACTGTATGTCTTAGTAGTGCCTTATTTTCACATTGTGTACGGTATTGAGAGGGCACAGTGTATTGAGATGTGCTGTTACACCGCCAAACAACATCCTGCGTACAGCTCGCTCTCCTCAGCTCACTACAGTACATTCAAGAACAGATGAAGAAAGAGAGAGCGGAGATGTCAGATTGTAGCAAATTCATCAGTATCAACGATGGGCCTTTCAGAGTGAGCGCTTTTCCCCCCGTAAATAGCCTGGTCCTAAATATCTAGCTGTTAACAAATGACGCATATACTCTAGATACTTAGGGGGTTGCAAACTATGTCATGGCAGGTGTACGGCTCAGGACCCAAGGCAAGCATACATCCTCACATCCTCCTCAGATTGAATAACAATGAGTTATGTATTGATTGAATGAATGATACATGAGTGGGTCTATATCTTTCAGAAGCTATAAGCTACATCAAAAAATAACGTGTGAATGATTAGAAGTTATTCTTGCTTGTTTCCTCAGTGAAAATGATGGTTGGTACAGCAAAGAATACAAAAAGAGAAGAAATGCATCCTGTCAATGATTTTTGTGTCTCTGTTTTTATCTCTTTATCCCAGCCTTGAAAAAAACCTTGTGTGAGGCCTTTAAAAACACCAAAGCCCTGTTTGTCGGCACAGGGGATAGCGTGTGTGGTCCAACTACTACTGGCCTGCCGTGTGTGTATGGTTTCTGATGGAGTCAGATTTGATCATGCCATGCATCTCAATGCCACTTATTTCTGGTTGTCCTTGTTCTGTTCTGTGTGTGCCGTGCTCGAATACTGCTATCATCTGGACCTAACACGCTCCTTGTCAAATCAATTTAGCAACAGGGCCATACCTTGTGTGTCTGTGTGGTTTTGTTTGATTGTGTGTGTGTGTGTGTGTGTGTGTGTTTAGAGTTAGAGTTAGATACTGAAAATATATTATCCACGGCGAGAGAACAAGTGATGTAAATAAGGACAAGAGAAGCTTTGCTGCTCGGGGGAATCCATTGGTTTAAGCAAATGTAACCATTGATCACAAACACAACACATCTTTGTGGTGTTGTTTGTCTCTCCCTTGCTCCATGCGTGACTGGAACCTCTTCCTGGTTCTGAGCTGAATGCCCAGCAGAGTCATGGTATAGTGTTTACCATTGCATGCTATATCTATCACCTTATGATGTGTGATGGATCAAAGAGGCGCTGAGACAAACAGTGTGTCAAATGAGGTAGTGGATTAACGCCGGGACTGTGAGATTGTTGTGTTGCTCACAGCTTGAAGCTGTTTTTCCTCATGAATTCCCTTAATGATTTAGCTCAGTGGCTTTAGGCAACATCATGTTTTTTTTTCTTACTCACCATGCTAGAACTAGGTACAACTTACTTTGTCATTGCTGTCATCCTGTGTTTTTTTTTTTTGGCCTCTGTATGCAGACGAAGCCCCAGATCTGGCAGTAAAAGTTCATATTTATGCTTGCAATCATAGTGAAAAATATAGCCCTGTGTTTTAATACATACTATCCAAGCTATACTTTGCATTAAAGGAACCTAAGGAGAGTGTGGAGAACTGTATAGTTATGGTTTCTATAACGACAGGAGCGACAAGAAGAAGAAAAAAGTATTAGAGGTAGAGCCAAGTATGAGGCAAAAGTGAGAAAGACCTGGCCACAAAGTAACATGCGCGGGGGTAGATGCTTGGGTGGGGATTAAGTCGCCGTGCTTACCGAACAGATGTGGAATTTTGGTGTGTGAAGCATGTAAGCAGGTGGTAAGGTTGGACTTGTTTGCATATAAAACTCTCTGCAAACATTTGCACGTAATTCTACATTTTTCCCAGCGTACAGATGCACAATCCAACACACACTGCAACAATGTAGGTGTACACGTTTGGAGTTTCTAACTAAAAATAAATCTTACTAATACTTACTACATACTAATTTGAACATGTAAATGGAAAAAAGAATGTACAGTATGTTATTTTTATTCCTTTGTTTTCTGCCCCAGAACTGTGCAGTAAGCAGTATCCTTTTTGGAAAATGTATTACAAAGTCTACTTAGTTAA
Source organism: Etheostoma perlongum (assembly GCA_026937815.1). Classification (NCBI taxonomy): domain Eukaryota; kingdom Metazoa; phylum Chordata; class Actinopteri; order Perciformes; family Percidae; genus Etheostoma; species Etheostoma perlongum. The sequence goes on along the minus strand of CM049384.1, from coordinate 23,565,447 downwards.
CTGTAGTCTGTTTGGGACCGTCGCCATGATTTCCCACTTCTCATATCGTTTAATATGGCTTTTATTTTCCGCATGTTTTGTTCTTCCAGATGATGCCAGAGAGCACGAAATTGCTCACTGATATAATCTGCTACAGGATGTGACGTGTAATGATTTTGTGTGCAAGTCTGAGAGCATTTGTATTGGAAGTGTGTGCCCATGGTCGCATCTATGGCACTATATATTTAGACAAAGTGTTCCTCACGGGTGTATATAGGATGGGGGTAATTTGGTGAGGAGGGATTTCTGTCTGTCCCAATATCTGTACACATACATCTTCAATCTCCTTCATTTCGCCACAGACCGCTGCTGCATCCTAAACCACTGCATGGAGCTTTATTATATTTGTGCATCCAGTGTGTAAAAAAAACACAGAAGGCACTTGGCTCCCTAATGGAGTGCTACGGAGCCAGGCAGGAGTGGCTGCTGGCTTGTTTACCGACCAGCACAACCCAGCAGCGCACACCGACCACTATTAATCCCAGCAGTGAGAGGCAGAGAAAGGCAATGGTAGTTTGGAGAAAGGAGACCAGCTTGTTCTAATGCTTTATCCAAAAGTACAGATGAAAGCCATTATCCTCAAGGTCCTGTCTGGTCTACTCCCTTTCAGTCTCTCATCTCCTACATACACTGATGTTGCCAGGCTTTTGAGTTAAGTTTGATAGGCGCTATTTATCTCTCTCAGCTTTCTTTAAAGTCTTTAAAAGCCAATGTGACCTGTTGCTATAGCTTGTTGGCTATGCTGTGGTGTACAAACAAACACACGAGTATGGTTCATGAATAACAAAATTCTTGTTTTTTTTCCGGAACACGCTGTAAACACACTGTTGGCATATTATCACGTTAATGTAGTGATATATTGATATACTACCTGTGTACATATCCAACAGACATAAAGCAACATTAGCAATAATTTTTTTCTTCTTTCTGGCAACTCATTGGATTTAAGTTGGCACAACAAATGATTTCCCATCACTGCAATGCTCCCAGTATATTGAGGGCAGAGTCAATGCTGTACACAAGGTAATCATTTTCAAATGTCTTTTTTTTTCAGATTAAGCCAATCAAATTTATGTGAGCGCACATATAATTTTACAGTCCTGTACAATTCTATTTTTGTTTTCTGCAGTACAGTACATAATTCATTTCCAATGCCATCTTTATAGCCAGAGCATCATCTAACCTGACAGATGAAACATGGACACTGGTAGGTGATAGCTGGAAAAGCAAAAAAAAAAAAAAAAATATGGACGTGTTTATGCAGGTGTGTATATGGGTTTGCATGTGTAAATGTGCCTGTAAGTAGCAACATATTCTCACTCCCATCGCGTAAAATACAAACGCTTGGCCATATGCCTTTGGCATTGTTATTGACATACTAAATGCTCTTTGTCTAAACGTACTTGGTCGGGACTATTCGCATCACTTTGGACACTCAGGGTCAGGACGTACTGTACGTTTAACTACCATACAGCACAAGAACGGGACTGTTAGGTTTGGAAAAAGAAGAATGGGACAGTTAGGTTTAGGAAAGGAATGGGACAGTTAGGTTTGGGAAAAGAAGAATGGGACAGTTAGCTTTAGGAAAGGAATGGGACAGTCAGGTTTGGGAAAAGAAGAACGGGACAGTTAGGTTTAGGAAAAGAATGGGACAGTTAGGTGTGGGAAAAGAACGGGACAGTTAGGTTTGGGAAAACAATTGGACAGTTAGGTTTAAGAAAAGAAGAACGAGCCCTGGGACGCATTCCTATGCCCTAGTGTGTTGTTTGTAACAGTTCGTGAATGTAATGTTTACATTTTTGTCCTGAATATTAAAATAAAAATTAGATCACAAAAAAAAGTAAAGAAGAACAAGACAGTTAGGTTTGGGAAAATAATAGGACATGTAGGTTGGGGAAAATAAGAACGGGACAGTTAGGTTAAGGAAAAGAAGAACTGTAGGTTTAGGAAAAGATTGTGGGACAAGAACGGGACACGAACACCGGTCTCTGAGGTGAACGTTCTGTATTGTTTGACCCATCCAACACCCCGACCAACCTCCCAATGCGGAATTTCAGTCTTTCCTACCACACACTACTGTTGTCGCTCCTAATACCATGTCATTTTAAAGCGCTGCAGAGCTGTTTCTCTGCCCAGTGCTTTCCATACACACACTGAAGGGTGCTTTTTGCGTTGTATCTGACTCTGAGAGGCACTGCCCAAGCGTCTGTATTTACACAGAGGTGTATATATGCATGTATGTTTATGTGTACATGTTTAAATAAGTGAAGAATTAAAGTGTTTTAGATAAAGTAGAAAAAGGGTAGGACCAGAAAAGTTTGTTTTAAATAAATAAATAAAATAACATCCTGATTTTGTTTGCCGATGTGGTTGCTTTTTCAGACCCAGTTAGCAGCTAGCTATCCCTGATCGGTTTTCTTGCATGGCTCTTTCTCATTCATTTCTATATGTTAGTCACTAATACATAAAATTTCTTTTGGGAAAAATACTTTGAAATACTCAGTGACTTTGAAAAACAAAAAATATGACGAATGAAAGTTACAAAAGGAGTTTTAGCAAGGTTTTTATTGTCTTTAATAAAAACAATCTGTCAAAATAAATTATTATTTGTTACTTTGCACCTCTCTGTGGGTTCTGAGAGCTATCCATGCAGAAACTTAATACATATTATGGTATGTAGTCTTCCTGGATTAGAGCTTGTGAGTTAGACAGCAGATACTGTTCAACAACTAACATCAATGGACAATAAACAGCAGCCAGAATCTCCTTCTTAAACTGCATATCAAGCATAGCCCTTTGGTATTTCACCTTAAAAGCTTTGACTTAGGACCTCCAGAGCAATATGGGGCTAAGCAGCTGCTTGTCCTGTCAATATTTCCCATTTGACCCCTTCGCAGACAACCCTGAAGCAAATCCGGTATGTGTTTATATAGAACTTCTACAATAAAATCAAATATTCCTATTGTCTGACTACCAGCACACCCTGTGAGGCCAGAGGTGTTCATCTGCCGTAGGTTTGCACTGTGCGGAACACTGAAGGACCATGCATATTGATCTTGTAGAGCATCTCTGTATCTTGAAAGGATCTTCAATACAAATCTCAATGCAAGATGCATGATAGTAAGATAATAACAACACAGTGTGAATGCAGGTATATGGTAAAATAAGTTTGTAGCTTCTTCAGACTACAAGATGGTCTGGATGCCGGCCGAACATAGCCACGCCCACAACATTTGAGGTTGGGAAGTTTGGTCTGGACTTGTACTGTTGTGGAGCCACTATGCTCAAACCAGAGCTGTTCGGACCAATCAAATTGTCAGGTAGGGCTTTATATGATGATTGACAGATGATCACCAGTAACGTAATCAACCACGTCACCAAAAAGTGCTTGGGTTGAATTTGTTTACAACGGAAAGATGTTTTTGCCGTCCTTCCTACTGGCAAAAGTTCAACGTACGTCACATAGTCCGTTGCTCTGATTGGTTGTAGGTCTATCCAATAGAGTGCAGACACATTTTCTTTCCTGGTTTAGTTGAAACACGCCCCATAATCACAAGAATCTGAGTGTGACAACGGCAGGCTAGCTACAAGGTGCATTCGTCGTCTAGTGGCTACAATGTCAACTTACAGTGAAAGGAGCCCTCTATAGGAATACATCAACGACAATATCATTTGTGGCATTTTCTCTGCAGTGGGGGCTTGAGACATGCATGCTGTTCTATTGAATCTGTTGTGTTTGTAGTTGATGTATGTTATGTGGGGAGCAGGCCTTCCCAAATGGATTAATACCATAACCAGTTCCAGATGGCTGCGACATCTTGTTCCCCTTCCTGTGATTGTTTTAATGCTTTATTAATTGCAGTTGTGTAGGGAACCAAACCCGCATGCAGTGCGTCTTATTCCTTTTACTCACACACACATCCTCCTCCACCACACTCCTTTACCATACACACACTCTCCCATTCAAAAACATACAATCCATTTTTCACAGCGCTCTGCAATCATTATGCCATGAGCTGATTGGACACACCTTTCATACGCACACACCTGAAGGTGGTGAGGCATGCTGGAAGAGTGAATCAGAAGTGGACTTGAAAGAGCAATGGGCAATCCTGGGTGCACGGACTGCTTTTTGGTTCATGTATGCAAAACAGCTGAAAGTTCAAAAGGGTTGTGTGAAGGGTGAAAATAGATCAGAGGGTGAGGTTGGTAATAGCTGAGCTCTCAGTCAGTCACATCGCTGGTCTCATTGTTCCAATCACAGTGACACATGACGACAACAGTTCAACAAATTAAGAGACGCTTCTACAGGAAATCATTGTGTTGTCTGGATGGTACAGAGCGGCACGGTATGAACACAGAGCACCATAAATCTGCAGCCCAACGCAGATGGTGTGTTTTTTTTCTAACAGTTAATTAGATAGAAACAAATAATAATCTCACATCTCAATTTAAAATGGGACACAGCAGCGATTACACTATAATGTATTTCAAGAATAACACATGAACCACTGTAATGTTTCTTTAAAAAAAACAATAACCAAGTTATAACCAATATATGGGTGTGTGTGGTTATTTATTAGCAACCTGGTGTCATTCAACCCAATTTCCAGTAGGCTACCTACACCGCTTTGCGCTAACTTATTTGAATAAACATCCCACTTGTTTGCACCTCCCCCCTCCCCCAGAATTGCAAGGTCAGGAAACGGTCGGTTCACTGCTTGCACCGCCACAAACATTGGACCCTTAGGGTGTCAGTTACCTATTTGATTGATGCACCGGTCATTTATTTACCTTGTTTTTTGTCTTTAGCTTTCTCCACATATGGGAGGATGGACATTTCCAGCCTCTCACATGTTCTGCTCATGTTGTAGTTTTCATCATTTACATTTGGGTCTCTTACCTTACCTTATGTCGAGTGTATTCCCATGTGACATGACTATTAGGCAATGATTGCATGTGACTCGGCCTCTGTAAAGATCAGTTTTATTAAAGATAAACTGTTCTTACTCAGAAACGCAGTCAAAGCCCAGATTAATGTGCATTAACACGCTTGATGCATAGATCAGAGAAAAGCTGTTTGTAGTTAGATGAAAGCAAGACTCATTTTCATAATGTCTCACTGCAAGAGGCTTTTAAATTTACATTATTTTCTTCACAACATCCGCACTGGTTAGATTTACCTTAAAGGAAAAGTTTGATATTTTTGGAAATTCACTTTCCACATTCACTTTCTTGGAATAGATGAGAAGATTGATACCACTTGTATGCATGTCTTGTGTTGGCTTGCTCAATCCAGAATTATAAAAAGATTTCTGGAATTAATGCAAGGCCCAGGGCGATGAAAAATGCCACAGGGTAAAATCAGCTCCCATGTGATGCCCATACAGAAAACTAACAGAACCCTTACAAGTTAAGGTATTGCACATGTGGGAAAGGGAACGTCTGTGCCAGACCTTCCTCCAAAGTGCACTGGAGAAGACTCTGGCTTCTCCACGTAAAATCTGGGGATGGGAGGAAAGCGTGTTCTTGTTTATCGGCAATTATTTAAACCAATCACAATTGTCTTATTTTCACTGAAAAAAAGCTGTGGGGCTGCTGATAAATAGGCTCGGAAGGAACTTGTTTTGGTGGAACACTTGCGTTTAAAAGTTGTTTTAGTCAGCAACAGAAGACTCAGATTGGACAGATGGTCTAGCTAGCTGTCTGGATGTACCCTGCAGATATCTGAGAAAAGGTTAACCATAGTTTTCATAGATCGACCGGAGTTTAAAATGCCAACACAAAGGAAGCCCAAGGCAACGGATATCCGGCCTAAATGAGTGAACACAAGCTACGTTCACGGGAAAATGAAACGCCACACGCCGGGCACAACGAGACGGTTGTTGTTAGGAAGAGAATAACAAGCAAAGGAAATGCCACACGTCGCACACGATCCCTGGTCTCCAGGGTGAAAGTCCTGTGTTGTTTGACTCCTCCATCACCCCAACCAAGCGCCCTGCAAGGATCAAATCGGCTTTTCGATACCACTTGCTACCGCAAATGTTCTGTGATCACGAAATAGGCTTCCCATTGAAATAAATTACTTCAAAATTTGTAATCGACACACGAAAATAACATCATTAAAGTGACCTGTACATGAATCAATTGATTAAATAACATGACCATTTCACGAACTGCCATAAGACTGGGCTGAAATATCTACTCTGTTCCATTTAACTCACCTCAGAGTGCGGTGTCCATGGAAAGTGCAATTGACTGCACTCCCTCCAAGGGTTTATTTTAGCCCCTTGCGGACCACAACAAGACCTGTTAGCTCACTAAACAAATCAATGTAAGGTGTAAAAAAGTAATGATGTGACGCTGTACTCTAACACCCAAAGCTACGGGCTACTAAATCAGCCCTAGTGCTGAGGGCATGATTAAGCAGCTCAGTGATGATAACTCAGTGCTGTCAAAGCATCATGGAAGCGTTAGAGAAAAGAAGGACATGGTGATGCATCTAACTTAGCAACAGTCAGCCACAAAGACAATTAACTTGTACCTTTTTAACAAAAAGTCTTTCAAAGGGACACCAGGAAATGCACTGCACCAGTGGGTTTGTCCACATTCCTGTCCACCATGTTTGCTTGTACTTTAGGTTGATACAGTGTAGTGGGATGCTGACACAGGATGCAGCAATGGTGGAATGTAACTAAGTACATTTACTCGAGTACTACACTCAATTGCAATTTTGAGGTACTTTGCTTAAGTATTTTCATGTGATGCAACTGTATACTTGTACTTCCATATTAGACACAGTAACGTGAGGCTTCATCAAATTAAGAGCCCTGACAGGGTTTACTGTGCATAATGAGTACTTATATGTTTGATACTTTCGAGGGAGGCACTAGCTCAGTCAGTAGGGAGTTGGGTTGGGAGCTAGAGGGTTGTCCTACTTGGACCAAAGTATGGAGGTGGACTGTTAGCACCTCCTGGGCACCTTTCTATGGCCAGCCCCCCCTCACTCTGACATCTCTCCATTAGTACAGTATTAGCTGAGCGTGTGTGTAATTCAGGTATGTTGAAATTTCCCCTTGTGGGACTAATAAAGTTTATTATTAGTTACATTTATCTTATCTGACATATTCTGTTACCTAATAAGTATTACTACTAATAAGTAATATTAGTTTTTAACTTGTATTTGTATTTAGACTATAGCATTGCTGCTTTAACCTTAGTGAAGCATCGGAATACTGTTCACTATGGATCAGGTTTTTTGGTTTGGTGACCATTGATTTACAAGACATTTACACTGATTGATGCCCCTTTTAAGTCAGGGGTTGTCAAACCTTTTTACACCAAGGACGGATGAACTTCCACAAATACAACCACAGACCCCCGTTTCATTAGATTTTGTCCCATGGCCCCACACTTGATAGGATTTTTGCTTTAAGATGTTTTATTACAGAAATGATGAAACCCGTGACCAAAATAGTCATACATTATGTTACTTGGATAGAATTACAGTATAGTGACAATAGTGATTTAGCTTTCAGCTGGAGAGCCTCCTCAAGGACGACTTTGAGAACCACTGTTTTAACCTCCTAAGAAACGGCTGAAATTCCATGCTTTTTAGTCTAAACGGCATACCTAAATTAAAAGTGGTACAGCTCCCATATACTTTGGCCCTCTGGGATGTGTCTGATATAATAGTAAAACACTCCCAAGTTTTGGTTATAAGTGGGTGGGTGATTCTAGGCCATACTGACACAGAATAACAGAGGCTAAAATGTAGGTTTTTTTTCCGTCCAAGTCATGCATCTGTAAAATTATTAAAATTCACTGCTGTATATACATCTGATGAGATACAGACAACATAAGACCATAGCCACAGGTATTTTTCTACAGATATGTCTGTGCATTTTTCTTATTTCCATTTAAAAAGTTTAAAAAATCCAAAAAAGTTCTCAAATACTAGTCTATTTAATTGTCTTCTTATTGTCTAAAAAGGTAAGAGGATCTCGTAACATGGAAATTGAACCGGTCCAAGCTAATGTCTGACATGGGTCTGACATCGCTTCAAAGATATGCTGGGTTTTCACCAGGGCTACCCTAGGCTCCCGTGAACGGATTGGCTCACACACGGTATCTGTGAAATTCATGGACCTCAGAGAATATAGTGACACCCACATCGAGCATTTCTAGCGTCTCTCTCTTCTCACCTAGTGTGAAACAGGAGATGGAAATGGAGAACTTTTTACCGTTTTTTGGTTGAAATTCGGCCAGAAACTTCAAGATTGCAATGGCGAGCAGCTGGTTTTGGATAAAATGGCTTGGATATTGCATTTCCTTGGGGACTGTTGGGGAGGTATAAAAAAGAAAGTTTTTTGGAAAAACATCACCTCTGTGGTCACTCGACTCTAGACACTAGCTGCGCAGTGTCTTTCTTTATTTCTTTATTTTCTTTAACTTTTCTTTAACAGTTGTTTAACTGCTATGAATCATCTTATGCTTTGTGTGGGCTTAATTGAATCATGAGAGGCTAAGCGTTCAAATATAGTGCAATATTGTGAAGATTTAATGCTTTAAAGTCATAAAAATGTTTATGAGTAGAGGTAACAGCGATGCTACAGCGACAAATTTTGCCTCAAACGTTAATTAAAGTTATCAGCACGTACTGGATCCAAGCAGTTTGAACAGTGACATTTGTGACATTTCCAATTACCTTTGCAATTGTAAGATGTATAATGTTCTCTTCTTCTAATAAAGAGTCATTATGATATCCTTTACCAACCCAGTGCCTCTTCTGCACTAACTTCACAGTTTAAAGGCAGACATTATGTAGAAAATTCCATTACTGATATAACAATTGCCATGCTTTATCCATTTATACATTTATAGTAGCTTGAGAAGTACTGCAGTCTTTAGTAATGAAGACATTTACTTCATGGCACTTTATCTAAAGTTTTATTTCTTGGAGAAGGCTGTAAGTGTCTTGGGATTGACAGGAAGAAAGAATAAAATAAGGTGCACGCTGACATGAATATATTCAATGTAGACACATTGGAATAATGATAAAACAGACGGAAACCTTGGCAAAACTAAATTAGGTCTTCAAGTTTACTGTGATGGATTACCCAGTCCAGGCATTTGTTTTTACATGACTGGCAGAAAATAGCAACACTTTATAGTAGGAGAATAAGTGTGGTAAGGTTGAGCTAAGCTGACTGTCTGCAGCTATAACAATAGAAAGGGGAATAAAAGGAAATGTATGGAAATGTAGAGTGATACTGTGACCAGAACGTCCTCTCATTAGTAGACACATCAATAATACAATAATACTCTCCATTCCCATCAGCCCTTCACAATCCCCTAATCAAACAAAGCTTGTTTACTGAGGCATGACAACTACATGCACCGTCTCCTTCCAGTAGGGCTGGCACAAGAAGCATTGCATTTTTTACTATGGAACTATCAGGTTAGCGGTTTGTGCATGTATTTGTTTCTCTCTGTGGCAATGTTGAATGAAACTGGCATACAGTGGATGCATTTGTAAGTACTGGGAAGCCTGGAACCAAATGGCCAATCTTCAGATCGTGCTCTATAAAAGTGGCCATTTGTGTGATTCATCTGGTATCTTAAAAGGGATTTCAGTACCCGTTCCTTTTAGTGGGGTTCCACTTCTTTCATTGCTGCTGTCTTGAATGGTTGGTTGAGATGACTAGAGTGTGTTCTTCTGCTCAGCATGTTGCACTTCACTGCAGTTTTCTGATAAAAAAAAAAAAAGTTCTACAAAATAGACACTGAAGCACAGACTCACAGTCCCTCTAACAGTCTCTTTCTCTTTGCTGAGCAACATGTGTCCTCATCCCTCATGACATAATCTTTAGTGCTACCCGCTGCTAATTACATCTGAGCGGATGAAGTTGCAAAGCAGAACGCTTCGAGGTTGAAAGATTGTAAGATGAGTAGATAAGCATGGGGACAGGACTGTGTTCCTAGTTACACACAGCGGTGTATAGATGAGAAAGTGTTCTTGGGAAAGTGTGAGTGTTTTTGACTGCTGCGACAGAATGTGTGCCCGCAGTGTGCAATTCTGCTGACAGTTCAGGATCTTCTAATAAGTAGTTCCCCCTTTTGGCAGCGGGAGGGGGAAAATGGCTCTTCCACCTCGCTATAACCGGCTGAAATCCCCTCTGTGCTAACGCTCGGCTGCACACTGAGGTGCTTTGCTGCACACACTCATGCCCCGCTGAATATTGTTTAATTACAGTGCCAAGCATATGTCTCTACAGTGAGCTAGCTGCCTGTCAGATTAAAAGCAGATGACTGTTTTATGCATGTTTTTCTTATTTTCCTAAAGAGGACCGTGAAAGGGGCAATAAGTACACTTTTACTGCGCAATAGAACAGAATGGCCCACATATATTTGTAAAGGTTGATTAGGTTGTTGATTAAAGTCCAAATGCTGAGATCCCACCTCACCTATTCCAATTTTCAGTCTAGTTACATTAACATGCTCTGCAGTAAAAGCAATTAAGTAGAGCAGCTTATATGATAGACTCTTGTAGTCCCGGCACAAGGATGCACGACGGATTCACTAGCACGCAGGTGAAGTGATACACATTCCTGTGGTTCACGCCATTCCGACTGTGGGTGGAAAGGGGACTGAGTACAGAGAAAAGATGCTAGAATTAATAGCTGTGGATGTGGGGGGGCCCATAGAGAATGCCTTTCTATAGGACCAAGAATGTTATGCTACACCACTGCATTCCAATGATTGGGTTTGTGATTTGGTGTGAAACACAGGCCGTGGTGGAGGGAGTAAAAGTACAAATAATCAGAGAAATGTTTACTTTAGTAAACGTAGAAGTACCACAATGACAACCCTACTTAAGTAAAAGTAAAAAGTACCTGATTTTAAATGTACTGATAGTATGTAAAGTACTTGCATAACAATTTATTCTCTTAATGTCTATGTTCTAATAATTAAAAAAACAAACATTTGAACTAAGTTAGTTTTAGGTTAATGTAATTGTGCTTACCATCTGTGGCCCAGTTTACGTTCTGACAATTCTGCTTATCTATCAGGGTGATCTGCATGAAGCTCGACTTTGCATTATTTCCCAAGGGACAGTGAATGCTGCACACATTTACCTAGCAAGAACACACAGGCTTGGACAACAAGTAGGCTACACAGCTTCAGTGCTTCACAGCTTCAGCGGTACTACCAGGATGCTATTGAAGGGCGGGTCTTGGCGTGGCCATGGTGGGATTGGTAATATCATGAGCGGTACCGGGAGCTGGACGCACTCCCGCCGGTGCAGGAGGAGCTGCTGAAGGCTTCCCTGTGGACTGGAAACATGTGACGGTCGGGAACACCTTTAGGCGGGGGGAAAAACTGATCAGAAAATGTAATGGAACGTTACGTAGAAATGTAGTGGAGTAGAAAGTGTAGATAATTGTAAGTAAATGTAAGTAAAAGTCAAAATGATGCACTATTGATTTTACCTAAGTAAAGTACAGATATGTGAACAATATACTTAAGTACTGTAACAAAGTCTTTGTACACAGGGTATCTTTAATGTGCTTACTTGCAAAAAGGGGCCGTAAAACATTAACACACAGATCAGGTCAGAGCGCCATCTACTGTACACAATGTACCTATACCTACATCTTCCAAGTAATTCCTGCTTCACTGGCCTCTATTGGTTGAAAGTTAGAAGTCTCTTGAACCTCTGAACACATCCAACATCACGCTAGGTCTAATCACGTGTGGTGTGTTGTACCTGCAACCACACCCAGCTGTGAGTAATGTTAGTAGCTGTGGAAAAAGCATGCTGTCACAACTAGTTGGTAGTTCAAGTGGGTTTTCTGACAGTGATTTTTGTCCGTGCACTTATCTTCTGTGTAATATGGTAGTTATATGATGAAATAACGCTTTTGAAGAAGAGAGAGCGCTCACATGCAGAAGACCCTGAAACACTAAACAATCAGAGCCAGCTGGGCTTTTTCGGGAGTGGGGCTTAAAGAGACAGGTGCTAAGACAAAAAACAGAGTTTTTCATACATAGGGTGAATACAGGTATATTCAGACAGACAGCATCAGAATGGTAATGTGGTTTTTTAACATTAAAGCATGTAAAAAGTTGTCGTAGAAACCCTAAAAATGAGCTTCATATGGGACCTTTAATGAATAACTTCTAAAATATTTTTAAATTCATACATCATATAGCTGCTGTCACACTGTACGGTATCACTATAACATGCTCAGACTGATCAGAGCGGACAGTTCCGACTTAAAATGGCTTCACACTTCTGTAATGAAGCCAGCTTGCTGGAGACGCTTCCTTTCACTCCTTATGTGTGTAAGCCTTACTGTACAAACTCCCCAGCTGAAAAGAACAAACAATTAATGCATATTCAAATCTGCGACAGTGGAACAGACGCCTTTGTTCCTTGAGTCTTGCTGTCATTGGTTTTTAATTAGCTGACTCTCTTCAGCGAGTGTGAATACAAAGCGCTTATCACTGACAAACAAACATATGAGGGGCCGTACATGCTAACAAGGGCCTTTAATCAATGGCTGCCACACAGGCACCAGGCAGGGTTTAGCACAAGTTTATTCACGTTAGCAGGCTCTATTGTTGTTGTAATAGTTTGTATTAAACTTTAAATTTGGGTGCATGTATTTAGGTTTAATTAATTCCACTGCTGTTTGTCTGTGATTTGCTGTGTATAGATTCTGTTGCCACGCTCAACAGTTTGCTAAGACAACAGTGGCTGTGAAATTCTCAGTGTGGGGATAGAAAATAGCAAAACAGATAGAGAGACTACAGCAGAGGAACTGTATTAAGTACAATAACAAACATGTTTAAATAAAAGGCGCTCATTCACATCTTCACAGCAGACTGTGTGTTCAGTGCAGCTCCAGTTTGAGACAGAGAGAATGTGTCTGTGTGTGTTTGGGAAGGGTCTTTATTTCTTCCCTGAAACACAGGTGAGTGCACGCAGATAAAAAAAAAAACGGCAGTGCGCCTCTATCAAATATCCAGCGCTGTGCTCCCTGAGGAGAAAGCGATGCTGCAGCTCATTCTGCTCTCGGCGCAGAGCCCCATTAAGCTTTGGCTCCAATCAAAAAAAAAAATTCCCTCTCTGTATTAGACTTACTTTATCTCCGAGGGGCCCACTCCACCTCACAGACACAGCGCTCTGACAGCTGATTGATCTGTACTCTGGTTTCTTATGCTTTTGCTTCTTCCCCTCACCCTCAAACAAGAGTGAAAATGGAAAGATTTAGACACACAGCAGCTGTGTTTTTCACTTCTTTTTGGTGTCCTTTAACTGCTATGATTTTAGATTGTCTTCAAGTTGTTTGCATGTGTTTGTGAAAAGCGTTTGCAGTTAATTTCAATTGCTGTTTCATATCATTCACCCGAATCAATCCGTGACAATGTATTAGTCAACATCTTTATTAACCGTCATCAACTAGGCTATCTGTAAGTCTATGTGTGTGTTTGTGTGTGTGTGTGTGTGTGTGTGTGTGTGTGTGTGTGTGTGTGTGTGTGTGTGT